>OZ020509.1:25858287-26209479 GCA_963971375.1 Platycheirus rosarum | reverse complement strand
GTGTTATATATATATAGCTATTATTTATTCAAATTTAAATAATAATATATTCATAATCAAATCATCATAATAATCAATCAAATTAGTAAATATTGAATAAAATTGGAGCATTCAACAATATAGTATCTATGCTTATTCTTCATTTGATCAAGATTCGCCCATAATCGAACTGTTGATGGTGAAAAGTCAGAAACCTTTATGAAACAATGTTTAAATAAATAACAACGATCGTTTGATATTCGATATGAATCATTATTCTCGAATCCCACTCACAGTCAGTTATTTTAAATAAATAAATGAATATAATGTGTAGACATTTTTTTTAATGATAACTTGAAATAAAAAATATCTACCAACAGAAGCAGTGTTCAATGTCAATTTTTTTTAGGGCAGCGGCTGTCTATTAAAAATATAGTCTAATGGAGCTAACATTCAATTATAATTAATCGTCGTCTTCTTTCCTTTTTTATTCCCGACGACTTTCAAACCTCGACTGGGATCACAATTCTCGCACTTTACTGCTTCATACTTTGTGTTCCACGTGTGGGGTTCGCCAATTCGACCTCAGAAAACGTAGGCAAGCCTCCCGGTTTTGAATAGTTTCATTTCTGAAGCCAATCAAATGCTGGTGTTTTTTCATTTGTTTATACCAGGAGTGCTTAGGCCTGCCTCTCCTCTTTGGCGATTGTTTTGGAATAATGTATGAAATTGCCTTTTTGATATGGTTTTCAGAATCTCTTTTTAAAACATTACAATACCAACTGAGCCGGTGTAGCTCTATTTTTTCTAAGATGAGAAAACTGCACTGGTCATCGGATAGCCGTATTATATTTTATATATATATATATATTATTTCGCAGTCGACCATAAAACACCCGCTCCACGTGACACCAAATTTAACGGTAATTATCACAGCTTCGCGTTTCACCATTCCCCTTGTACATTAGGTTAAGGTAAATTTCTCTCTATTGATAAGGCATTCGATCACTTCTAAGAAGTTTTGAGACGAGAATCACGACCCACCTAGATTCGATATCTCCCATCTTTTTCAAAACTCTGAATGTATCTCGTCTGGCCCTACCGCTTTTTCTTATCTGAAGTTCTTGACTCTTCGCTAACATCTTCGACTGTGACGTCGGGTATTTGATCGAAGTTAGGTGAAGCTATCGGAAAATATAGCCGGGGAAATTGTTCAATCAAAGCTCACAATACTATCGCCATCTGTGAAGGATTTTGTCGTCCTCTACAGTCTACAACAAGTTGTCCTTGATCATGTTATTGAACTTTGGTGAACGAATCTCCTGAGTATTTATCCTTCTTTGAGCGGCTATTTTTTAAGATGGCTGTGCCCTTATTCATGTGGTCTTGTCACAGAATCTCCAAAGCTTGGTTAACATTAGCAGCCGGGAAAGATATTTCTTCCAGCTCCCCACTCATGCTTTCCATATACTCTGCTTGAAGCTGGGCGCATTTCCTCCTCGCTTCTTTCTTGCGACATCTGTTTTTGTATTCCACTTCATGGCGTGCTTTTTCATACATAAATTTAGAGGGGCACTTCGACCAAGCTTTCTTGGTTATTACTGACTTGGCTTCATTACACCTTTTTCATTTCTGTAGGCTGTTGATATTGTCTTTTAGAAATTCTAAGCATTGATTTATGTAGCTCTCTCTAGGCATGTACGATGTAGGGAATCCCACATGTTTTGTGCTCCGCTCTCTACATTTCCAAATTTGTTGATGGTTAGACAGATAGTTTTGCATATTGGAAACAAATACCTCGCCTTTTGCTTTGCCCAAGTTATAGCCCAGTAAATACAGAGGTTTTACCCTACAAATCTCGTTATGAAGAAACCTTATTTAAAAATGTTTTCCATTGTCGGATAGGTACTTAGTCCAGCTTCTAGATCCATGTACCAGAATCTGGTTTTGCACTTTCAGATAGTAATTTTAACCAGTAATCGTAATAAGAACAACATTTCATTATTATTCGTGGATTGGATTCTGTTTTGCATTTCTTGCGAAATTTGAAAAATTATACCTTTTTTCAAAGCGCCATATTTCGGGAACGAATTGACATACAAACATGTTTGAATAGTCAAAATGTATAGGAAATTAATATAAAAAAATAAATAAATGTATAATTTTAGTGCAGAACATGAGAAAAAATTATTGATGAAAAAACCTAAGAACGGTCAAAATTTTGCAGTTTCCCCCAACTTTTTTTAATTAAGTTCCAATTTTGTTCCATCCAAAAGTTTTCAGAGAAGGCAAACTTGCTCGCCTCCTATTTCGCTGCCAGCTACACGCTGCCTCATAGGAACGTTGCCTCTCCTGTACTTGAGAATGTAAATTTTTCCATGGGACAGATTTTCTTCCGCACTCGTATTGTAGCAAGAGTTCTCAAAGATCTCGATATACACAAATCCGCTGACCCGGATGGTATAACCCCGATTCTTCTGAGGTGTTCTTCCACACTGGCAAAGCCACTGCGTAAGCTTTTCCATCGCTCCTACTCTTGTGAAATCTTTCCTAGAAGATGGAAAACAGCATTTGTCCAGCCTGTCCCTAACAAAGGTGACTCTTCAGAATTGAAAAGCTTTCTATTGTATCTTCAATAAAAAACAAACAAAAAATAAACAAACCTGAAACAAAGCAAACAAAACAAACAAGAATAATTCAAGATTCAAGCTAACAAAGGGAGAATAAAAAGATTTCTTTGGAACGAATGCATTCTTAACCCCATTTTCCAACATCTTCTTGAAATAATCCACACCTCGTCAAAGTCAGATCAGAGAACATGCGTTAACCTTGTGCCAGATTTTTAATTTCTCAAAGTTAGTATTTCTAACCAGCAGACCGAGGGTTCTTAGATTACAAAATTTACCTCAGGTTGTTGAAGCTCCACCACATGCCCTCCCAAAGGTTAACTCTAAAAAAAAGATGTGGTCTGAATATATATGTATGATGGATTCAACTCATCCCATATTTGTATGTGTTCGTGAATCTTAGACTAACATTCGGTGTTTGTATCTAAAGAAAACTAAACACGGTTGTGCGAAATTCTTCTTTAGCATCTATGAGATAAAATATTGTAAATAGCTGCAGTGGTGTTAGATAAATCACCTTTAGCACTTGATGAAGCTTCACTTCGTGAGATTCACTCTCAGGCTTGGCATTAACGAAAGTGAAAGAGGAAATACCGGGTTAGGAGGTAAGTGTATCTTTGGGTCACAATCGCGTAGTGCTGGTACGTATTGTAGAATACACTTTTTGTAAAATGTTTGTAAAACGGAAAAATAACTTTTTGGCCAGACTGACCAAAATTAAGGAAACACCAAATCGATGACAACCGAAAACCGATATCTAGCAAGTTGGATTCGAGTATCTTAAATGCATTTTGAATTCAAAGCTTTAAAAAGAAATAAAAAAAAAATATTTTAATAGATATACCATCAAATTGATTGGCCAATCCTATATACCTATATAACCGTTGTTTGCAAGTTTTATTAATTTATTCAAAACCAATCGAAAAATAGTCGTCCGGCTTGGAGTTCATTCCATGAAATGGTTTCGCCCAACCCCGATATAGCTGGATTACCTTGAGACAACAACGGCAACCAGATTCGAAATTAAAAACATGTATGTAGATACACATAAGTATTCATCAGATACAAAAGTATAGCGCAAGAATATACTAGTAGTAAGCTGGAGTTATACCGCGTCAAAGATTCGTGTATCTGGCTGTAAGAATTTACTTTGTGCAAAAATGGACAGTGTCCATACACTGTCAACTGGACGACACGTTTTACTTTCGAAAAAGTTGCCAAAAGACCAAACCGCCCTGTCCAGTTTGGAACTTGTGTATGATGCATTCGGGGGTATAAGTTATTCAAGTTTGTCCTAAAAAAAGCGAGAAGTATTTTAACCAATAACTGATTACTAGGAAGGAAATCGAAAGCTTAGGTGCCTTATTTAGCTCAATGCAGGGTTAAAAGTTATTGATTTTTTTATTTTTCTCTAAAAATAAACATAGCATGGATAGAATTTGAGCAGACTTGGTAACAATCAATTAGTATCTGATCAAAGGAAACCAGAAAAACGTGACTTGGTTTGGTATTCATTTTACTACATCGAACTTCAAGCTTTGTTTTGACATAAGAAGAAGAACACAAATCGTGTCAGAGTCACTGTATACACAGACACAATGCAAGTAGAGTGACATGTTACGGTATTTAGATTTTTTGTTCTAAGAAAGAACTGTCACAATTTTTGCTTTATGCAATTGTCAAACCCTCCAAAAATGGTGTTAGGTGAGTTGCAAGAATTTTTATTTTTAGTTTTTTTTTTTTGGGTAATGTTGAAAGGTCGAGAGTTGCATTCGTCACATTTTCAGTCTACCTATTATTACAAAGCAAAAAGAAGACAACTTAATTGACCTGATTTAAAAAGGTTTTTCGTTTCATTTAATTAAAAGAAGGTTTCATTGAATCATGATCATGTTGCGATCCTACAAAGCCAACCCTAGAGAAGAAAATCGGAAAAAGCACAAACAAGCAAGGAAGCCTGGATGGTATACCCCCCATTTCTTCTGAAATGGTGTTCTTCTACCATTTTCCATCGCTCCTACTCTTCTGGAATCTATCCTAGAAGATGGAAAACAGCATTTGTCCAGCCTGTTCCTAAGAAAGGTGACCCATCCTCCCCCTCCTCTTAACGACCCATCGATGATACTCTTGTTCGTTGGATTAGAAGCTATCTTCTGGACCATTCAATACAAGTTGTATTGGACGGATTCAAGTCTGATTCCCACAAAATAAATGCTAGTGTGGAGTTTAATGCTTCGAAAATTCAATGCTGTCTTTTGTCGTTAAAGATAAACATACCCCCAAAGCCATTGTCCATGAATGGCACTTACATCGAAAAAACTGAAAAGCTCTCAGTGCTCGGTATGTGTGTCAACGACGACCTCCGTTGGAACGACCATATATTTGAGATCGCTTACAATGCTGCTAAGTGCTTAGGTTTTCCATATCGGTGTAAGAAGTATTTTTCTGCATCTGATCTGGCTACAATTTATAAAGCGTTTAAAAAAAAAATTATTGGCACGACAGTCCTTAAGGAGCCAAGACCTAGTGACTTATACTCTCAACCATTCCTGTGTGTGTGTTGTTAATCTGCAAGAATGGAAGGGACCTACAGTTTACCGCCGAGTCCGAACGGCTACATGAGATGCACTTTTTCGAGACAAAATTTACTCTAGGAGGTTTTGTCAGTTCCTCGCAAGAGGCAGTACCCCAGAAAAAAAGGTGGCTATGAGCTGGATTTGAACCCAGGCTCATTCGCTTAGCAGTCGACACACTAGCCACTAAGCCACGAGGTACTACTTATAAAGCGTTTATACGCCCTAAACTCGAGTATAACTCCCACCTCTGGGCAGGTGCTTCGCAAACATTGCTTTACCTGTTTGATAGAATACAAAATCGAGCGTTAAGATTGACAGGAAATAGAATTGCCACTGAAACACTCTCATACTCCGACGCAATGTTTTATGTCTTTCCTTATTTTATCGTTTACGACCAAGGCCTGGCGTTAACAGACTTGAAAATGCCGTCCTCCTCAACTCACCATGATAGTTAATTCTTGAAAAATAAGAACTTAAATGTATTAATATTGCTCAGTTTATTGCATAAAGGGAAAATACGGCTAAACATCCGTTCTGATACCCTTAATATGCCATAGATACAATGCGAACATTATTACAAGAGGAGGGGATGTAAAAGGTAATATGGGTGTATATTGGTCTTAAGTCATTACACATTCGTGTAGTACGCTCAAAAAAAGAATCTCTGTACTTGACAGTAAGACCGAATGACCGATGAGCATTCATAAAAACGCGGGTATTACTTTTTTTTATAATTTGAACACACTAAAGGGATTTGGGCTACCCTTTTGATGTCGGTGGACACAGCCGATGCACATTGGTTTTAAGCTTCTAAACATCATAATGGGAGGGGAAAACAGAGTTAGGCAAAAGATTGACTGTACGACCGAAATTTGGCTCAAGGGTAAATTGGTGGGCATTCCTGGAAGCACGTTTATTACGGTGAAACTGTATAAGGGAGGAATGCAACTGGATATTTCTGTAAAACATTTACCGTAGAAATAACGGTAGAAAAGAGAGAGACATGAAACATTCCGTCGATGTTCAAGTGACGTCAATGTTCTAATGATGATATCATTTCCAATCAACTTGAAAGCTTTTCTTTGAATACCATCCAAAAGACTCAAGTGAGTTGATGGAGCACCCGTCCAGATATGGGAGTAATATTCTAGTCTTGGACGGATGTCTGATTTGTAGATAGTAGCCAGATCAAAAGGGGAAAAGAATTTCTTACATCTTCGGAGGAAGCCCAAACATATTGCGGCATTTTTGGCAACATCATAAATATGATCATTCCACAAGAGGTGATTGGTGATTCTCATATCGACTGGTGATGCTCATCAAGATTATCAGCTTCCATAATGTAAGTACCACTCATGGATAAAGGCAAGGGGGTTGTAGTTGTATTACGCTATAGACTTCTTGTTCCCAATTTGATGATGCTGTAAAGATCAGAATTTAATGAGCTTATCATACTTTGGCGTTGAAGATCCACATCCGAAGACCGCGGTTGTGACTCCAAAAATTAATATGGAAAGCTGAGTGTACTGTCATCAGCGAAGCAGTTAAGTGAATTAGAAGTTTCAGACAGGAGAGAGAGAGAGTCGGAGACAGAACGGAGCCCTGGAGCACACCAGCATTTATTTTGAAGATATCAGATTTGAACCCTATCATCGTAATGTCATGTTTGATTGTTATTTCAATTTTTTAATCTGCATGAATGCATAACTTTTATTATAGTATTATTATATTATAGTACCCATAATCGCAAGTAAAAACGGAGAGACAAGAGATAATATGACGGTGTTCAAGTGACGAAATATATATGTTGTCCGGCTGCAAAGCAGCACTTCAACTCCTCCTGGAACATAGGGTAGCAACAAGATCCTTCAATCTGTCCCGATTCGCCACAACTGGCCTTAGCTGTGACCACGATTGAATGCCTTGTGGGACCTTTAAAACAGATGACCTCCAAGTTATCTTTGGTCTTCCCACGCGTCTATTACCCTGAGGATTCCATTCGAAGGATTGTTTCGCTATATTGTCGTTAGGTTTCCTCAGAGTATGGCCTATCCAACGCCACTTCCGTTGCATGATGCCGATCTTCAGAATGTACCGCAGACAACGGTTAACGAAGGCTTGCAGCCTGCTCGAGATGTTTGCAGAGCATTTCCATGTTTCTGAAGCATATAGCAGCACAGATTTAACATTGGATTCGAAGTCTCAGTTTGGTGATCCACTTAGTTGCAGCGAATGACATATTTGATTTAACCCAGACGTATTGTTTGCCATGAGACATATTTCGTCAGCATAGTCTATGTGGCTAAGTTTGTCAAACAGACTCCATTGGATACCATGTCTTTCAGTTGCACCCACCGTGGCAGTCATCACATCGTCAATTGCCAGCAAAAACAGAATTGGTGACAAGACATCTCCTTGTCTCACTCCTTGACGCACATCGAAGGAGTCGGAAAGCTGTCCATTGTGCAAAACGAAAAACTTTGCGTTGTTGTAAGACTCTTTAATAACAGCGACAATATCTCAGGGATACCTTTCGCAATAAGCGATCTCCAGATGCATTCACGATTAACCCGATCAAACGCCTTCTCAAAGTCTACAAACATGAGGTACAGCGGTGATTGGTACTCAGACGATTGTTCAAGTATGATTCGCAAGGTGTTGATGTGGTCGACGCACGATCGGCCACTACGAAACCCCGCCTGGTGCCTCTTGAGGGTAGACTCGATCCTGGATTTTATCATCTCGAGAACAATAGTTGCCATTAATTTCGGAAAAACAGACAGAATGGTGATACCGCGCCATTTATTGCAGTTTTTGAGATTTCCTTTCTTTGGTAACTTCACAATAACTCCATCCTTCCATTCCCGTGGGTAAGTTTCACTCTCCCACTAGTTTAAGCAAAATACGGGAAGCTGCTTCAGAATCTGCTTTTAGGAATTCTGCGGGAATACCGTCGAGTCCAGCTGCTTTATTTTTCTTTAGAAGATGGATGACGCAGTGTATCAGTGATATTCCTGTCTTCAATCAATTTAAAGGCTCGTCTTTGAATGCTATCTATATCCAAGCGACGGGTGTTATACTCATAAGTCATAAGCTTTGGACGTAATAAGTAAATAAAATAATAGCCGATTCAGAATCGTAGAAAGTAAGGATGATTTTCTTAACTGCTACGACAAATAATTATAAACATTTCGCAGAAAAACACCTAAGAAAACTTTAACTTACAAAACGTACAGAATAGCAGAGAGAAACGGAAAATGTCAGAATTTAGATATTAAACAAGAAAAGGTACAAAAGAATTAAAATTAATATAGTAATATAATATAATATAGGCAAACAAAAAAAACAATAAATTATTTGAGTTTTTCAGGAAATCAGAATGTAATTAGAACTTGACGCCCTTCCTTGCTACTTAAATCAATAGCCTTTTATGCTAAAGAGATGTTGTCCTTGAGAAGGCATAAGCAAAAACCGACATTATTCTCGGGTCATTCGTCCCTGACAAATGGCTTTAGCAAAATCTTGAGCCTTCGCAATGTCTCCCTATGATGGCAATGTGTGTTCATGGACCTATTTATTTTCTGGAATTAAGACTTCACCATAGTGATGGCCATTAACATATTTCTCTATTTATCTTTAATTGTATTCAGCACTCTTCTTCCAATTGTTGTTCTTGATTTCATGGTCTTCGTCCACAACACTTTAATTCAAAGGATAAGTAAACAAGTTTTAGAAGTAAGGCAGAAGGGTGCTCCAAGGTCTAGCTTGCGGATGATTATGTTTCGCGGTTGAACTTACCAAGTTCCATTAGCATCCAAGCAACTATCTGTACATCTTATGTGGGACCTTTGTTTAAAATTCACTTTTGTTTTGTTCTTAATTGAAATAGATTGTTGTGTGTTAAATCGTGTACATTGATTAATTTTCTTTTGTTGTTAACGTGTTTTAGTTTTTTTATTCTTCTTGTTTTCTTTTTCTTTGCAGATTGTTTTCCTTGGGCAAGTAAAGGAATTCCTTTTAGCCGTGGGAGATGTCTGGTATAAGACATCGCCCTCTGGCTCCGCCAGGGAATGGCGACAGTGATGACAATTTCACAGACGATGAGAGTACACCATTAACACAAGATATTTATGGTGGAAGGTATGTATACATATGTATTTGTATATACAATTAGATTTATTAGCACGACGATAGATGCGATAAATAACCGATGAATTACTTTGATAAATGATTGCTGTAAGAGGAAAATGAGGAATAATTTATACATATAGAGGTGTCCCTAACTATTTTGCTTTCTGAAGAATACGAAGCCAAAAAATGATATTTAAAAAATCGGAAACCTATTGAATTCAATTAAATTTGTAAATGTACTTTCAAATTAAAAAAATATAAGTACAAATCATTTTTTTTATAATCGGCGCGCACTCAAGGGGTTATTACTACCTTTTATCATGAATTAACACAGTGCGAGAGTTTAGGAAAATTGGATAGAAGATGAGAGGAGATACCAATGCACATTGGTTTTGAATGTTTGTAGATTTTAACGGAAGGCAAACATCGAGCCGGTTAAAGCGTTCCACATTCGTGTAGTGCGGCTAAAGAATGAGTCTCTATACTTAAATGTACGTCCAAAATTAGGCTCAAGGGTGAATCTATGAGCATTCCTAGCGGTACGAGTATTACGGGGAAAACTTTTAAGGGGAGGAATGCAGCTGGCTATTTCGCTGGAGCATTGTTTATAGAAAAAGCGATAGAACAAGGAGAGAAAAGATAGCGAATCAAATGTTTCTGTTATGTTCTTATCATCTATCATTTTTTAATGCGCTCTTCTAGATTCTATTTAGGAAACACAAGTGAGTAACAGGGTCACACGCCCAAATATGAGAGTTGTATTCAAGCTTCGGGCGAATGTACGCCTTATAAATTATAGCCAGATCTAACGTGGAAAAATATTTCTTGCAACATCTTAGAAAACCTAGACATTTCGCAGTATTTTTGGCGATGTCATAAATGTGTTCATTCCACAGAAGATGTTTTGTGATACCCATACCTAGAACGCAAAGCTGTTCGGTTTCCTCAATGCAAGTCCCAGTCATAGATAGCTGCAGGGGGGTAGGTTATGCTTTAACGACAGAAGGCAGCATTAAGTTTTTGAAGCATTAAATTCCACACGATTAATAATTCCCAATTGAACCCAGCATTGTAAGATCGGAATTTAATGGGCTAATCATACGCTGCCGTTGCATTTCCACATCCGAAGAACAGGGAAGTGAATCTGGAAACGGATATGAGAATTTGATTTTACTATTATCACCACAATAGTTTAATATATTAAGTCTTAGACTTAGATAAAAATGGAAAGAGTGTCAGAGACAAAACGGAGCCTTGGGGCACACCAGCATTTATTTTGTGACTCTTATAGCGAGTTTCATTGAAGAAAAGATTTGCTCTTTCTGTCAAAAGATTTAATCTTTTTCTGGGGTGGCAGATTTGATCTGAATGCACACATACATGTAAATAGTTTTTTCTGTCAGACGTCAAATGAATAATGTTTTGTAATTTGTTGTTCGTTGTTAACTTGTGCCAGCCTGTGTTAAGCAATAAAATCAACAAATAGCAATAAAAGAAACAATGAGAACGCGCGTTGCCCAGGCGACCACTGCTCCATGACTACTGACAATGGCGTCTTGTAGGCGTTCCAACGAGTCTACCCCCACCACCCTCGGACGTCCTGTCGCTGAATGGCGCGCCGCAGAAAATAGATCGGTTTTTTTGCCGCACCCTGTACTTAGATTTTCGGTGCCACAAAAGCGATAATTTTGCTTATTCGGAGTCCGGAGAGATAGAAATGGGTCTCATCGCTCATGATGATTTTCGATTAAAAATCGTCCTTCTCTTGGTGGAGATTATCTCAGGATGCTCTTGAGCATGGGTTAAACTTGTTTGGCGGTTAACAGCCAACAGGTGATGCACTGTCTACACTTTTTGAGGGAACATCTTCTGGTCTTTCATCAAAAATCGTCGTAGTGACCGCACGCCGGCTAACAGAGCATGGAAACAAGTATTCCGCGTTCTTGAGTTCCATGGTTTATTGACGTGTATTCTGCGTCTGTTTACTTCACAAGTCAAAACAGAATTTTCATTTGCCGCCACTTGGAATATTTATGGACGGATCTCATAGGCAATGAAATTACGTTGAACAGATCCAATGAGGAGAAAGTGTGATAAGAAGTGTGCCCGGACTTGGGTTGGTTTGGGTTTAACTATAACTAACTAACTTTGGGTTTAACCATTTCCCCTCCTTCTTTTCGTAGAGGCATCTATGTTGCTCCGAAAAATGGGCTTATTTTCACATGTTACTCCTAAATCGGAAATGAAAACAACTTTAGTTACTCAGTCGCTTACCGTACAGTCTGTCCAGTGAAATTAGTTATTTTTTTGTGGAATTAAATCATGTAGTTTCAGAATCAACAGGAATGTGTTTGGAAATTTGGATCGGTACCCTGAACGACGCCTTATAAAGTAAAGGTGGAGAGATGAAAAGCCACTATTTTATTTTCAAATGTTGGCCCAGCAATAGATATACTTTATCATTCGTTAAGTTTTCCTTGAGGTCTAACTGTAGTTTGGAAATAAATGAAAATAAAAAACCTGTCAGTTTGCCAAGAAAAGACGGTGGATGCCTTTCACCAAATGTGGTATAGTGAGGACCAAACCAAGGTGACAACCCTGTGGAATCCCGAATCTTGCAGGTACACGATCAGGTATATGTATTTAGATGATTTTAAAATGACTTTGTATAAACGATCTTTTAATAGAAAGAGTAAATCCGTGATATAATTGTGGTTGAGAACCAAGGGCATTCACATGCCCAGAAATTAGGACATAATAATACAATGTCAATGATAGATTTTTGTGTCATTTGTAAAGCCCCCTCGTTTTCGGTTCCAACAGTTGTTCACAATGAGACTCCATTTTTCAACGCTCAAGAGAAAGTTTGCCGCAATTACTCTGTCAGAGTGTCAAGCTCAAGACCCACATACACTTGAGAGTTGAGAGCGTAAAATGATTCTATTGAATCAAACCACTTGATATTTCTAAAGGATTTGAATGTGCATTCGCCATGGATGGACGGTTCAATAGAATAAATAAATCATCTCTTCTCTGAAACTTCTAATATGTAGATTAAACTGCTTCGCTGAGACGTACACAATTCACTTTCCATATTTGTTCATGGATGGCGATCATCTCGAAATTCTCGGTACTCGGTATGTGCATCAATTATCACCTCCTGTGTGACGATTACTTATGCAATATCGTCAAAATTGCCGAAAGATGTTTGGGCTTCCTCCGACGATGTAAGAAATTCATTTCCTCTCAGATTAAAATACTATCTACAAACAAAACATATATTCGCCCAAGACAAGGGAACACTCAGAACTGGACTGCTGCTCCTTCAACTCATTTGAGTCTTTCAACTTGATTATTCAAAGGAGAGCATTCAACATGATTGGAATAAACAACAGCATCATTGCACGTCACTCGAACATTTACGGAATTTTTTTAACTCTTTCTTTTTTTCTGTCGTTATTTATACGGTAAATGCTCTAAAAAAACCAGTTGCATTTTATTTTTTAAACTTTTTCAACGTTATTATTTGCGCTCTCAAGAGTGATCACTGAAACACTATTTCGGTCGTACTGGTAAGTACAGAGATTCGGATTTTCTGCCGCACAACTCGAATGTGATACTCACTATATCTTAGCATTTTTTAAATTTTTAATTAACTTACTTACTTAGTACTTGCTCTTATGTTCAGTCACAGCGTTGAATAAAATTTAAAATAATGGAATAACCTAAACGCCATTTTATTTCTTTAAAATATGTTAAAAAAGTGTGATTTTTTTCAAAACAGTAGGCTTTTTTAATAATACGGTTTTTTAACAATACAAACTTAAGGAAAAAACTACATTTAAAACAAAATTTTAAAAAAATCACCACGTGTTTTCAAAATATTGATTTTTCAAAAAAAAAATTAATATTAAACATACAAAAAAGTTTTCGAAAACATTTTAAAGTGAAGATACTACATCTTTCTGAGTAGATATCAATTTTGATTGTAATCGGTTAATCAGAATGCAGAATGTCAAAATAACCATGTTTCAAAATTGAGGACGATTAGCCCCACCGTTCAGGGTGTAATCCAAAACACATACGAGCAGACAGACAGATAGAATTTTTCCAATAACTCAAATATTTATCCCTATTATCGTAATGACATGTTTGATTGTTAGCTCAATTTTTTTTAATCAACACGAATGCATAACTTGCATTTAGTACCTATAATTGCAAGTAAAAAATATGGGCGACTGGGACGCACCCCGCACATACTTGCTCTTATGTGTCTCGTCACAATAGGAGGCAAGATCTTTAAAAAAAAATAAGTAATATTTAGAATTTTTCCAATAACTCAAATATTTATCCCTATTATCGTAATGACATGTTTGATTGTTAGCTCAATTTTTTTTAATCAACACGAATGCATAACTTGCATTTAGTACCTATAATTGCAAGTAAAAAATATGGGCGACTGGGACGCACCCCGCACATACTTGCTCTTATGTGTCTCGTCACAATAGGAGGCAAGAAAAAATAAGTAATATTTACCTAGAAAAATTACACGATCTGAAACTATAAAAAGTATCAAAATCACAACACTTAACGGTTGTTAATAAAAATTGAGTACCTACGCCATCAGAAGTCTTTAATAATAATGAATTTAGGAAAAAAAGATTTCGAAAATTTATAATATATAATTTCAAATCAAACTACGATATCTTATAAACTACTAAATATTGATCTTGCATACTTTTTTCAGCCAACGTACAATTCAAGAAACAAAAGGATGGGATGTGTTTCGAGATCCACCTTTAAAAGTAGACAGCGGTTCGATGGCGAACCAAGCTTGTTTAGATATAACTGTTAAAATATTAAAAGTATTTGCATATTTAGTAACATTTATAATCGTACTGACGGGAGGTGTTCTAGCTAAGGGCTGTGTATTATTTATGACATCACAAATACGTAGAGATAAGAAAATATTATTTTGCAATAAGGACCTTGTAAGTATCAATCGTTTTGTCCTCTGGAAACATCATACATCTTTGTTTTTCTTTCCAGGGTCGTGATAAAACCTTTGCAGTTAGATTGCCCGAAGAAGAACGGATAGCATGGATTTGGGCACTTATAATTGCGTTCGCAGTACCCGAGGTTGGTGCCCTTATCCGAGCCACTCGAATTTGTTTCTTTAAAACCTTCAAAGTGCCCAGGACGAGTCATTTTATGTTCACATTGCTGATGGAAAGTTTAAGTGCCTGCGGTACGTCGCTGCTAATGTTTATTGTTCTTCCCGAAATCGATGCCATTCAAGGAGCCATGCTTACCAATTGTCTTGTCCTAGTTCCGGGAGTTTTGGGTCTTCTGTCACGATCATCAAAGGAAGGAAAATGCGCTGTTAAGGCTTTAGTTGATATAGCTGCCATCGCTGCTCAAGTTACAGGCTTTGTGGTGTGGCCACTTCTGGAAAACCGGTTGGTGTTATGGGCTATTCCGGTGTCATGTTTTATGATTTCATGCGGCTGGTGGGAGAACTTTGTCTCAACACAATCACCGATTGGATTTGTTCGCTCCATGGGACGGGTTAAGGAGGAATTGAAGTACACCCGTTACTTTAGTTACATGTTTCTGTCCCTATGGAAGATTTCGTTGTTTATATGCTCAGCTCTGTTCATTTATTGGTTGAGAGGTGATGATCCAGCGAATATGTTCTCAATGATCGGTGATGCATTTGGACCACATAAGATTGCAGTTGATGAGCTAGCAACATCATTAACAAGTACCCTGCCGGACTTTTTAGAAGCATCGCAAATTGACAGCGTTGATGTTGATGCGGAATACTATACAGTGATCTATGTACTGCTGTTCCAAATCTTCGGAGCGTATTTATGTTATATTTTCGGAAAATTCGCCTGTAAGATCCTCATTCAAGGCTTTAGTTACGCATTTCCTGTTAGTATGACAGTTCCAATTGCGGTGTCGGTTTTGATCGCTGCTTGTGGAATAAGAACTGATGATCCATGCTTCTTTCATGGCACCATTCCGGACTACTTGTTCTTCGAGAGTCCACAGAACTTTAGACTGAATGACTTCGTAACCAAACAAATGGCTTGGGCATGGATATTGTGGTTGCTTAGCCAGACTTGGATCTCTCTACACATTTGGACACCGAAATGCGAACGTTTGGCTACGACGGAGAAGTTGTTTGTGTCTCCCATGTATTCGGCGTTGTTGATTGATCAATCTATGGCTATGAATAGACGGCGAGATGATCAGGCTGATGTCAAGACAGAGGTAAGTGTCGAAAATCTATCTCTCATTATGAAGCTATCTATTTTGTATGTTTGTTAAGGACCTCGAACAAATAGAGAAGGAAAAAGGTGATGAATATTACGAGACGATATCTGTTCACACGGACGGTTCCGCAATTCAGAAGCCTAGTATCAAGAGTTCGGATCATATAACAAGGATCTATGCATGCGCGACCATGTGGCATGAGACGAAAGATGAGATGATGGAGTTCTTGAAAAGTATCATGCGAATGGACGAAGATCAGTGTGCTCGACGAGTGGCACAGAAATATCTACGCATCGTCGACCCGGATTATTATGAATTCGAAAGTAAGTTCTGCATACATAAAACCATCATTCCTGTAACAAATTCAATTTTCTCTTTATTTCCAGCTCACATATTCTTCGATGATGCTTTTGAAATCTCCGATCATAGTGACGATGACATCCAGGTGAATCGGTTCGTAAAACTCCTTGTGACGACTCTAGATGAAGCGGCTTCCGATATCCATCAAACGACAATCCGATTACGCCCGGCTAAGAAATACCCCACACCTTACGGAGGCCGTTTGGTTTGGACACTCCCGGGAAAAACAAAAATGATTGCCCACTTGAAAGACAAAGATCGGATTCGTCATCGTAAACGTTGGTCACAGGTGATGTACATGTACTACCTGCTGGGTCATCGACTTATGGAACTGCCCATATCTGTCGACCGTAAAGATGTTGTTGCCGAAAATACCTATCTGCTGACCCTAGACGGCGACATTGATTTCCAACCAAATGCCGTCACCTTGTTGATCGATTTGATGAAAAAGAATAAGAATCTAGGCGCTGCTTGTGGTCGCATCCATCCTATCGGATCAGGTCCTATGGTGTGGTATCAGATGTTCGAATACGCTATCGGCCATTGGTTGCAAAAGGCCACCGAACACATGATCGGTTGTGTGTTGTGTAGCCCGGGGTGCTTCTCTCTCTTCCGTGGCAAAGGTCTGATGGATGATAATGTTATGAAGAAATACACCACCCGTTCAGATGAAGCTCGGCATTATGTGCAATACGATCAGGGTGAAGATCGTTGGTTGTGCACGCTGCTTTTGCAAAGAGGATATCGTGTGGAGTACTCAGCTGCTTCCGATGCCTATACCCATTGCCCTGAAGGTTTCAATGAGTTCTACAATCAGCGTCGTCGTTGGGTACCCTCAACGCTCGCCAACATTATGGATCTGCTCGGTGACTACAAACGTACAATAAAGATCAACGAGAATATTTCGCTCTTGTATATCTTCTACCAGATGCTTTTGATGGGTGGTACCATTCTTGGTCCGGGAACGATCTTTCTTATGTTGGTGGGAGCTTTTGTGGCCGCTTTTAGAATTGACAATTGGACATCATTTCATTATAACATTGTTCCAATCCTCGCATTTATGTTTATATGTTTCACGTGTAAGGCAAACGTTCAGCTTTTTGTTGCCCAAGTATTGTCCACTGCATATGCCCTGATCATGATGGCTGTAATAGTCGGTACAGCTTTGCAATTGGGCGAGGATGGTGCTGGCAGTCCATCGGCTATATTTTTGATGTCTATGACGGGGTCGTTTTTCATAGCGGCGTGTTTGCATCCGCAAGAATTTTGGTGTATAGCAGCTGGGTTAATTTATCTTTTGTCCATTCCATCTATGTACTTGCTTCTTATCTTGTATTCAGTTATCAACTTGAATGTCGTCTCATGGGGAACCCGTGAAGTAGTCGCAAAAAAGACGAAAAAAGAAATGGAAGCAGAAAAGAAAGCCGCCGAGGAGTCAGTGAAGAGAGTAAAACAAAAGAGTATGCTTGGTTTCTTACAAGGTGGAATTGGTGACAATAACGACGAAGAAGGCTCCATGGAGATTTCTCTGGCTGGTTTATTCCGTTGCATTTTATGCACTCATGGCAAAACAACCGACGAACAAGCCCAGTTTAAACACATTGCCGATTCTTTAGATAACATGAATAAGAAGATAGAAAATCTTGAGCAGGCCGTTGATCCTCATGCACACCATCGTCGTCGGACGACTTCGGGTAGTTCAAAGGATCATCATCTGCTTTCATCAGTGGCTGAGAAATCTGGCGATGAGTCAGAACACTCAGAATCTGAGAGCTCTGGAGAGCCCCATCAGGAACGTGATTTCTTGACAAATCCTTTCTGGATTGAGGATCCTGAACTGAAGAAGGGAGAAGTTGACTTCTTGTCAAGTGCTGAATTGCAATTCTGGAAAGATTTGATTGATCAATATCTATATCCAATCGATAATGATCCCGTCGAACAGGTACATTCAATTTTGATTGATAGATTTAAAAGAAGTGTGTGTTTCTCTTTCTAGGATTAGATGGAGTTATTTGTTCAGTAGTAGCACGCGTTTAGAAATTTGTCGTTTGCTGGCTGTGCTGGAATAATTGGAACTTTTTATTTGATTCCTTACAATATTCTGCAATTACTTACTTTTACTTTTGCTGACACTATATAGCGTTGTGCACCTGGGTATGGTTTATTATGCCCTCTGCAGCTGCTTCGATCTTTAGTCTGCCGTCTTTAAAATCGCACTCCATATTCTGTAATAGTCTCTTATGAAATCGGAACCCTGACAAACTGATATTTCTTTCTTGTTGGTTCTAAAAATATTGCCCAAACGTTAAGTCAATAACTCGCTTGAAGGCTTCCATGCTGTGGAAGACAAAACTACTTGATATAAAATATCCTTTTCCTCAAATTTTCTTAAAACTTCAATGAATGCAATTTTTAACTTGATTTTAATTTTGATGGATCCAACTTTTTATCCGAGCTCAAAAATCAGAAAAAAATCAATAGTTTTGTTCGTCAATTTGACTATTTCCTGTACTAGCTTGAGAACTTCCAGTTACAAACAAGCGTAAAGGATTGCATCCAGCTTCTTGAAGTGAAGAGTTAAAAGAGAACTTATTAAAAGTATTTTGAACCGTAACCTTCATTATATCAGATCACTTCCTAGAGTTCCAATCAAGTCCAACAGTTCAAAGAAAATAAACAATTTAAATAAAGATCTTATAAACTCATTTCTTATAAACATAACATTTCTAGGCAAGAATTGCTTCCGATCTCAAAGAATTACGTAACTCCTCGGTATTTGCGTTTTTCATGATAAATGCCCTATTCGTGTTAATTGTGTTTTTGCTGCAACTGAACAAGGACAATATTCATGTTAAATGGCCTTTTGGTGTTCGAACAAATATAACTTATGACGAGTCGACGCAAGAGGTAACTTTTAAATGGGATTTCATGGATATCGTCAAAATGCTTCTCCTGGCTAAAACAAAAACATGTAGAAGATCTATTGCCGCCATCTATCGAAATCCCAAAATTCCAACAATACTAACACATATTTTTTTCTTTTTTCTCTTTTTTGCTTTTATTTAATTTTTTTCTCAAAACACAATCAAAAAAAATTTAAATTATTGAAACATACAAAAATGTTGTGTGCTGTAATGTGATGTGTTAAAAAAATTCTAAAAAAACGAACATTTAAAAAAATGCGTGGTATAAAAACATTGCGTATCAAAAAAAAAATTTGGACCAAAAACGGGAAACAATTTTTTGGCGAACAAAAATCAAAAATTCAGGCAAGGATCGCAAACGATTTGATCGAGCTGCGGAACAAATCGGTATTTGCCTTCTTCATGTTCAACGCATTATTCGTCTTGATCGTATTTTTGTTGCAACTCAACAAAGATAAATTGCACATCGAATGGCCGTTTGGCGTCAAAACGAACATAACCTATATTGAAGAAACAGCTGAGGTTCATATTGACAAAAAGCAATAAACTTTATTTTCTTTTTTTAATGTTTCTTAACAAAACCTTTTTTTGTTTATTTGTTTTTCTTTTTATGTTGTATCACCGATTTCCCTGGTTCATAAAAATGTATCTTTTACCACGAATAACTTCTATTCTTTTCCCTACTACACCCTGTGTTCTCATGATGGGTTTTTGTTTGTTTAATTAATTTGGTATAAGGGTTCCAAATGGTTACCCTCCTTTATTTCATATGTGATACCCTTAAAAAAAAACAATACTACGACCGCGACCACCGCCAAGTTTTCATACTTAATTGGATCTGTGTTGCTAATAAACTGCATATCATTATCATCATTATCATTTTCATTTGCACTTTAATATGTTTACCTATATGACTTTGTTTATTAATAATAGATTATAATTTTTCCCTTAAACAGCTTTGTTGTCCTTAACATTCCAATTGTTTAACTATTTTTTATAAAAACTAAACATAAATTAAGATTTTTATTTTTAATTATTGTTATAAATTACGCGTATTTTAAGTAGCTTTAAACATCAATTTTTGCTACAGTGAAATCTCTGTATGATGGATAGCGACAGTGAAAAGAAAATTATTACAATTTCTATTAATAGATTTTTAAATGTGGTACAAACCCAAAACCATCCTTTATTTTGTGGCAAATGTACGCTATCAATAATTCTACCAAAAACCTTAGATTGCGTCTAAAAGGAGTCAGAGTAAAAAAAAATTACGAAAACCCATGGTTTTATTACTGCTGTTAACAGCTCGTTGATTAGGTTAAAACAATTATGTTTCCGTTTGTTAAAAGGTCTGGAGAGGAATTCTTATTTCTCTATTTACATTATTTTGACTTGTTTTCGGTATATCTCTTACGGACTCTCACTTTACGTTTTAAAGAAACAGGCCCAACCCAACTCTGAAAAAACTCTACATGATAACAATTAATTTAATCTTGACACCAGGTTGATTTCTGAACATTTCATGCGATTATAACCAGTTTAAGAACCTACAAACCTATCTTAGAACCTAGATGATACATAAGCATAGGGTGGACCTTGGCCCCAACCAACAAGCTACTCCAGCCAGCTTCGTCCATATCTAGCGGTCCATATCTTTTTGACATCAGAGGTGTCGGTGAGAGGTCTTTACCGATCTTGACCGAACATCGTCATTCTGAACTGACGGACAAGTTTGGCAGGGATGCCAAAATTGCTATATACAGTTCGCATCTTTATATTCTGTCAAATCGATAAAAATGGTTTCATGTTTTTTTCCAAAATCTGCCTTAATGTGATTATTTGGTCGATAATAGACTTTCTTGGTAAAGCCGCACTAATATGATCATATCATGTTGTTGAGGTATGGCTTTAAGCGATCACACAATTTAATAGAAAAAATCTTGAAGGCGATGTAGAAAAGACTGATATCCCTGTAGTTGACACAGTTCAAAGGGTCTCAATTCTTAAGCATCAGGCAAATAGTGTTGAGATTCCATTTATCGCTTTCTTCTCACCATATCTTGCTTATGAGTTCTGTAGTTATCGCCTGCAGATTTAAAGAATTTAGCAGACTGCCGCTTAGTTGGTCTTAAGCTTAGTAAAACTAGTTGAGTGGTTCTACTTCGCCATTCAACCTGACCATGGAAATCGGTTTGTCATCGCCGCTGTACGGTCTTCATTAGTGATTTTCCATATTCTTAGCATCGACTTTACTACAATGTTCTATTGATCGGCTTTACAAGCTTTGTGTCGAGCTCTTTATTCTTTATAGTTTTCTTTTATCTTTTGGTAAAACTTTCGAACCTCATTCATTCATTTAATAGCTCTTCATTTCTGCAATCACGTGCATTTGTTGTTAAGGAACATATATTATATCTTTGTCAAACACTCATCGAATGATGTCCACAAAATATACTACTACTACTAGTAAAAATAAAGTGTTGAAAACATATCTTTTTTCAACGAAATTTTATCAAAAACGAATTAACTGTGGCCCAACTGTAGATCTTAGAGATAGAAAATCGTGTGCAAGTTTCTGAGAAAACCGGCATCTCAGGAACTTAACGTTGCAAACTGTTTTCATTTTCAAAAACTAGTCTGTTTCTTTACTTTAGCAGATCAAAATTCATAAATATATTTGTAGTGTAGCATAAAATAATTATTAAATAAAGTGTTATACTACTGATAATAGAGTCACATAAGGTTTGTTCCACATAAACTTGGACTAAAATGAAAATCTCTCACAGAAAAATAAATCAACACAAATCTTCGGGGGAACGCGTTGAACAAAAAAGTTAACCACTTTTTAAACGTCATAGTCATATGATTAAGGCTCTCATAGAAGGACGCAGCAACATCTGCGTTTGTGATTTTTTGTGAAAAAGTCGTAGTTGCGGAAAACCAGCTTCTATTTAAACTTTAAAGCGAAATCGAAGTTGATAAATTTTACTTCCAACCATCCTCGCCGCCATGTCGCAGCGGCCAGTGAGCTTCTTTTGCAAAACACGATGGAAGCGAATTTTACTCGCACGATTTAAGTAAAAGTAGGCGAATACATTCGTGCGAATAGAGTGGTTTCGGTGCAAGCGTGTTTTACTCGCGCGAAGTAAGCGAACTGCTACAACTACTATTATAAGAACAAATCCTTAAAAAATTAAACAAAAATTCGCTTTCGCTCGCGCGAGCAAAATAGAAATATAAGTATAGGAAACTTGATTCGCTCAAATTCAATTAGTTCACGCCAGTAAATTTTAGGCACCGAAATGAATGAATTTAGCGAACTTTGCCAGTTCACGCGAGTGAAATTCGCTTACGTTACCGGAACAGCAGCCTTAGGCGGTATGTAGATAGCGCGCTGCCACAAACGCCACACATACTTGGTCATATATGGCCGATGCGGCCCAATCAATTTGTGGGGAATTCTATAAGTATTCGCTCATTATGTTACTGCGGCCATGTTTGTATCAGAAAAATGTTATTTAAACGGTGTCTTATAATTTTCATTATCTTTTATAATTTTAAATTTCAAGCTGACGTAACATGAAACTCATTTTTCTGTCCAAAGAATTTTCTTGGGCTTAAATTGTCAGGAGATAGAAATATTTTACTCACTCGTGAGCACTCTCTTTTGTCAAAAACTACGAATTTTGTGTCTTGTGGAACAGTATTTGGCTGTATTTCGTAAAAATTGGCTAAAATTCGTAGTTTTGGGGAGCATGTGGAACAAAGCTATAGATATCGCATCCAGTACAAGAAAAAATGTCAACTTTTTTGAATGAATAGAAAAGAGGGTTGGTTTATAGCGAGTTTCATTCAAATTTTAAAGATTTTATCTCAAAATTCAGATTTGGTCTTTTCAATGAAACTCGTTTTACGATTTAATCGTATAGCGAGTTTCATTGAAGAAAAGATTTGCTCTTTCTGTCAAAAGATTTGATCTTTTTCAGTTTTGAGAGTTTCATTGCAAGAAAAAGAGCAAATCTAGATCAAATCTCAACACAAAAGATTTGATCTCTGATGGGGTGGCAGATTTGATCTGAATGCACACATACATGTAAGTAGCCTTTTCGGTTAGACGTCAAATGGAAAATGTTTTGTAATTTGTTGTTCGTTGTGCCAGCCTGTGTTAAGCAATAAAATCAACAAATAGCAATAAAAGAAACAAAATAGTAATAAAAGATGTTTTTGAAGTCAGAAAATACCAAAATGGCATTTTGAGTGAATCAACAACTGTGCATAGATATTTTTGTGTGTCGTCAAAATACTGTGTGTGCTCGTCAGATAATCACCAATACTACTAGCGAATTTTATTCAAATTTTAAAGATTTGATCTCAAAATTCAGATTTGCTCTTTTCAATGAAACTTCTTTCACGATTTAACAGTAGTATTGGTGAGTATTTGACGAGCACACACAGTATTTTGACGACACACAAAAATATCTATGCATATATATATATCATCAGAGATCAAATCTTTTGTGTTGAGATTTGATCTAGATTTGCTCTTTTTCTTGCAATGAAACTCTCAAAACTGAAAAAGATCAAATCTTTTGACAGAAAGAGCAAATCTTTTCTTCAATGAAACTCGCTATTAGTTCAAACAATCCAACCACCTTCAAACAATGCAAAACTAAACGATATATCAAAAAGCAGGTCAACCAGAACCAGTGGCTTGCAATCCAAAGATACACATTTTTTATTTCATATAAATATGAGTATAATAAATGTTCGATGCTAAAACAAATAACAAGGCAAGTACAGGCACAAGGAAAAAGGAAAGCGACAGTATGTATCAAACAAGCTGTATCGAACTGGGACGTACGAGTAAATCCCAGCCGAACTAAAATTGGTAATTTATTTGTTGTTTGTGCTGGATACGATATCTAAGTAACTATATTATCTGTAGTTGTACTATATGCAGCTTCTTTATACTTAACCTTCTGCAAGCAAATGTAGCAAGATGTTTTATTTGTATATTGTAACTTTTTACCTTTACAGTAGGCACCATAGTTTAAAATCTTTTTAATTTTTTATATAATATAAAAATTATCACTTTTTCCATCGTCGAATAAAAGCAGCAGATACAAATTCAAAATTTTATCACAGTCCCAAAAATATGCACCAGCGAAATACAATTCGTTTTGATAAAAGGTGCGCAATCAAAGTATTAATCATTTATTCTCCATCATGCTCCAAGCAAGCACGTATACATTTGTATCCTTTTATCACAAAATTAAAGTCCTTTCACTTATACATATTATGTATTTCTTGTTTAGTGTTTTAAAATAATGCATCCTATTTGTGTTGATCTTCTAACACATCCCTCCAATCAAACCACACACATTGCACATGAATTTATACTTCCAACTATAATTAATTTCCTCTCTTTCTGCATAAAATACAAGCTAATATTTATCAAAATATTTATATCAATGAGTAACTAACCCACACTAAAAAATGTCGTTTGCAATACTTATTTGTAATACCTTGTACTATACCACCTAATAGGTTCACATTTCAAAAGAATACTTGCAACTGGAGCCCATTGGTCTTGTGTTTGTGTTTTTCTTCGCCTTGATTTTGGTGATACAATTTTCTGCCATGTTGTTCCATCGTTTCGGGACAATATCGCATATTTTGGCTTCAACAGAGCTAAATTGGTGCAAGAAAAAATCTGAAGACTTATCACAGGATGCTCTGATAGATAAGGTAAGAAAACGTTTAATCTTGTCATCCAGTTAAAATCATCATAAATTGTTTACTGCAGCATGCTGTGGAAATAGTCAAGAACCTGCAAAGACTGCAAGGTATAGATGGCGGGGACTACGACAATGACTCCGGTAGTGGTCCCGATCGTATAGCAAGGAGGCGCACAATTCAAAATCTAGAAAAAGCCAGACAACCCAGAAGGCAAATTGGAACTTTGGATGTGGCTTTTAAGAAGCGGTTTTTGAAATTGACAGCAGATGAAAATAATCCAGGCATGCAGATGGTTTTTTCCTGACAATTAGGAGAATACAATTCAATTTCTATATATTTCAGCAACTCCAATTTTGACCAGAAGAATGACGATGCGAAGAGAGACAATTCGAGCCTTGGAAGTGCGAAAGAACTCGGTGATGGCTGAAAGAAGAAAGTCAGCTATGCAGACGTTAGGCGCCAAAAACGAGTATGGTATCACAACAACCAATAGCACGGTAAGACTCAGTTATTTTTAATACACTTTTACTCAGAATGAAAAGTCGTCAAGCTTTCGTGGATTTTATAATATATGTATCTTCTTTTAGTTAAATAATGTTATCCCAACTCGAAGTGGTCGTTCGTCGAACGCCGGAATAAGCATAAAAGATGTCTTTAACACAAACGGCAATATTGCAGAGGTAGGTTCTGGAATGTCTGAAATACTTTTTATCCTTTTCACACTACAATCAAAATTTGCAGCAAATCTATGGATCAAACGGTGGCGGAGCTATCAATCAAGGCTACGAACATGTTTTAGAAGATGAAGAAGATGGAAACTCAGTGAGATTAACAACTCGAAACCCGCAAGTCTCATGGGGAACTAATAATAACATTACAAGCAATAGATTGTAGACTAACCTTCAATAAAAGGTCTTCGCACATCGAATATATAAAAAAAACACTTTAGGAATTTAAATATTTTTGATACTCCAATAACGTTGTATGTAGTGTTGTTTTGTTATGTTTTTTTATATTATTTCGGTTTAAATGTATTTAAAAAATATTAAATGGAGTTAAAAAGTGTAAATATATAATAATAAAAAGAAAAAAACAGCCAATTACTCACTGCCGAAATCTGAGATCAGTCAATAAATACTTTTGTCTGCTAACTGAGATTAGTTTATAAATTGAAATTATTGTAAATTGGTAAAAATAATTAAAACATTTTAACATGTGTTTAAGAAAAAAAAGTTTTTAATATTATTAGTATTTTTTTAAATGATATCGATTATTTTTCTTGAACATTTTGTTTGTTTTATGTTTTTATTTTTTTGTATGAAAGACAACGCTTATACTCAAATTTTATAATCTATTAGTCGAAAGCAATGAACCTTATGAGATTTTTTTATAGACAATAAATAAATATATTTAAAAAAGGTCGGCTTTTTTTATATAATCAACACGCGATAAAGGGATTTGTTGAATACCTTTTAATGTCCGAAAAACAGCGCGAGCTTAGGAAAAAAAGAGAAATTGAAGGAAGATGCCCATGCACATTGGTTTTAAACTTCTGAACATCATAAAGAGATGGGAAGATAGGGGGTCAGCAAAACATTTCACATTCAAGTTGTACGGCTGAAGAACGAATCCCTTTGCTTAACAGTACGACCAAAATTGGGCTCGAGGGTAAATTGGTGGGCATTGAAATTGTTTTAGGCAAGGAGAGGAATGCAGCTGGCTTTTTAACTTGAACATAAACCGTAGAAATAACGGTAGAAAAGAGAGAGACAAGAAAAATTACGTCAATGATCGAGTGACGTAAAAGTTCTAATGATTTCATCATCTCCATTTAATTTAAATGATCTCCTTTGAATACCATTTAAAAGGCTCAAGTCAGTTGAAAGAGCATCCGCCCAGATGTAGGAATTGTATTCTAGTCTTGGACGGATATACGTTTTGTAGATAGTAGCCAGATCAATAGAGGAAAAGAATTGCTTACATCGTCTGAGGAAGCCCAAACATCTTGCGGCATTTTTGGCGACATCGTATATATGATCATTCCACAAAAATTGGTTGGTGATGCGCATACCGAGAATTTCGAGACGATCGGCTTAAATGATTTCCACTCATGGAAAGAGGCAAGGGGTCGCTTTAGAGACAGAAGACAGCATTGTGTTTTCTACGAATGAAATTCCACACGAATTCTTATTTCCTATTTGATAATCCAGAATTAAATGCACTTAGCATACGTTGCCGTTGAAGATCCATGTCCAAAGAGCAGGGTTTTGAGTCCGGAAAAAAATATGAAAAGCTTAGTGTACTGTCATTAGCGAAGCATGATCATTTATTAAGATGAGAAAGAGAGCCGGAGACAGAACAGAGGCCTGGGCACACCAACATTTTTTTAGAGGGTCTCAGACTTGAACCCATCCAATACAACTTTATTGAACGGTCCAAAAGGTAATTTCTAATCCAGCGAAGGAGGGAAGCCGAAATCGAATACACGCATTTTGGATAAGTGAGCCTGGCGCCAGACTCTATCAAATGCTTTAGAAACATCTTAATTTCTCCGAAACGATGTATAGATTTGTTCCACTGTTCGGTGAGATAATATTGATACGAAAGCCATACTGCCGGTCATTTCGTTCTACTAGATATTTCTATTCTATTTGTATTTCGTTTCCATGACCTTGAAAAGAAGGGAGGTAAGTGCAATCGTTCGGTAGTTTGCGGGGAGGAGCATTTGCCTTTTGTTTGTTTTGGCTAGAGTCATGTACGCTCTCAAGTACGGGTTGGGCGTCGACGCTCTCAGGAAGCGAAAAGGCAAAAAGCCTAGCAAAAAGGTTAGCATTTTGTTGAGAACTTACAATTGAAGTGTCATTGCTGCCATGGAATTGAGAAAGACGAGACATTTCCATTATTTGTTAACAAATGACCAAAACATTGTACTACCTTTGGGAGATTGTAGTATTTTTTGCCTTAATGTTTGCGACCGTTGATTGCTGCGAAAAAAATCGCCCATTATTCGTTTTCCGTCTGCGTTGCCTTAATATCCCAGCTGATCTTTTTTAAATTTCAAACTGACGTACCATGAAACTCATTTTTCTATCCAAAGAATTTGTTTGGACTGAAATTGTTAGGAGAGAGAAATATTTTATATTTTGTCAAAAACTACAAATTTTGGGGAGTATGTGGAACAAACCTGTTATTCCTATTGCTGCACTTTGTGATATCTCCCTTCTTATGTATGGGACATACGATGCCTTTTCGCCAGTCTTCTGGCATTTCTTCGTGTTTTCATACATGTACTATGATATCATGAATTGCTTGATGTAGTGTTGTCCCTCCATGTTTGATCAGATCGGCAAGTATGCCGTCGGCTCCCGAGGCCTTGTTATTTTTGAGCTGATTAATCGCCTTTTGTATCTCCTCAATGCTTGAAGGCTGCAGCATGAGGTCTTCTTCTTTAAATGTTGAAGTCTCCATTTATTCCGTGAGCTGACCGTTCCAACAATTCATTAAAGTACACTTCCCATCGCTCCAGAATGCCTTCAGGATCGTTGATCAGATTTCTCTATCCGTTCTTACAGTTTGTGCAGCGTGGTGTATAATGCGACATGTTTTCGATGGATTGATAGAACTTCTGCGCCTGGTGCGGAACTAGCTCTCTATTTCTTTCCATTTCACAGACAATTTTTTTCTCCTAGGTTTCCTTTTTCGTCTGTGAAGTTTTTTCTCTATACTTCCGAGCTCTTTATATTCATCTTCGCATGCCTGCGTGTTCTATGTGACTGCTGCATAGCTCGATATGCAGCATTCTTACATTCAGACGCTTGTTTGCATTCATCATGAAACCAGTCGCTCCGATCGACTGCGACTACTGCCTAAGATGGTATCAGCAGTACTAATGACTTTGTTTTTTAAGGCGTGACCATTTTTCCTCTTCGCTCGGCACTCAGTCCCTAGGACTTACTCTGCAACCGAGTTTATTAGAGCCTGAGCGATAGATGCAATACGTCTTCGCAGAGCAATCTGCCCTCGGAACACCACACCAACAAGATCGTGGTCCGAGTCGATGTTGGCACCTGGATACGTTCGTACTGTCATTAGGCACGAGTAGTGGCGATATCTTTTAATATCTTTACGCGGGAGACTGGCACTCGCAACGACCAATTTCTCTAATACTGCCATTTCTATGACTAGTAGTCTATTGACATTAGTGCTCTCATGCAAACTATGGGATTCTGTGTACTGCCTGAATACTGGCTCCCTACCTAATTTGGAATTGAAATCGTAAAGGATTAGGTTTGTTCCCGATAATTATTCGCAGAAAATTCGCAGCTGTCAGATTTTTAAGTAGTGGGGATATTTTTTCTCTTTGAGAGATTTCTACGAAAAAAGTACGGGAACGCTTTAAACCAAAAAATTTGCAGCATTCTTTCCTAGTGTTGCTTAACCATCGATAGTATTTATTTTCGATATCGTCGATAGTTTTGAATAAAATATCGATAGTACTGATACTATCGATCTATACATTTATCAATTGAATAGGCCCAAATTATGAATCATCAAATTCGATGGCTTGTTCAAATTTTTAGATTTATGACCGCCTATCTATAAAACAAAAGTGAATCTTACCACGTTTTATGAATACCTTTATGGCTAAAACACAATCACGCTTCAGCTTTGGCTTCGTCAAGTTACATTTCACACGCTTTAAGTGACATTTTATAAATTTTGATTGTTTTTGCTTTTTTCTTTCAAAATGAGCAAAAAATCAACCAGTTTCTACTTCAGCTTTGTATTTGAATCACGTTACCTTGTCTTGTACACGAACCAAACGTAACGTCAAAGCAAAGCGTGGAATGAAACCGAAGCTAAAGCGTGATTGTGTTTTAGCCATTAAAGCCTTTCAATTAAATTGTAAAAAGTTAAAATCGAAAAGATAACAGCACGAGTGGCATTCTTCTGCAATAGGTTTTATTCGCTTATTAACAGTATCAGTTAACTTTTCAAGTACATCCCTTCCTTCAACAGTTACAACCTTTACATAATAACGCTTTCGACTGCGGAAATTCCTCGTGTAAAAGGAAATTGTTGTGTTCGAAATTTCAAAGCACTCAGGAAGCTGCAAGATTTTATCTATTGCCTGTCAGTGCAGCAAGACCTTTTTGACCCTCTCTCATAGCTCACATATCTCAAGCTCATATCGAAAATCTGATAATCGTTTTAGCATATAGTATGAGCTTTTCCCACAGGTTTCAATCTCTTGAATAAGCTCAAGCTCAAAATGTGAAGGTAAGTTTGAATTATTTAAACTATCGATAGCCGTTCGATTGTTTTTTAAACTATCGATGTAGCCGATATTTTTTACTATCTATACTATCGATAAACTGTAGGAAGTTCGAGCATCACTACTTAAATGTCAAAAGATTGGTGGAAACTAATTACTGCGAAACGATTTTTAAAATGTTTTTTTTTATTATTTCAAGGGAAATGTTATGCCTATTTGTTGCATCAGCTCCAAAAACAAAACAATTAGTAGTTTTGTAGGTGCTTCCACGCTTCCAGCAACAATTCTTCTCTGCTCCTTACAAACAGTTGGCTTTCGAAGACTCAACTCACACTGCTCTCTAACAATTGTCTGAACCCTGAACTAAATCAGGAATCTGGACTTCGTCAACAATATTCATGGAAAAGTTCACAGAACCACCGGTTTTTTATGTTTTTTTTTTTATAAACTTTTAAAAATAACTGCAATCTTTATCAAACGTGTCGTATATTTGATTATTTATTGTCTTTTTTTTTCAATTGTCAAACTGACGTTTGGCTGCTACTTTTTTCTGCCTTCAAAAATTTCTTGAGCAGAAAATCACAGGGTGGGGAAATTATTTTCTCTCTCACGAGCTCTCTCTTCTGCGATTTTCTACGAATTTTTGATGTACGGGAACAAGAATTAGCAGAAATTCGTGAAAATTCGTACGAATTTGCAGATGGGGAACAAAGCTTTATTTTAACGTCATACCTTGGACAGGCATTGAGACTCAAGTTCATAGTAGAAATCTTTTTCGTGTTCTTCGGACTCCCCAGTAGGAACTTGAACTTTATTAAATTTTCATCGCACGCGAAGGGTGCGAAGACTTTCGTTTATTTATTTTTTTTTGGGTGACCGCTGTAATATGTCATAGTCTTTTTTCTGCAAAACACCATTCCCTGGCCATCTCACTTCTTGAAGTGATGTTATGTCATTTTAAATGTAGTCAGTACATCAGCTACCTGTTGTGCAGCTCGAGCTCTGTAGAGCGTTCTTACGTTCCATAAGAAAACTCTTAAATCGTTTAGGCCTTGTCGTTGCTTCCATTAGAAGGATGGAGTAGATTAGGACGTCCGAAGACTTGGGTGCGAAACTAGAGATCCAGATGTATTGAAAAACTTGTTCGATGAGACCCGGACCGGATACTGATTATTGCAGCGTATCTTAAAATTCAGGGACCACAACACAGTTTAAACTGTAAAGTTAAGAGTTAAAGCAAAGTTTATGGACGACCAAAACGACAGCAAATATAGTAGAATTACAGAGAGGAAAACGAAGTGAAGTACGCAAACGACTTGGTTACAACCCTATCATATATAAATTTTACTCTTGGAGGTTTTGTCAGTTCCTCGCAAGAAGCAGTACCCCAGAAAAAAAGGTGGCTATGAGCTGGATTTGAACCCAGGTTCTTTCGCTTAGCAGTCCGACACACTAACCACTAAGCCACGGGGAAGCCTATCATATATTTAATCATTAAATGATGATGATTGTCAGAAATAATCATTTGATTCTTCCTTCATTAGCTTTGATAACAATTGATCTTTAAAAAGGGAAGACAAAATTGTCCAAAATCTCTGGGGCTTTTAAATGATTTGGGTTTGCAATATTTTCTACTTTTGTTTCTATTTTATTTATAGCAATGTTTTTTTAAGAGGTTACTAAAACTACAACTAAACTAGATCTGCCACATTTTACCTACAATTACTACTCGATGCTCCTGGAATTCCGTTTTTCAACGTCGTCACATACCAATCTGGTAAGAATGTGCTTGATGATCTGCCACGATACATTCGATAACTTATTTCTCTTGATCGTGGATTGAAGTAAAACTCATAAACTGTATGAGGACAATCCAGATCCTTCATTATGTCCTTAACCAACTTCAGGAATCTTACAAGAAAATCAGCGCACTGAGTAGGATTCCAAAAATCCTGTGAAAATAAAAATTGTTTTTTTTTTTATTTTATAATGCCAATACAACATACCGCTCCTAATTCGGGCAAAGAGCGAACCTGCATTGGAAAGATTTCTTCAATGAATCCAGCATCATTTCGATGGCCAACCATAATGTCATTGATTCCCGCCAGAAAACACTGGCACCACCAATTGCGGCATTTGAATCGTCGGAAGTTCTCATATTGCCGTTGGTTTCCTGGCCGAATGGAGCATTTGAGTTCCATGAAACTCAGGGAGTTTAAAACATCTTTGTCTTCTATGTTCTGCAGGGGAGTATTACTTAGAACACCATCAATTTCGGCTCCATAGAGCAGTGTCATGCCCGGGAACTGGGTTTTGAACACACAGTGGAACTCTGCACACTCATCGACTGGGACATTTGTAATTGGATCCTCGTATGGACTTGTCGACATGCAATATTGCTCAAATTTCAGACCATATGCACAGCATCGTTTCTGATACTCACTTTGTCTGGCTTGTTCTTGACGTTTTTGGTCGGTTTCTTTCTCGCAGAGATATATATTGCCTTTGAAACGAGAAGCTTGAATGCACCAGTCCTCTCGAGCTTCAAATGGAGTAGCCATCACAACACGAAGAAGTCCTCGAAAGGCTATGAAATCGAATCCTTCAACAGCTCTGGAATTGTGTCTGCGCGAAAGAAGTTCAGTTTGATGATTCAGTATGAAATGCAATACGGGAAAAAGTCGTTCTCTTTCTTTACGGCTCTCAGGTTTTGATATTGCTTGTCCATAGCCGGCATTTAGATCTAATGGAAAACGCATTGGCATGCGGAAGTAGCGAAAGTTCTCTGCTGTGTTCTGATAAGCGCGATTTGTATCTAGGCTGAAGCAGCCAAGTGCTTCGGGTTTTCCAATGTTGGGGAAGATCAATCTTTCATCACGATTAAGTTTGCCACTAAGGCTGGTTTTAATTTGTGCCATTTTTTAGAAACAATTAATTTTTGTTTATTTTGTTTGTCGGTGTTTCCTTTGGAAACTATGGAAACACACAAAAAATAAAAACATATAAGCAAAAGAGCTCAGCTTAGTTACATTTAGTACTGTTCAACTTGCTTATTTGAAGGTATGTCTCATTTGAAGTTTTGGGGAAGTGTACATTAAAATGTTCTGCAGACAGGAAGAAATAGAAATGCAGCTAGTTCCTGTTTTTGAGAACCTTTGATTTATTTTTTTTAATTTTCATTCCTCCGGTAAAGATTAGACAATACCATAGAACCTTATCTTCCATTACTTTCATTCGTTTCTAAAACCTCGGAGATCTCCGTTTTCTCAAAAAATGCAACTCGCGCGATTACTTAAAAAAATATCTTAACTTAACTGTAATACTACGTTTTCATTAGGCCAAATGAGCTAATTTCGTATCAAATTTCCAAATTTGATTCCAAATCATCTCATTTCTCATACAAAATCATATTTTTAAATAATCTCATTTCTACCTATTTCCGACGAAATTAGGTTGAAATTTATTTAATGTGAAGTCGAACACACCTTATTTGAAAACAATTGAATCACAATTGAACAAGGTTCTATAACAAACGTCAAAGTTGACATTATAAAAAGTCAAAGAATTAAATAAAAATGTAAGAGGGCATGACTGGGTCGCACGTTCTTGCTTTAAGTGCCTTATCAATAGATATTTGAAAGAAAATAATTAACATTTACGTAGCCATAATAGACTGACAGTAATTTCTTGTCACAAACTTCTTTAGGCTTCTCTATGATCGTAATTTCATGTTTGAATTGTATCTCATTTTTTTATATTATCGAATCCTAAACTTGTCTTAAAGGTACCTATAATTGCAAGTAATACTACGTTTTCAATTACAGTCGAAATTACCTCATTTGGAAATTTGCAGAAAAAGTGTTTTCATCTAAGTTTGCTAATTTCGTTTGACACTTTCTTACTTTTCGATTATAGGTACCTTAGGTAAGTTTAGGATTCGTGAATATAAAAAATTGAGATAAAAGTCTAACATGAAATAACGATCATAAAGTAGCCTAATACTACGTTTTCATTAGGTCAAACGAGCTAATTTTGTATAAAATTTCCAAATTTGATTCAAAATCATCTCATTTCCCATAAAAAATACATTTCAAAATCATCTCATTTCCACCTAATTTCGAAGAAATTACGTTGAAATTTATGTAATGTGAAGTCGAACACACCTTATTTGAAAACATTTGAATCACAATTGAACAAGGTTCTATAACAAACGTCAAGATTGATATTATAAAAAGTCAAAGAAGAAAATAAACAGTGTTGCGACGCAACACGCATCCTAACAAACAACGCAAATATCCATATCTGCGAAATACAATTGCATAACAATTAAATATTTTCAATGCAAAATTGCCAACGACAAAACACAAAATTCAATGTCATCATGATCATTGCCAAAATTGGGAGATCATAAAACATGACTCACAAGTCACAGCACATTATCATGTCAATTTAAAGCAATTATGGGAGTTAACACCGCATAAAAGCCAACGATGCTGTTTGTCATTAGGCTCCGCCCTCAATTCTATTTTTTTTTGTGCATGTGTCTTTGCACCATCTAATTGTCAAGCTAGATGTTGGTGGACGAAGATGAACAAAATCTATGGGCGGTGCAGGGTTAAGGCCTACGACGATGGATTTGCCTATGCACATATGATCTGCACTCCCAATTGGGGTCAATGTTCGCTTTAGATGGAGCAACGGGAAGATCAGCTGCCTTGGCCAAGCAGAGGTTTCATGAAGACGATGACGATGTTGTTTTTTCATTCCTAATTTTGAAAGCCGTGTTTAAAGAACAAACAGTTAAATAAATTTAAATTTTATTTTAAATCCTTTGAAAGGAAAATCTCAGTTTTTTCTTTTTCTCTTTTCATACTATGTATACAATATTAATCGTGATACATTTAATATATTTATATGGTTTAAAGCGAATAGTCGTTCTGCGATAAGGTTTTTTTGTTCAGTCTATGTTAAGGTCCCGACGGCAATTTATAGATTTTTCTTCGCAACTTTTGACCGCATACGCATACATGATACAATATTTGTTAATTTTTTTTTTGCTAAGTGTCCTCGCGATACAGTTTGGTCATTCGAGCCGGATTTAAAGGATCTTAAAAAGGATCAGTGCAAAAAAAACTAATTAAAAAAAAACCTAAAATAGACAGTGAATATTGCGAAAATACGTGTGCGTGTGCGTCCGTCGTTCTAACGCAATCTATAAAGACAATCGCGTTTGGTGTGCGTCGCGTAAACGGTCGTGTTAAACACAATTCCTGTGTGGATCTGGATCTGTGGCAACGAGGGATCAACGCTTAACTACAGGTGTGTGGCAATCTTTTTATAAAATACTATTTTATCTAAATCATTGATCCTCGTTTATCTAAATACAATCGTGTGTTGTGTGTTCTTGATTTTATTTAATTACCTTTAAAAAAAAAAAATGAGTAAAACTAAGGTTCCAAATTATATTGACGCAGTTCAAACAATTGCTCAAGATTTAGATGCAGATTACAAGGCATATTTAGACCTAGAAATAACAAAAAAGTCTGTTCACATGAGTGAAGTGCGTCTGTCTGAGCTAGAAACATCTTTTGAAGAGGCTAGACCTCTACATCAAAAAATTGTAGAGGCTCCTACAGAAGAAGCAAAAGTTAAATATATGGAAGCTTTTACATTTCATAAGCTAAAAGAAGTTTTTTTTAATTACTCGTGTAAACTGAAAGAGTGTTTAACGAGCGTCGATAGTCAGAACAATTTTAACAAATCCATAGGTAGCTCAACCACACCGTCGGTAGAATTAAATTAATTTAACAGGTAAAGCGTCGCGAATGCTGCGAAACACAGAGACGAATTTTGAGGCGGCATGGGCGTTATTAATTAAACGGTTTCAAAATATTAGATTATTAAAAGATAATCAATTTAAACTGCTTTTTGATCAACCTAAACTTATACAGGAATCATCCAATGATCTAAAATTATTATTGGATACGACAAATGAAGCAAAACAATCTCTCAAAAATCTTGGTGTGCATGTAGATTTATGGGAAGATGTTCTTATTTTTCACACGGTACAAAAAATCCCGTTTACTACACGAGGGCTTTGGGAATTCCACATTTCAACTCATGTAGATTATTCGAAATATAGCGTATTAGAGGATTTCATTCTCATGAGATCAAGAACCTTGGATGTGATTGGACAGTCCTCATGAGGTGTTAATCAACAAAAATCCAAATCTAAATTTTCATCGGATGCAATTCGCGCTTACAACTCAACAATCTCGAATAAGTGCTCACTATGTCAAGGTCTACATTCGATTCGATATTGTTTCAAATTTAAGGCATTTAATATCAAAAAAAGGCTTGAATTTGCAAAGAAAAAGAAGTTGTGTCTCAATTTTCTGTCAAGTGCACATTTTACCCAAAATTGCATAAGCACTTTCACGTGCTATAAATGTCACCAAAAGCATTATTCATTACTGCACATGACCGAGCCAACTAATGCAATGCATGCTAGTGAACACGCTCCAACGGGAGCTGTTCTTCAACCAAACCAAGCAGCCTCCTCTTCCGCCCAATTATCTCAATCGGGATCATCAGAAAATCCCATATCCTCCATTGAAACTGCTTTAGCCTACAATGCGTTTATAGCCGAAAACATGCAATATACTGTTCTTCTGGCTACGGCCCTCATAAAGGTTATGACACCTGCAGGCCAACCTTTGTAACTGCGAGCGCTAGTGGATTTTGGATCAGAGGCTTCCTTTATTACTGAATCTGCCGCTCAGTTTTTAAATCTTAAAAGGAAAGGAGCTGTGCTAACATTCTTGATGTTGGAGAAACTACTACAAGCACCTCAAAATATAAAGTTACATTCACGATTTTATCTTGCGTGAATGCGATCTTTAGCTTACAGCTCAATGCTTTGGTCCTTCCCAAGTTAACAGCTTTTCTCCATGCGCAAAATATTAAAAATACTGATTGGAGTCATCTTCCACTTGCTGATCCATCTTTCAACAAATCAAATAAGATTGATGTTTTACTGGGCAGCGATGTTTATCCTTTCATCATCCTTGAAGGCCTTATAAAAGGAGCACAGGGTTCCCCTATGGCCCAAAAGACAGAACTAGAATGGGTTCTTTCTGGTGGTATTTCATCAAACAACAAACCAAAAATAACATCACTTCACATCAAAACGGAACCACAAACTTTGGACAATCTTTTACCTAAATTTTGGGAACTTGAACAAGTTCCAACACGGAAGCTGCTTTCGCCCGAAGGAGAACAGTGTGAATCCCATTTTTGTAGAACACATCAACGCCAACTAGATGGTAAATATATCGTCGAACTTCCTTTTAAAGAAGGAACTCATCCCGTACTAGGTTGGTCACAGAGGTCAGCTTTTGTCCGGTTCTTACAACTGGAAAGAAAATTCAAAACAAATGTGTCTTTTTATATGGAATACAAAAAAGTATTCAATGAGTATAAGGATCTAGGCCATATGACTCAAGTAGACCCTACTGAATTATCTTCTCCTCATTATTTTCTTCCCCATCACGCAGTGATAAGAGAGTCCATTTCAACCACAAAACTGCGTATTGTATTTGATGCGTCCTGCAAAACATCGGACGGAACATCTCTGAACGATCATCTTTTCGTCGGCCCAAGATTGCAAGATGACATCTTTGACCATATCGCCTGCTTTAGGAAGCACAAAATTGCATTTACCGCTGACATTAATAAAATGTATAGGCAAATTTGGGTTATGCCAACTGATTCCTTATGCCAACTGGTGTTATGGCGAGACACAGAAGGAGACGACATAAAGATATACCGCCTTAGTACTGTGACATTCGGCACAGCAGCCGCACCGTATTTAGCTATTCGAACGCTTCAGCAACTTGCGGGAGATGAGCGAGATGACCACCCTATATCATTGAAAATTGCCTTAAAAAACTTTTATGTGGATGATGTTATTCATGGAGCAGACTCAATAGCCGAAGCTTTGGATATGCAAACTCAGCTCGTAACAATTTTAAAGCAAGGGGGGTTTCCTTTAGGAAAGTGGGCGAGCAATTGCGAGATGCTTCTGACTTCTGTTCCAGAGGAGGACAGAGAACTACAAGTTCCACTTTCTTTCAACGAAGAGGATGCGATAAGGGCGTTTGGAATACAGTGGCACCCTGCAAAGGATATATTTATGTTCAAAATCTATCTTCAAGAACTTAAAACCATTGCAAAGCGGACTATTTTGTCGGATCTTGCTCGTCTTTACCATCCAATGGGTTGGATTGCACCATGCGTCATACTCGGCAAGATGTTAATGCAAGATATCTGGAAGGAAAACCATACATGGGATTCTGAACTCCCAGCAGCAATCCTTTCTGAGTGGCACAAATTGAAAATGGAACCTAACATTTTGAAGGCCGTCGAGCTTCCCCGTTGGATTAACTTCACTAAAGAATCAAAGGTCGAAGTCCATGGATTCAGCGATGCCTCCGAAAAGGCATATGCTGCAGCAATCTACCTTCGAATTACCACAAGAACTGAAACATTCATCAATCTTATCGTGGCAAAGACTAGAGTGGCACCTCTAAAAAATAAGTCTATTGCTAGGTTGGAACTTTGTGGAGCTTTGTTGTTAGCATAGCTATTGGTGCATACGTCGAAGGAACTTCTATCATCAAAAATATTTGCTTGGTGTGATTCGCAAATCACACTTGCGTGGATCAAAAGTGCACCATACATTAGGACAACATTTGTGGCCAATAGAGTGGCCGAAATTCAGGAACTTACGGATCCTCAGTTGTTGAACTCAACAAAAGCCATCAATGGTGGCATGGGCCTGAATTTCTTAAAGAGTTTGATGAAAAATTCTATCAACCATTTGAAATAAAAGCCACCGACTTTGAGATAAAAGCGTCGGAGATCTCAAAACCGAAAAATGATTTGATCGCATCTGGGTACCCCATAATAAATATTTTTCAGCTCTGCGTTCACTTCACGTTTCGAAACAAATCAACTTCTCATAAGAGCTGCGGCATACTGGCGTCGCAATCTAACCAACTTGAAATTCAAGGCAAAAAAGATATCAACTCGCGTATCTGGACCATTTTCAATGGACGAAATTTCGTCAGCTAAAACGCGATTGCTTGTTTTTGTCCAGGGAAAGTTTTTCGCCGAAGAAATCTCAAACATTACAAAAGGTGAATTAGTAACTAAAAGGAGCAAATTGGCAAGACTTTCACCAATCATCGACGAAAAGGGAATTCTTCGAGTTGGAGGTCGATTGGACAACGCTGATTTGCCCTATTCACAGCGGCATCCAATTCTGCTGCCTTCACAAAATTTCCTTACCTCACTCATCGTTCATGATGAACCATGAAATTATTACATGGTGGTCAACAATTAATGATGGCTCCACTTCGATCTGAGTATTGGATTTTGTACGTCGAATCGACAGTTAAAAAGTGCATTCATAAATGTTTAAGATGCTACAGGTTTACGGCAACTGAGATGCAGCAAAAAATGGGAAATTTGCCAGCCTTAAGAGTCAATCAGGCACGTCCTTTTCAGACATCCGGAGTGGATTATGCTGGTCCCGTTCAACTTAAAGCATGGAAAGGTCGGTGTAGCAAAATAACAAAGGCATACATAGCAATGTTTATATGCTTCTGTACTGAGGCAGTACCCCTCGAGCTCGTAAGTAATTCATAGGCAAATCCATCGTCATAAGTCTTAACCCTGCACCGCCCATAGATTTTGTTCATCTTCGTCCACCAACATCTAGCTTGACCATTAGATGGTGCACAGACACATGCACAAAAAAGACATAGAATTGATGGCGGAGCCTAATGACAATCAGCATCGTTGGCTTTAATGCGGTGTTAACTCCCATAATTGCTTTAAATTGACATGAGTGCTGCGACTTGTGAGCCATGTTTTATGATCTCTCAATTTTGGCAATGATCATGATGACGTTGAATTTTGTGTTTTGCTATGGGGCGTTAAAATAAAGTAGTTGCCGTCTTGACTGTGACAACACGAACCTTTCCATCCGTTCCAGGATGAATTTCTGTAATTCTGCCTATCCGCCAAAGAGTAGGCGGCGTTTGTTCGCCAGGTAATAGCACTAGATGTCCAAATTTGAGTTCCAAATTTGATTTTGGACGTTGTTGGAGCCGAACCAAGTATTCGGATTTCCATTTTTTCCATATGGTTTGTTGAATCTTCTGCATGAGCTGCCATCTATCTAAATAATTAACCTTTATTTCCGTTAAATCCTTTTCGGGTACAGTGTTGAGCGAAGATCCAATTAAAAAATGTCCTGGCGTCAAAATAGATAAATCATTTGGATTTTCGGTGACTGGGCAAAGTGGACGCGAGTTGAGACAAGCTTCTACTTTCGTAAGTATAGGCGCGCATTCCTCAAAAGTAAGGGTGTAATGTCCAATTGTCCGCTTTAAGTGGTACTTCATCGATTTTACTCCAGCATCCCAAAGTCCACCGAAATGCGGAGCAGCAGGAGGGTTAAAATGCCATCTGGTACCGTTGGCTTGCACAAGTTGTCCAATATCCTAGGTTCACTGTTTCGTCATGTGTGATTGTTTTGACTTCAGAACGTTTGTTGCTCCCTTAAAATTTGTTTAGCAGTCGCTGTACAGATTTGTACAGATTCCACGGCGGGCAGTGAAACATTTGAAAGCTGCGAGGAATGCGGATGCCGTATAATCACATATGATCTGCGCTCCCAATTGGGGTCAATGTTCGCTATAGATGGAGCAACGGGAAGATCAGCTGTCTTGGCCAAACAGAGGTTTCATGAACACGATGACGATGTTGTTTTTTCATTCCCAATTTTGAAAGCCGTGTTTAAAGAACAAACAGTTAAATAAATTTAAATTTTATTTTAAATCCTTTGAAAGGAAAATCTCAGTTTTTTCTTTTTCTCTTTTCATTTTATGCATACAGTATTAATCGTGATACATTTAATATATTTTATAGTTTAAAGCGAATAGTCGTTCTGCGATAAGGTTTTTTTGTTCAGTCTGTGTTAAGGTCCCGACGGCAATTTATCGATTTTTCTTCGCGACTTTTGACCGCGGAGGATACAATATTTGTTAATTTTTTTTTGCTAAGTGTCCTCGCGATACAAAAAGGTTAGAGGGCACGACTGGGTTGCACGTACATGCTTTATGTGCGCAATCACAGTGAAAGGCTAGATATTTGAAAGAAAACAATTAACATTTACGTAGAAATAATATACTGGCAGGCAGACATTTCTTGTCACCAAATTTCTTAGGCTACTCTATGATCGTTATTTCATGTTTCACTTTTATCTCATTTTTTTATATTCACGAATCCTTAACTTGCCTTAAAGGTGCCTATAATCACAAGTAAGAAAGTGTCAAACGAAATTAGCAATCTTAAATGAAAACACTTTTTCTGTAAATTTCGAAATGAGGTAATTTCGTTTCTTATGAAAACGTGGTATAAGGAAGTTGGGGAAAAGAAATGTATGTCTGCCAGTCCATTATTTCTACGTAAATGTTAATTATTTTCTTTCAAATATCTAGCCTTATACTACGTTTTCATTAGAGCCGAAATTACCTCATTTGGAAATTTGCAGAAAAAGTGTTTTCATCTAAGTTTGCAAGTTGTTGAGTGCAGTCTTGGGCAATTAAAAGAAATATTCCCATGTTTGAACAAACTACGCTTAAAAAAGCCAGAAAATTGTTGAAGGGTTATAAATACATGTGTCACCCTTTACAACTTACGCAAACGAATGGGAAATGAAAATATTATAAATTTGAGAGACGAAGACGATGGTGAGGACAATGAATCAAAATAATGAAGACATAGATGATAGTTCTATTGATATGTTAAGAAACTATATCAATCGTTTCCATTATTAGCTAATGAAATTCAATTTGTCTAACCCTAATAAAAATATGAGAAACAGCACTAAATTATACATTCTTCCAGTATTTGCAGTCATACATTGATAAATAAAAAAAATACCCACAGTCCTTTTGTGAAACAGAAATGATGTTACAGCACTGTCAGTGTGCTACAATGTAGGTGGTGTAACTTATGAGAAACAGGCCCCAGGTGAACAATTTTTCTCGTTTTTACAACAATTTTCAAATTTTCATGTTCAAAATTGAAATTTTTGCCTCTGAATGCTATTAACCTGAACGCAACAATAATTGCCAAATTACAAGGAAAGACATGGAAAATACGAAAAGATTTAAAAGTAAGTAATAATAAATTATTTTTATTAACTATTATTCATATTTTTTGTAATTCATAAGATAAACGCCCCTGCGAGCAAATGATTTTGACTTCTGTCAACGAGCTGTAAAAAATTATAGCAAGGAAATACGAATACATAAAATGTGTATTCTTTCACTCTTTTGTAAAAATGACGTATATCCCCCCCCCCATTCCAATTTTCTTGATTTTGCAGATCAAGACGTTGCAAAACAATGAAAATTCACCATCAATTGTTTTCAAATAAGGTGGGTTCGACTTCAGATTACATAAATTGCAACCTAATTTTGTCGAAATTAGGTGGAAATGAAATAATTTCGAAATGTGATTTTGTATGGGAAATGAGATGATTTTGAATCAAATTTGGAAATTTGATACGAAATTAGTTCATTTGGCCTAATGAAAACGTAGTAAGATAAAAACACTTTTTCGGCAAATTTCGAAATGTGGTAATTTCGACTCTAATGAAAACATAGTATAAGAAAGTGAATCCTAAATATTTTTGGATTCGAAGGAGAGATGCAAATTATTTTTTTTTTGGCATTTACAGGGAAATCCTGTTTAGATAAATTTCCCAACTCATCAAAGTTGACTGGGGAAATTTCTTGAAATCTATAAAATTTTAAGAAACCAGAATCAGAACTGGCTAAAATATATACTGAGGCAAACTCACATACATCAAAACCTTAATTGCATTTTGACAATTAATTGCAGAAGTTTGAGACTATGCAAATTCTCAATGAGGTGGAAATTTTTCTTCATCACTTGGACAATTTTTGAGGAAATTTCTTTTCTGTTAAAGCATAACCACCCTAAATTTTGAAGTTATAGAAAAAAACAGCTGTTTTACAAATCATTGATAGTTTGTGAAATATACTTTATAAATAATTCTTATTAACAAGAACACAAGTGTTTTTTTTTTTTGCGTTTTTATTTTGGGTTTTTTTTTATTGAATTTTCCAAATACTAATATTCATCTAGAAATTCCATTTCGTTTTCTCACACGAATCCACACACTTATTCACATACCCATAACTCAATTTCAGGGTTTGCAGGGCATGGTCGGTACGGGTCGCAGTTCTTTCTTTTTTTTCTATGCTCCAAACTCGAAAACCTAACTCAACTATGAAACCTTGTTCACTACTGTACTTCACTACCAACCCAATAAAAATAAAACTCACCTCAACGTGGTCAACACCAGATAGAAAACGTCTTATTTCAAATGTCAATTTGACATTTGAAAGTTTGTCGTGTCTCTTGCCTTGCAAAAATCAACATTTTTCTTCAGAAAAATTATCTTTTTTGCAACAAAACACATATTCTTCTAATTCAATATCGCAAAATGAAACCAAAGTTAGAATTAAAACATCTCGCCTTCGCAGTTACTTTCCTGCTAAACATTCTTTCCATTGATGGTAAGTGAATAAAATCATTTCATAGTTCAATATTTGTGTCTATGTGGCCCGCTCTGATTGGCCATCCGCCCCTTTTGACAAAAATTAAGAATAAAGGAATCTAGAAATTATTTATAATCAATGCTTACATCTTCTTCTAGGTGCTAAAACCCAATATGTCACATGTGGATCCATTGTGAAGCTACTCAACTCAGACTATGGATATCGACTGCATTCCCACGATGTCAAATATGGTTCAGGCTCTGGTCAGCAATCCGTTACAGCAATCGATATCCAAGAAGATGTTGGCAGTCATTGGAACATTAAAGCAGCAACTGGTAAATTCTGCAACCGAGGCGAGTCCATTAAATGTGGAGATACCATTCGTTTAGAGCATCTCACGACAAAGAAAAACCTACACTCGCATTTGTTCTCATCGCCTCTGTCAGGCGAGCAGGAAGTGTCGTGCTACGGTGCACAAGGCCTGGGTGATACCGGCGATCATTGGGAAGTAATGTGTTCCGGCGATGTTTGGAAGAGAGATGTACCAGTTAGACTGAGGCATGTGGACACGGCGACTTATCTCGGTCTATCTGGACGTTCTTTTGGTCGACCCATATCAGGACAAATGGAAGTGGTAGGATTTAATGGTCCTCAGCATGGAACTCGGTGGACGACAGCAGAAGGAATTTTTGTAGTGCCACAAGAAAATGAGAAGGAATATTCCCATACTGAATTGTAATAACATAATTATCTTCCTTCCTGGTTTTCTTTAGTTTAATTTTGTTTTTGTATTTCACTGAAAAAAGTGAATCTCCACGTAGAGATTCTTCATGAAGATCAGAGTTAAATGCATGACCGGTTTTTCTAAGTTCTAAAATTAGTTTTAAGGCATTAAGTACTGAAACAAGAAAAATAAAAAAAAACATTTTCAATACACCAACACTAGATATCATTGCGAGTTGCAACGTTTTTTTTTTCAATAAAAGTTTAATTTTTAACTTGCAAAAAATTCTTTTTGTTTCCTTGGCCCAGAGCAATTTATACGCGTCGCGATAATGAACATCCAAGAATTTATAAAATTGTTATTTTTATTTGGTTTGTTAGGGGCAACCAGAGATTTCATGAAGATTCAAGAAAATAACTGAAAGGTCAGCAATGTAGGCCTATATGCTTATATGTGTGACGATGATCAAGAATGCATTTTTAATCGAACATAAAATAAACTGTACTACATACAGTTGCGGTCAAAATAATAGTAGTTCTCCAACTAAATATGTTTAAGCTCTCTTATTGTCGTGATTTTACAATTTTTTTCGTTTCCTTTATTCACCAGTTCGATGTTTTGTGAAAGAGCAACTAAAATTGTACCGTTATGCTTTCATAAATATTATGTTTTCTGGTATAAGCTTTGTATATACACTGCATATAGTACTATCATGAAGCATAATTTTTTAGTTGCGAATCAAGTCGCAATGAGGCGCGCTGAAATCGCCAATTGGTGTGGATATAGAATAAGAACAAATACCAAAAGTGTATGAAATATTGGTAATATATCGGTAAATGTTCTCGTCTCCACTATTGAGAGTACTATAGAAAATGTATATACAATGACAAGGGGAGAAAAAAGGAAATTTTAACATGCCAACATGAAAACCTGCTGCCAAAGTCTGGGATTACTGGATGAAATGTCAAAATTGAGGTTTATTTTTTTTCCCGCTGGTGTACTCAGAAGGGCTAGTGTCGCCCAAAATAACTGAGACTAAAATGGAACCAACTTGAGGTAGGCAACTAGCAGTCCATATATAATACGTCAATGCTCAAAACAATTAAAAAATAATCTGCTCTAACGCGGCGTCAAAAAAATAATTTGTAATTAATTTTGTTGAAAACGCGCTCGTATGACATTGAATATTTATTGCTGTGTACTACAACGTGGGTTTGAAACGCGGCGTAAATACGATTTCTTACAATCAAATATGACATTACGATGATAGAGAAGTCGAAAAAAGTGGGCCCGGAAATTCCGTCCGTCTGTCTGTCTGTCTGTTCGCGCCTCTACAGCCTAAACAGATGGGCCGATTTGCTTCAAACTTGGTATTTAGAATATATTAGGTAGTATATCTGTTGATGTTTTTCATTTTTGCTCTAGGTCGAAAAATAACGGTACCTGCCATACAATTTTTTAAAAAAAGTTTGATTTTCAGGATGCGGTTTTATCGTTAATTATTATCACGATTTCAGTAAAATTTTACACACAGAAAGTCATTTATAATTCAAACACAACATAGAGCGTTAAGATTGATAGGAAATAGAACTGCCACTGAATAAATTGCCCCTCTTGAACACCGACGCAATGTTTCATGTCTTTACTTATTTTATCGTTTCTTTTACAAAAAATGTTCACTCGAAGTAGCCAGTTGCATTCCTCCCCTTAAAAGTTTCTCCCGTAATACTCGTCTCAAAACCAATGTTAATCGACACCTCCTATCTCTCACCTCCCTATCTTCCTAATGCCCGCGCAGTGTGTTACATTAAAAGGGAAACAAGTAGTCCCTTGTACGCGCGTTAATTATAAAAAAAAATTTATATTGCATTTCAAAATATTCAAAAACTTTTTTTTCGATTTTTTTAAATTTTCTAAAAAAAATTTGGTTTTCGAAATATGTATTTTGAAAATGGGTTGATTGAATTTCCCAGATTTCCTTAAATACTAGAAAAAAATTTAAAATAATTTTAAGTTTTTCAAAATAAACGACTTTAAAAAAAACTGATCGAACGATTTTCAATATTTTTTTCCTCGATAGTTAGTTTTAAAATTTTATTGCATACTTAGTTTTTCCGAGAAAACTCTTAAACTAATCTAAAAAATGAAAGCATTTTCTAAAAAAAATGATTTTTTTATTTTAATAGACGTGTGGTTTTCAACCTGGCAAAACTTTTTTCGGAGTTGGTCTATTTGACAGCTGTCACTTGATTTTCGCCCAGTTTGTTTTGTCATTTCATAATGAATAGACTTATTCCTGAACCAGTTTGCAAATTGTGCAAATTTATTAGCAAAATAATGGTTCGTTTCGGTGGAGCAGAGTATCGAAGAAGACCCGACTGAGTCCTTCAGCCATCGCGCGCAACAATTGGAGATGTGCCCATTCACTTTATGGAAGATTTTGCGGAAGGATCTTGGTTGGAATGGGCCAAAAACGAGATGAACACCGATCCCGATTTTCACAAAATTGGTCCTCGGCTGGAATTTATTCGAGCCAGCCGCGGCGGCCACTTCCCCGAAATCATTTTTAAAATAAAATGCAAACCCTTATCTTTATAATCAAGTTAAATTCTTAGTCATAACATTAAATTAAATGCGTTTTATTTCTTCTTCAAAACAGCACGTCTAAAAAAACACCCTTTATATACAAATTAATATTAAGTTAATTTATTTATTAAAAAAAAAACTTTATTCAAAATTTCCACTTAAATTATTACAAACTTATTTCTATTTAAACGATAAACAGCGTGACAGCAGGATAACTGTGTAAACTGAAGATCATGATGAGTGTGCGCTGTAGTTTATATACTGTTGGGTATGGGTAGTAGCTGCATTCCTACTTGTATGCAGTGTGTGAAAGGGATGATGAAGAAAGTAATAAAAATCGGACACGATCATGGTTCGGACGTGACCTGTGTGTGTCGTCTATTGATGCTATTGATTATTATGTTATCTTGGGTTTTTATGGTTTCCGGTATCTTGGGTTTTTATGTTTTTTTGGTTTCCGCTTGGGGTTATAGTGCGTGCGAGTTGTGATGAATAATATAATACGAGTGATGTGTTAACTTCCCCCTTCGTTAAGAAAATATCGTCCCGATATTTATGGTGATTGTGCGTGCACTCTGTTCATTATGTCTTGAACTTGTAGACTCATGTATTCTTCTTTAGTGAGAGGAGGTTGTCTTGGTCCTCTGAAATATATTATTAAAATTGTATGAGATTTTAGGTTTTTATTTTCGCGGACGATATTCATATTAGATAAAGTTTTTTTATTTTCGGAACTTACCGCGTTATAAGAAATATTTTCTTATTTATTTCTACCCGACGTTTCGAAGAAGTTTCATACTTCGTGGTCACGGGATGAGACTGAGCTAAGCAGTCGCGCTCGTTTAGCGCGTAACTTTTCAAACCGTCGTATTTGTTTGTGGATTGCCTCTCCGTATAGGCTTACAATATGAGATTTTAGGTTTTTATTTTCGCGGACGATATTCATATTAGATAAAGTTTTTTATTTTCGAAACTTACCGCGTTATAAGAAATATTTTCTTATTTTCTTTCCCGTGACCACGAAGTATGAAACTTCTTCGAAACGTCGGATAGAAATAAATAAGAAAATATTTCTTATAACGCGGTAAGTTCCGAAAATAAAAAACTTTATCTAATTAAAATTGTAGTTATGATAACAAGAATTATTAAGACTATCAATCCGAATGTGGATACAATAGGGCTGCTTGTTATTTCTTGCTGAATCGTCTGTAATAGGTTGATGTTTTCCATCTTAAGTTTCTCGTCCAGTGCTTCGAAGTATGAGCCTATGTCATATTCGTTGACCGTGTATGTTTTCAGGAACGTGTTGATTTGTCCCGTGGGGTTCTCGTATATTTTTCCATCTATTGTTGCTGTTTCTTCGAATGTTAATAAGTATGTTCCCATAATAGTTTGGTTTCCCACTTGATGATTTCCAGTGAGCAGAATTGATCCATCCTTGATAACCTCTAAATCTAAATCTTTTTCTTTTGTTTTGTTGCACAAAGCTCGTTCATTGTGTAGTAAGTCTATTAAACAAGTGTTATTATCTTTTTGAGTTTTACAATAATTAAATCTTAATTCAAATTTACATTCTTTAACATTTTGATAGGTGTTACCACATTTAGCTATTTCTTTGTTGATAATTAATTTGCCGTCAGGCCGGCTTAATGCTCTAGTTTCATAAAGTTTACATTTCTTATATAGAATAGGATATTCAATCATTATAGCAATGATATTATCATTTTGGACAATTTTAAATTTAGATATATCAATAAGTTCATAAATTGTTAGTTCTGTTTGTTCTTTTTGAATGATTTTACTTATTTCTTTATGGTTTAGAATGGTTGGATTAAGTATCCCAAGCTTTGCTAAAGTAAGAGTGGTTAATATATTTTGTAATTCTAAAATAATAAGTTTACATTTTTCCGCAATGAGATCATCTTTGATGTCTCTTTTAACACTTTTAATAGCGTCAAATATCTTAGAGTTAGTAACGAATTGTTTATTGTTATTGGTTATTAAATCATTTATCTTATTCTCTATGGCTACTTTATCATCGTGATCTGGTGAAGCCGCGATCCATTTCCAAATTTTACCAATTGTTTCTATTGCTCTTTTTGGTCTTGAAATTGTTAGCTGATCAAGGAACGTTTGTATTATGTTTAAGTTGTTGTCGTGTTTTGGGTGTCTGGGAGTGTCAGGGTAACTAGTAGTGTCATGTTCTATTTCTAATTCCCTCCACGTTGTGTCGACGAAATTCTGTATGTACGTGAGGTTTGTCACGTGAAATATAGTTGACGTATTCTCGTATAGGAGCACGTCGTCTACTTCTATTAGGATATAATTTTCTCGAGTATAATCGAGTAATTCCGCTTGGGTTGCAGCGAGAAAGAAAATTAATGGTAGGATGTCCATTTCCTGAAAATTAGAATTTCAAGTTATCTTTATGGATTATTTTATCGTTGCTTAATTTTACTTTATTTCCTAAATCTTCTTTAACTATTCTCTTTTTAAACTTAGGTTGCAACTTGTTCCTTACTGTAGGGTCCTTTTGGTATACTACATCTTTGGGTTTTATATTTTTGGTTTTCCTATTCCTATTATTATATTCTATCATTTTGTCTTGGGCGATAGTTAATTTGAGAGGAGTGTCTTCATGGAATGTTTTATTGAATAGAATGTCTATAGGTTTTTTCTGAGTTACAGAATGAATTGTTAAGTTGTATTCCTTTGCCGCTCTTATGAATATTTCTACAGGTTCGAGTAACGAGTGTTCTGTTTTTATGCATCTCGCTATTTCTTGTAGTGTACTATGTACTCGTTCAACTTGTCCGTTGGACGTACTATGGTTTGTCGGAACATAGTATAAGGTTATGTTGGATCTTTCCATAAGAGTCGTGAAGACTGCGGATGTGAAGGCTAAGTCTTGGTCACATGTTATATGTTTGCATGCTGGAAATATTTGCAGTAGTTCCAAAACTTTGTTTGACATATCTTGTCTATTATCAATATGTTTTATAATTAGGAATTTTGAGTATGCGTCTATACATGTGAGAAATTTTTGCCTTTCAGCGAACATAACATCAATGTGAATTGATTCTCCCTCCTTTTTCGGAATTGGTGCCTCACCAATGGGCTGCAGGTTAGGGTGTCTATTATATTTATTATTATTACATACCTCGCAATGTTTGATGTATTGCAAGAATTCATCTTGCATTTTAGGCCAATAATACTGTTCTAGGATTTGTTTTACATTCTCTCTGACATTTCTATGCGCTCGACAATGAGTTTGTTTTATTATCTCTGTTTGATCATCTTTGTTCATGATATCATTGGCAAAATACTTTGCTCTGATGAACTTGTTTTTAAAATTTTCTTTTAAGATATCTTTTATCTCGTAAATAACCTCAGAAGTTGTGTATAGGGCTATTATTCCGTCTTGTAGGTATTCTTTAAATATAGGAATTACATCTTTAGGGTCTGCGTAGGTTATTAAATGTCGTTTCCTACTGGGAAATGGAGTTAATTGATCATGTATTGTCTCGATACCTTTATTTATTATTACTTGTTGGCCGTATTGATTTACCGGTCTGTCTATGAGATCAATGTCATTTTCTTCGCTACTTTCGGCTGAGTGTATCGTGTTTGTATCAGATATCTGGTTTAGGTTTTGTCTTGACAGAGCGTCAGCGACTACGTTAGTATGACCTGGTTTATAGATCATTTTAGGTGCAAGCTCTTCTATTAGAGCGTGCCATCTCTTCATCTTGGCGTTCGGGTTTCTTGGTGAAACTGCAAAGGTGAGAGGTTGATGATCCGTGTGGATCTCTAAGTTTGTGACACCATATAAATAATTTCTCAAATTCTTCAAAGCGTAAACGATTGCAAAGAGTTCTTTCTCATTTGCGGCATAACTTCGTTCTGATTTGCTGAGAGTTTTTGATATAAATGTTGTCCTGTGTTAGGACTGCTCCAACTGCGTCATCCGATGCGTCAGTGGTTAACACAAATTTCTTTGAAAAATCCAGTTGTGTAAGTTCAACTTCTGTGAGCAAGTGGTCTTTTAATGCTTGAAAAGCAATTTTTGCCTCTTGGTCTAGTTCGATGGCTGTTTTTTTTGCCATATGTGTTGAAATCTGCCCATCTTCGTTCTGAAGATATTTCGTCAATGGTTTCGCAATTTTTGCGTAGTTTTGGATAAACTTTCGGTAGTATCCAATCATTCCAAGAAATGATCTTAACTGCCTTAAGGTTTTAGGTTCAGGATATTCTTTTATAGTTGTGTCTTAGCAGGATTTGTTTTCTATGACGTTATGTCCGATGACATAACCTAGGAAGTCTACTTTTTCTTCGTAAAGAGTAGATTTCTCTATTGAAACTTTCATATTAGCTTCTTTAAGCACTTGAATGATTGCTTCAACATGTCTCGTGTGTTCTTGAATCGAATGCGAATAGATAATTATGTCATCTATGTAAACGTGACATATTTTTCCTATATAGGGTCTGAGAATATCGTCCATTGCTCGTTGGAATATTGAAGGGGCATTCTTCAGTCCAAAGGGCAATCGTGTGAATTCATATTTCCCATTATTAACGGAAAAACTAGTTTTCTCAATGTCTTCGGATTTCATTTTGATCTGATGAAATCCTGATTCTAGATCAAGAGTAGAAAAATATTTGGCTTTTCCTAAGTTTGATAAGATGACATTAGTATCCGGTATAGGGTACTTGTCAGAAATGGTATTTTCGTTAAGTTTTTTGTAGTCGATGACTAGTCGATTTTTCGGTGTGCCATCTTCGTTTGTACCTTTTTTTGGTACGACCCATACAGGGCTGTTATAAGGTGATTTAGAAGGTCTGATAATTCCTTCTTCTAACATTTTTTGAACTTCTGTATTCACGAAGTTATTTGCAGATAGGGGATAGGGGTATTGTTTACTCCAGATAGGTTTGTCACTGGTCGTGCGGATTTCCGCCGTGACGTCTGTTCTGAAGGGGAGAGTTAGATCAATGTCACTATGGATACTTTTAATTTTCTCCATCATTGCAACCCTCAGTTGTTCTGCGTTTTCTTCCTGAATGTTGTTGATGACTTTGTTGTCGTCAAAATAAATTTTTTCCACCTTATTATTATATTTCAATGTTTTGTTTTTAAAGTCGATTTTGGGGTTAACCCGACTCAATAAATTGGCTCCTATTAGAGCTTCGTATTCTAAGTTTTCTAAAACGTAAAATCTTGTTTGTGTATCAAATATAAATGCTTCATGGCATTTGTTAATTATAAGTTCCCCGTTCACTGTTCGAGCGCGTTTGAGTATGGGCAGAGCGATTGGATCACTCAACGTACCTGGTTGGCAGTAGTTACTACTGGCACCGGTATCTATGAGAATTTTTATTTTTTTATTATTAATTATTCGTCGTAAGTGGGGTAATCCCACTCTTGTTCTAAAAAGTCTTCATTTTCATTAAGGTTATTCAATCGCTCGGTTTTTACTGGAGGTGTTTGAATAGAATGTTGTGCACTTTCTCTTTCCCTTTTAAATACAGGTCTTGTATTATGATTGTATGTATTAAAATTTGGTTTTTGTATTCGTATTATAATTATTGTTGTTATTGTTGTAATGATTTCCCTGTCTAAAAGGGTTTTGTGTATTTGCTTGGTTATACGAGTGTTTGTAACGATTTACGTCATCTTTGCTGATGGTTCGGTTTAGAGAACTACCAAAAACCATAGGTTCGAAAAGTTGTGGCAATTGCCTATAATCATTGTGCCTGGAATTTGTAAAGGTATAACCGTTCGGGTGTCTAGATAATCTAAGTGAATTTTGATTACTGTTATGGTTCCTATTTTCACCTTTGTGGTTTGCGAATTGAAGGGCGAAATTTTTTCGAACGTTGTTACTCTCCAGTTCCTGTGCCTTAGCGAGTGCGTTGGGCAAGTCTGGTGGATTGAGAGAAAATAATATTTGTGGTAGTTGGCCGTTGAGGCCGGTTATGAAGATTCTCAGGGCGTTGCGTCTATTCAGAGCATTAAGTTCATTTGTGACTGGTGAGTTTGAACCATGGGTCATAATAGTCTTATTTGTTAGCAAGGTCAATTTGCAGTTAATTGCGTCTAAGAACGCTAAGTTCCTGTTCAATGATGTGCATAGGTCGTTTGTCGGCATATGCAATATCTAATCTGGCTAATATTGCCTCGAAATTTAAAACAGTGCCATGATTTGTTAGGACATCATTGGCTGCTTTCGTTATTTTATTGCGAAGTATTGTTAAGGCTGCAAAATATCTTTTGCTTCCTTCCTTATATAATTTCATGGAGTTATGGGCAGCTTCCCTCCAACTAACGTAGGAGGTTTGGATGCCGTCGAAATCGCGTAAAGATTTGATTATATCTAATGTTTCGTCACACGTAATGGTTAAATCTATAGTTTGGGTTGCGTATTCTGTAACGTCTGAGGCCAAACCCCTGTCGAAGATTAACTTTTGCAATCTATCGACTTCTTTCGAGTAGAAATCATATTGTTTGGTAAGAATAAGCTCAACTTTCGCGTTATTAGAGCTAATAGCTTGTGATATTAAATTGTTCACGGCTTCTTGGTTCATTTTGACGGTATAAAATATTTTTTTCACAAGATCACGTCACACAATTATTTTTTAAATATAATAATTCAATAATAGAGTAATATTATAATAATAATATAATAATATAATAATAAAAAAAATATTGTTAAAATATTCTTAATAAAAAAATAAAATACTTTATCCTTTCGAAGCTTCGTGTTTCCGGACTGCTTGCCTGGTGATGCTGCTTCTACTGAGTGATGCTCTTTCTTCTATCTTGTAGAGTAGTTTGGTTGAATTTTTTTGGCAGGAACCACTTAGCACTGATTTTACTTTATATTTTCAAATCTCTCAAATTATGCTGAAGGGATCCCGGTTGAGCCCCCAATTAATATTAAGTTAATTTATTTATTAAAAAAAAAAACTATTCAACATTTCCACTTAAATTATTACAAACTTATTTCTATTTAAACGATAAACAGCGTGACAGCAGGATGATGTGTAAACTGAAGATCATGATGAGTGTGCGCTGTAGTTTATATACTGTTGGGTATGGGTAGTAGCTGCATTCCTAATTGTATGCAGTGTGTGAAAGGGATGATGAAGAAAGTAATAAAAATCGGACACGATCATGGTTCGGACGTGACCTGTGTGTGTCGTCTATTGATGCTATTGATTCTTATGTTATCTTGGGTTTTTATGGTTTCCGGTATCTTGGGTTTTTATGTTTTTTTTGGTTTCCGCTTGGGGTTATAGTGCGTACGAGTTGTGATGAATAATATAATACGAGTGATGTGTTAACTTACATATACATACAAAAAATGTGCAGCCACTAAGCAATTATCTAACAAAACAACAAGGTCGTGCGACCCAGTCGTGCATTTTTTAAATTTATTATTAAATGAGCAAGTACGTGCGATCCAGTCGTGCAATGTATTTTCTTTCTGAAATGTTTTTTTAAATGTTTCAGAAATGTTTGTTTAAGTCTGGACGCTTCGCGAAACATTTCTAAAATGTTTTGTTGTTTATATTTGTTTGTGTTTTGTTCATGATGACAAAACGCGACGCTATGATTGCTCCTTTTCCATATCAGAACTGGATACATAAAATGGGAAACATAAACATTTAAGAATGGTTTCAGAAATTTCTGAAATGTTTCTGAAATGATATTTAAGCAAAGGGGAAACATTTCAGAAATGTTTTTTAAACAAATGTTTTTTGGTTTGGACACACCTTTATAGTCGTCATTTTGTCAGGATTTTTATTAACTTTGTCTTTTATCATTATTGATGAACAAATAGAAGAAAGAAATAAAAAGGAACGTTGGTCTTAAAAGACACATTGCCTTTTAGAACGCAACTTGAATTTAGACGTATGTAGTTTGAAGAATAAGATACTTTGTATCGTAGTATTTTATTTAATCATAATTTATTAGTTTCTTTTAAAATCTTAGTAAAATCAGCAATATTTGAAGAGATTTTAACTAAAACCCCTTTTTTCCTTCTAGTGCTTTTAGCTTGTCTTAGGCACAAACCAATAAAAAAAGGAAGTTGTCCACGATCTAAAAAAAACAAGAGGCAAAATCCCAAAGATGTCGCACACTTCTATGGATGGAATTCAAAAGTGTCAGTTATGTTTTACCGGTAAATGCGACTTTTTGAATTTTTAAAAACAGATGTCGCGAGCTTCTATGTCAACATTTTAAGTAGTTATTTTTTTTCCTGGAATGGGTTCAGGAGAGCTAGCATCGCATTCTCAATTTTGGCGACATTTTTTTGACAATTGTTGTATGAAGCTGACATTAGACTTGCAGTGCATATATAATACGTCCATGGTTTTGAGAATTAAAGGCTCTGTCAAACAGATCGTGTTTCTTACGCGTGAAAACGCACTCTTTGTAACATGGGATATGTATCGCGGTAACGCGGCGTTGAAACTTGGCCACCGTTTTGTTGTTAAGTCACAGTGTCACGGAATGACACATTACAAAGACCGTATAATGCTAGCTTTACGATTTTATTTTTGAACGATTTATTGTTAGATCTTTCAAACAAATGTTAAAAAAACGTATCTACTTCTACAATTGCATACTTAATAAAATACAGATTTTGCAATCAAAAATCATTCTATTTGTATTATCATTGCATAAGATGTTGTTAATAATTGTAAATCCATTTTAATTTTTTAAATAACACCAAAACAAATAGATTTTTTTTGAATTTTGAATTTAGATTTGAATTCTAAACGCTGTTTGGCATTTTGGAACGACAAATAGTTAACAATTGTGAACGATAGTAAATAAAAGAACGCCCCATAGTGTTTGCAGAAATCTCGCTAGGCAAAACTTAAGTATTAGGTATATTTGCAACAAAATGCTTCTATATAGTAAATATATTTGTTTTTAATTAATTTTTAATTTTAATAATAAATAATTTAATTTAATTTAATAATTTTAATTTTTAATTAATTCTACATATTTTTTTGAGCAAACCTTTATTTTAGTTTTGGTCAATTATGGGTCGCTGAAAGCACTGTTTCGGTAATCAGCGCGCTCTTATAAAAAAGCAGATTTACGAAGGAAAAACCTACGCAGAAGTGCAGAACTTAATTGGTTGCTCTGCTTTGATGATACGAAATGCATTAAAGTTTAATTTCCAGCCTGTAACCCGAGGAATTCTGCCTCTATGGTGAAAAAAGAAATAAAATCACTGGTTATATTTGGCCTAAGGCCGATTTTTTCAGCAGTTGACATTACAGTTGAATTTTTATTAGCGACGAGCACTGAAATGGTTCGTAGACATTTGCAAGAAAAGCACCTGGCAGTCCAAGAAAAACACCGCCTTCATAAAAAAAATTTAGTCAACGAGTTTACGAAAGAGCATTTAAAGTGGTCTATTGAAATATGGCGAGAAAAATATTTTATGGTCCAATGAATTTTAAAATGTTGTACAAGGTGGCAAACCTCAAGTTAATATGTCTGGCGGCCACCAAACTCGGTTTGTAACCTTTCATACACGAGATAAATAATTATATCCGGAGTTTCCAGTATTCCATTTATCGCATAGAAAAAAAGGGCACGACTGGGTCGCACGTACTTGCCTAATTACATTGGAAAGCAAGGTCTTTGACAGAAACAAGTAACATTTACATTGAAAATAACACAGTTTAAACTTATAGAAAGTATTAAAAACAGTACTTAACGGTTTTTAGTAAAAATGAAGTATGCCGTCTTAAATAACAAAGAATTTATGAAAAATGGATTTCGAAGATTGTAGGGCCCGTCTTGATAAAATCGGGTTTTTTGTTTTTAGTTTTTTGAAAAAAAAAAAAAAATTGAAATGTTGGTATGCCATTTTTACAATTTATTAATATATGTACATGTGATTATAAAAATTAAAATATTGTTTTTATTAGTTTTAAAAATATTGATTTAAAAAAAAAATCAAAAATTAATAGAAATTAGAAAAAAGTTATTCAAAAATTTGATATGTAGAATTAATAAAGAGCCGTTAGCGAGAAAGTCAAAAATTAAAAAAAACTGTTATATGAAAGGTACCGTTCTTTCCCACTAAATTTGTTTCTAATCAAATAATAAAAAAAAACAACAAAACAAAAAATTCTCAAAAAATTTCATCAAAATCGTTGAAGCTGTTTTCGAGACAAATAAGCTTCTCTTAAACGGTCATATGGCAGCTACCGTTATTTTTAGACCTAAAAATAAAATTTCAATTTTCCCTCTAGGGAATGCCAAAAGAAATACAAATGCAAATTTGATGATAATTGCTTAAACCGTTTAGGGTGCAGCTCGTTATACACACTGACAGACAGACAGACAGCCAGACTCTTTTTGCCGATCACTTTTTTAGACTTCTCTATGATCTTAATGTCATGTTTCATTGCTATCTCAATTTTTTATATTCACGAATCCTAAACTTTCCTTATAGTCCCTTTAATCGCAAGTAAAAATCATGAGTAGACTCTTACATAGAAATTACAAAGAAGTTATGCTTCCATTTGCAAATAAAGAGAAAAAAAAAAAAAAAGCTATTATTTTGATATTAAAAACAACACACTTACTTTTTATTATGTGTATAGATAGAAGACAACGTAGCATCCCTTGCTTATGATGGGAAGGATTGCGAAAATCACGACGTTCAAGGCCATGTGGTGCGAAACTGAAACTGAAAAAAATTTTTTTGAGTATTCGCTTTTAGTAAGAGTTCAAAAACATCCATTACCTACTTTAGAGCTTATATTATACTGAAAAACGCCAAATCTTGGTAGTTTATATTATCTTTAACTTTGGACAGACCCAATGGCAATTCATCATAGCATTTAAGATTAGTTATCATTTTTATTTCTATTTTATTTACCTATTGAATCTCCAAACATAAAAGTTTTACCTATTTGAATCAATATCCATTATTTGCAATCTGCTTGTACAAACCAAATCCCAATTTCAAATAAAAAAAGTTGTTTTTTTTGTTGAAAGTTCTATACACATAATCATAAAGCTAGCTATATAATCCATATTTCTACAACTGTGTTCAAGTGCCAACAATGGCCTTAGATGTTAAGCTTGAAATTTAATTCCCAAACACAAGGTACACGAGCACTAAGCAACTACCTCCCTCTACTTCCCAACTTGCTAAGAGGTTAAGTACCTACACACATCCATTTTTCAAAAGAAGACGCACTTCCGATTGTAATCTTGCTCCAAATTTTTATCCCTAAAGAAAACAAAAACAAACATCATCTATTACTTCCATTCTCAATCCATACAGTTTCATCGTCCACTCGTGCTCTTGCCTTACTCAACATTAACATTTCAATGTCTACCTTTACACTTCTGGCATATGTGTATGTGTATAGCTAGGACATTTTTTTTAGTTTTGTTATTGTTATCATAAAACTACCCTCAACGTTCAATGTTCAACCTCAACCCTTCAATCAGAATAACGGAGAATTAGGGAGAGGAAAAACAGAAATTCATCGTAATCGTAATCGTATTCGTATTTTGTATGCGTTTCATGTTCACCAATTTATTTTGTGGAATTCTCTTTGCGAGAACAAATTCACCAACGTTCTCGTTGGGTTAGGGCAAGGCCAGGCAAAGGCAACCCTATTGGACAGAACACACAGGCATGAGATAACAAAAATGACATACAAATACCGTTATGGAAAAAACAGGGCCTTTTGGGCGCTCCATTAAATAAGGCGCCTCAAGGTCATTTAGGCTGAGGTGCATAAGCCAACACATTTGCAATGCCCGATAATTGGAATCTTAGTATCATCTGCCGATACACAACAAAATGGAGGTCGACTACTCTATACAAACTATAAAAGAATCCTTTTAAACAGCGCCTATGAGATCCTGTTCATAATTATTATAATAATAAATAAATTAATAATTACCTGAAAGTCTTAACCTGTTTACTGTCGGAATAATAGGTTCTTCTGAGGGTTGTTTTAGACTTGGGAAATCTTAATCTATGTTCGACCAAATCTTCAAATTACACCAGATCCTGGAGAAAAAGAAAACCCAAGAATTTAACATCGAGGCCAACTACCTGTTCAACGATTTTTAGGCAGCCTACGATGATAGTTGTTGCGAAGCAGGTTTCCACAAGGGAGCTTCTTTGGGGCAGTAGAAAGGCAGCGGCACGCTTATCATTACACGTTCGAATTCCTTCTTAAATGATACGTATTATTAGGATAATGTTGGAAATTACAATTGGAATTACTTCACATCTTTTCCTTTAACCAAAGATTGTTTTAATCTTTACTGGGGCCACAAGGTGGAGCAGTTAGGTGAGAGTAACGTCAGCAGGCCTCTCGAATTTCTTTTAGGTTCTCAGGACATTCTTTTTGACGTGATAACGGTTATAAATAGATGATAGGCTACACGTACGAAATAACATGACTCATGCTGATAAGACTCATGATTGATGCTAACCGCGATACTGTGGTTCTTTCAACCAAAATCGATCGCAAGCACCAGGCGAACATGAAAAAGAACAGGCGCAAATTCCCAAAATAATTCCACTCAGGGCTTGTGTGTGTGGATTTACCGAGAGGGTTTGGGTCAGTTTTTCAACCAAAATCGATCGCAAACGTATTCAAATTCAAAAATTCAAAAAGAACAAGAAGAGAAAAAGAAATACAAAATAGGTGGAGTTTTGTTAAAGTAGAAAATAGATGTAGATATTGGGGAGTGTGTGTGGATTTGACGAGAGGGTTTGTAGGTGTAAGTTAACGTGCGTTGGTGTTGCTGCCATCAATGTTTTCTTATGACATTATCACGTAAAATTATCGTCCGTAAACCGACTTTACAGACAACCAATTCTTTTTTCTTTAAACGGATCACAAGCCTAGTTATCATGCATGTCCCAAGATGATATTTTTAATATTGAGTCATCCTTGCCTTGCTTCTTGTTTCTTTTTTGATCATGCTTTTTTTATTTACATTGTCCAAAATTGTGAACTTAAGTGTCCATAGATGTGAAGTAACAACTGTCATGTAGAGCCTTCTTTCTTTTTATTGGGGGAGGCTTTTTTTCATCGTAGAATATGGCAGAGATCCAAAATATTTAAACTTACTCAACTTGTAAAGATATTTTGTTCAAAATCATAGGAGCGGTTTTTAAATAAAACCGGGTTTTTTAACAACTTTAAAAAAAAATAATAATTTAAAAATACAAATTTAAGCACAACAACATACATTTAAAAGCAAAATTAAAAAAAAACTCACTTACCCGTTTTCAAAATATTGATTTTTGAAAAAAAAAAAAATTCGAAAAAAATGTAATGCGAAATTACTTAAACTACCTAATATATCAATTTTGATTGTAATCGGATGGCCTGTTTTCGAGAAAGTCGAAGAAAAAAAACCGGGTCCTGTGGAAGGTACCGTGTTTAGCCCACCATATTATTTTTTTTCACCAAAATATAATGCTTACCTACAATACTAGTACACTGATTTTTTTCAGAAAAAAAAGCTTTTACATAACCGTTATATAACAGGTACCGTTAGTTTTTGAGCTTAAAAAAAATCAAAAAAATCCTCTGTAGAATGTCAAAATAACCTTAAGTTCTTAATTTGAAGACGACTGGCCCAACCGTTTAGGCTACAGTACAGACGGGCAGAATTTTGCCCGTAACTCAAATATGTTTCTTTATCATCGTAATGTTCGTTTTGATTGTTATCTCAACTTTTTTTGCACGAATCCATAACTTGCATTATAGTACCTATAATCGCAAGCAATATAGTATGTACCTGTAATCGCAACTAAAAACCACAAGAATAGGCCTGTGAAAAACGGTATTCATTTCCTCCTCAAAACATTCACTCATACATAAAGTGCTCGCATGGATCTTCAATAATACTCAGTCCACTTTCGGGTCTATCACTACCCTTCCCTGGGGCATTCGAACTATGATTGAAAACACTTCAGTGCCACCTGCGTACAAGTTTATCTATGTACGTGTTTCGGAAAACCACTTTGCCATAGGTTGTTCGAGAGTCGTATTTTATTCCTCAATCCAAAACCCGCTCAACGAATTCATGGTCTGTGATATCAGCTTGATTGAACGGTAGCTATCTCAATTTCGTCTATTACCAATCCTCTTGTAGATTTTTCCAATGTGTAACAGGAAAATTGGAAAATTACAGAGGAAATCGGAAAAACCACAAATAAGCGAGAAACTCATGCAACTCCATTATTGAAAGAACCAAATTTTTGCATGAACAAAAATTACGGCAAAAAAATTTGCAACGTCGCAAAGGCAGTACAAACGTTTGGTCATTTGTAAAAAAAATATTAAAAACTCTACAACATCTTCGGTTCCAACGCTCATCGACAATAACAAACCAATTGTTTACTAAAAAAAAAAAAAAAAAAAAAAAAAAAACTTGCTGTGGCTGTTCTAGATTTAAGTATTTTAGGTTTATTTTAAGTATATCTTTAGTTTATTTTAAGTTAGTTCTTAAGTAGTTTAAGATAGAATAAGAAAGCGATAAAGATTACCTATTTTTTTATTTTTCTGGGTAAAAAATAAAACCCGTAATGGATAAGATAATTTTAAGTTATTTTTAGGCCGAAAGGCAATTAAATTAAGTTAAAGATTAATTTAGAGCGCCCGCATAGGGCCAGTAAGTTAATTAAGATGATAGTTTTAGCTAGTTTTAAGATTTTTGTCCAGCATTTAAGTAGATATAAGTTAAAGTAAAATAAAAATCATTTAAAAGCAAAAAAAAAACCAATTGTTACTCTTCAGAGAAGGCAAACTTGCTCCCGCCCATGTCGCTGCCAGCTCCACGCTGCCTCACAGCAACGTTGCCCCTCCTGTACTTGAGAATGTAATTTTTTCCATGTGACAGATTTTTTTCCGAGAGTTCTGAAAGATCTCGATATACACAAATCCGCTGGCCCGGATGGTATACCCCCGATTCTTCTGAAGAGGTTTTCTTCCAAACTGGCAAAGCCACTGCGTATGCTTTTCCATCGCTCCTACTCATCTAAAATCTTTCCTAGAAGATGGAAAAAAGCATTTGTCCAGCCTGCTCCTAAAAAAGGTGACCCATTCCCTCCTCCTAATGACCCATAGCACAACCCTTCTTTCTAAGGTCATGGAAACGCTGATTAACCGTCAGCTTAAGAAATATCTCGAAGACTGAAAGCTTCTCCTTGACCGTCAGTATGGCTTTCGCAGTAATCGTTCCACTGGTGATCTGATGGCATATCTCACCGAACAGTGGAACAAATCTTTACATCGCTTTGGTGAAAGTAAGATTATTGCGCTTGATATTTCCAAGGTATTTGACAGAGTTTGGTATGAAGCTCTCTTATCGAAGGGATCGATGATACCCTTGTTTGTTGGTATTAGAAGTTATCTTCTGGACCGTTCAATACAAGTCGTATTGGACGGATTCAAGTCGGATTCCCACAAAATAAATGCTGGTTTGCCCCAGGGCTCCGTTCTGTCTCCGACTCTTCCTCATTTTTATCAATGATCTTCTGTCTGTTACTTCTAATCCACTAAACTGTTTTGATAGGAAATAAAACTGCCACTGAAACAATCTATTGCCAATCTCGAACACCGACGCACGCAATGTTTCATGTCTTTCCTTATTTTATCGTTTAATAAAAAATGGGCACGACTGGTCGCACGTACTTGCTCTTATGTGCATAATTACATTGGAAAGCAAGATCTTTGACAGAAACAAGTAACATTTACGTTGAAAATAACACAGTTTGAACTTATGAAAAGTATTAAAACCACAATACTTAACGGTTTTTAGTAAAAATGAAGTACGCCATCACACGTCTTAAATAACAACGAATTTATGAAAAATGTATTTCACAAATTGTAGGACCGATTTTTATTTTTTGAATTTTTTGTGTGCAGTTTTTTAGAGTTTATTAATATACATGTGATTATAAAATTTTAAACATTTTTTTATTAGTTTTAAAAATATTGATTTTTCAAAAAAAAATTCAAAAATTAATTTTAATTAGAAAAAAAATGAAATTCTAATTTTTGATGCAGAACTAATTTGGCTACTTAGATCTTCTCACATATAAAATTTGCCAGAAATCCAAAGAACCGAGAAAGCCCAAAATTAAAAAAACTGTTACATGAAAGGTACCGTTAATAGAATTTTCCGGTAAATTTGGTTCTAATTATCTGATAGCGAACTAGCCAACTACCAACGAAAAAATCTCAAAAATGTTCATCAAAATGGTTGGAGGCGTTTTCGAGAACGATAAGTTTTTCCTTAATCATTATATGGCAGGTACCGTTATTTTTAGCCTCTGAGGAATGCCAAGAGATACACACATATCAAATTTGAACGCAATCGCTCAACCCGTTTAGGCTCCAGATCGATATACACCCGCACACCCGGACAGACAGACAGACATACAGACAGACGAACATTTTTTGTCAATGACTTTCTTAGGCTTCTCTATGATAGTAATGTCATGTTTGATTATTATCTCAATTTTTTTTATATTCACGAATCCTTAACTTGCCTTTTATAGTCACTATAATCGCAAGTAAAAAAGGTTCACTCGAAGTATCTAGTTGCATTCCTCTCCTTAAAAGTTTCTTCCGCAATACACGTCTCGCAAAGAATGCTCATCAGAAAACCCTTGAGCCCAATTTCGGACGTACCGTGAAAAAAAGGGATTCTTTTTTTTTAGCCGAACAACACGAATTTGGAATAGTTTACCCGACGAGATTTTCCCTTGCCATTTTGATCTGGAAGCATTCAAAACCAAAGGTAAATAGACACCTCCTGTCCTTCCCCTTCCTATCTTTCTAATGCCCGCGCAGTGTGTTCTACATTAAAAGGGAAACAAATAATCCCTGTGCGCGCTTTAGTTATGTATAAAGTGTAAAAAAAAAATACGGTCTGTTCAAAATCATATTTTTAATTTTAAATTCAAAGTAATTAAGCGCTTCATTCAAACGTAAACCTTAACAATCCGCGGTTTTAATCTGAGCTGTAAAGAGATTTTTAAGCGAGATGTAGATGTACATAAGTTTCCATTGTTATAAGGCCAAGTCCACCAAGAAAAACCTGGAAAAAGATTCAGCAAGTTAGAAAGACCTATAATATTGATATTCGTAAAATAAATTTGTGCGTAATCAAAAAACTCGACAAGAAATACTGCAATGTCCCAAAGGCTTTTTGTGATTTGTAAACAAACATTTGGAATTTTTTTCATCGTCTTCAACGATACTCTTGCTGTCAATTCTCAAGAAAAAGAAGGTCTGCTTGTAGCACAGCTTGTGGCAAACTCAATGATGCCGGCAGATGCTGTACTCGAGAGCGTAAATGATTTTATGGGACCAGTCTTCTTGCGTCTTCGTTCAGTTAGTCCTATTGTTCTGTTGTCATTCCGAGTGGATGGAAAACAGCAATTGTTCAGCATTTTCTCAAAAAAAAGCAAATCTTCAAATCAAATAAAAAATATCGCAAAAACCTTTCGAATCGCTCAATAGAAGAAGCTGTGTTGGAAGGATTCGAGTCTGATATTTACAAAATAAATGGTCGTGTACCACAGTGCCCTTTTTACTTTCTTATATTTTTAGCAACGACTCATTATCTGAATGAACAGAAACCTCAGCGTTTGATGAGTTCATTAAGTTCTGATCTTGACAAATTTGTCCTATGGGGAATAAGAAATAAATTCGAAATTCATGTTTCAAAATCTCAATTTTGTCTTTCGTCGTTCAAGCAAAACGTACCTCTAATGCCACTATCCATGAATGGCATTTGCATCAAAGAACGCGACCACATCTCAGTTCCTAGAATGTGCATTACAGACACAGACCACCTTCTGTTCCGCATATCATGCATCAACGGCTTAACGAATTTAGATGCTGGCTTGATTGATTGTCTACTAAAGGCTACAGGTAAACTTCGGACTGAAAAGTTTGCTTCCTTTGTTTTTACTGAATTTAAACAGCAGCAGCCCCATGTAACACAATGTCAACAACCAATTTACGAGGAACCAAATGCGGCCATGGCAAAAAACATCGTTATGTCAAAACAACAATAACAATTACACCATCAAATCCATCTCTCACCACAAATATAAGAAAAAAAATTATAACAACAAGACCAAGAATAAATAATAAACAACAATAGAACACGAACCCCTCGCCAAAAGAAGCCCAAAAAAGACCATATTGGTGTAATTTGATTCCTAAACTCTACCATACCATCATCATTGTCGTCGTCGTACCTATTCTTCTTCCACAACAAAATTCATTCAGTTGGATAGGCCAAACACTTTTCATTGCCATATTCTTCAGTCAGTTACGTCCTCGAGCTAAACGAGTTTAAATCTTTAAATGGCGAAGTTCTTTACTAGTGTTCTGTTTAAATCCTTCCCAAAATAAAAAAAAATATATTTTTTTTAAATAAAAGAAGAATCGTCTTTCCACAATTTTTGACGAAAAACTATCATATATTTTTAAAACAATATCAATCTTCACCTTACGAAAAAGTTGGTTTTATATGTTCTTGTGTGCAAAAATAAAGAATTAAGCAAAAAATCGAAGAATATATCGTAATAGATAAATATCTATCTATCTATCTATCCACTGTGAGTCGCAGTCGACGACCTGCGCAGATGCTAGTGTTATAGAAGCGAAGAAGAAAAAAAATCAGTTTCCCCCTTCAAAAAAAAAAAAAAACAATAATTGTTGTCATTCTTGTTTTTGTTTTTTTACTCTTGGCTGCTCTCAGGTCTCAGCAACGCGACTTACATATTACATTAAATCAACACAACTAGAACTGTGGCCCTGCCTCACTGACACCCAGACCAAAACATCTCCTCTATTGTCATTTTTCGTCAACCAGTGCATTTGAGAATCTTTTCGCTGAGTCAATTACGTCGTTGTTTTCATAGTCAACTGTCAAAAATACGCTTATGTGGTGAACTTGTCACTTTTATATTCCGATTCCGTTTTATTGCATTTGTTGCTGTTGCACAAAAACTCACCAGTAAGTTTATCTATTGTCATTTGTCACATAACAAAAGTGTCGTCCTCGTCGGTGGCCGTCAAATCGTTTTTTGAAGTTCAATTGAGAGCGCGAGAGCATAAACCCCAGTGAGAGAGTGCGGGGGAGTTAGCCAAAGAGAGAGCAAGAGAATTAATGTTAGATTGGTGAAAAAATTGTAACGTTTTTAGTGCCCGTGCCCGTGCCCATATCCTTTTCTACCATATGTTAGAAAGTGAATTTATTATTTCCTAAAAGGACTCAGTATTCGTCGCGGATAAGTGTGTTGTTTCCTCGAAGGATTTAGATATAAGGCTTTTGAAAAAAAATATTCGGGAGTGTCATTTTGCAGTGAAACAATTAAAGAAATAAAAAACGATAAGAAAAAGAATCTTAATCTTTACTATTTTTTTTTGGAATATCCTTCGGGTCTTCGAACAGCAACAACAGGAACAAAATATAGGAAAAAAATATATAATCAAAGGATTCATCTTATCATTCTTTCTACAACGAAGCAATGTAAGTACTTTACTTACCTATGTATCTATTGGTATGAGTTATCCTTGAAATACTCTTTCTAAAGGGTATGACTTTGGAAGGGCGCGGACATAAACACAAGGTTCTCACATCATTGAACTCGATGAATCTTTTGTAATTTTACAAACAGAACTTTGCATATACATATGTATGTATATATGTATTTAGGGTGTAGTACGTATCCATGAAGGGAGGGTCTAGGCCCTGCTTTTATTTCTGGGAACTGAACCAACCAACCTTCATTACACTAAGTCGAGTAGAAAATTTTCGAGTCGAGTTGATAATTAAAAAAAGAAAAACAACAACAATAACAATTAAAAATTAAGAAAAAAAACTTGATACACATAACAAGCTATTAAAAAATAGGGATAATTCCAATGGGTTTGTATATGTAGATATAAATGTGTACCGAACTTGTACTGTATTTTTTTTTGTTGTTAAATTTCCACCTACGCATGAACAAATACATGGGTGCCTATCTACATAAATAGTTTTAAGAGCACAACATGGATAAGAATGATATATGAAAAGAAATTCCACAAATTGTTTGCATCACACAAAACCATAGGACTATAAGCATAAATGGTATCCAATATTCAGCGACAGTCAGCGAAAAAGGATAAGTTCAATGAATTTTCGTAAATTTTGAATTTAATAAATTGACTTAAAATTTTTCTGTTATAAACATTTATTAAAAAGACAAACTTTGTGAAATTCAAATTTTGAAAACATGGTTAAAATATTGTATAAGTAAACATGATGTAATTAAATATCAGTTGCGTAGTTAGCCCTTCGGGGGCCCTTATCACAATTTATTTTACGGGGCCTCCTTTTTTCTCTTTTCATTAAATGCATTTTTTTTCAAACAACAATAACTTGAACACATGCAAGTCTTGCTTATTAGATACATTGAATTGAAAATAAATAGACTTGGGTAGGTATTTACACATTTTAAAAACAAATTATAAAAATGCAGTAGATTTTAGGATCAAAGGCGCAAAATTATAGAGAACCTATTTTAATATATTAACTTCACATTACTTAAAATGTTTAGTTCTGCACAAAGTTTTTCTGAATTATAAACAAAAAACCCTGCACTAGATAAAATCAAATTTTAAAGTTTGAGAACATTAGGGAATTTTGTTGTTATTGGATTTAGGCAGGGTTTGTGTATTTTTATTTTTGTGAGAGCGAGCCGTCATTCTATCCGAGAGTTTTTAGTTTCACACTAAAAAGATAATGCAGGGGATTCCTGTTATTGAAAATCTAGTTTCACACTAAGAGAAAATTGAGTCGTCTATAATTGAAGAACTACACTCTTAATGTTAGTGCCAAATTTTTTTAGTTTTAGTTTGGTACTAAAACGTCTATAATTTTGCAACACAGTTTCTTAATTAAAAAAAAAATCTTGTCTACAATTGTGTTTATAAAGATGTGTCCACATCATTTTTTTAAACATTTCAGAAACATTTAAAAAAATATTTCAGAAATGTTTCTTTGTTTCTGAAATGTTTTTTTTAAATATTTCTGAAATGTTATTTAGGTCTGGACGCTTTGTGAACCATTTCTGAAATCTTTCTCTGTTTCCCCTTCCGAACAGATGTACAAACGTGGATACCTACATAAAATGGGAAACAAATAAATATTTCAAAAATGTTTCTGAAAGAAAAAACCATTCCTGAAACATTCCAGAAACAATCCTGAAATGTTTTTTAACCAAATATTTCTTTGTTGTGGGCACACCAAAAGATCCTCCATAGCTGAACAAGATTGGACCCACAGCCGCTCCTGTCTCAAAGAAAAATATTATTTAGATCAATATTATTTCGACCATGCTCGACAACATGAGCTCGATGAAAAAATAACTGCACTCACAACTTTGTGTTTACATGGACACTGATGTTGTTAAATCAATTATTTTAAATTTTCGAATAAAACGGACCTAGAATGACAAACAAAATAAACAAAATTTTAGCAGCCTTAATTTTGAACGAAATTCTAGAGGAGAAAAAAGGAAGAAAGAAAAAGAAAGGAAAATAAATTGCACGACTGGATGCCACCTACTTGCTCTTATGTGCGGTCATAGCGTCGAATAAAAAGTGAAAAATATTAAGAGAGTTCTTATTAGAATTTTTTGACTTTTGGTTATTCTAAAAAAAGTACCAACATAGTTTTCAGTGGAATAATTTAAACGCCATTTTATTTCTAAAAAATGTGAAAAAGTTTGTTTTCAAAATCGTAGGAAGGGTTTTCAAATAAAATGGTTTTTATTTAACAACTTTTGTTAAAAATTAAAAAAAAAATATTGAAGAGTGCAATTTTTAGCACAATCTTGACACTTCTGGCACTCTTTATGTAGTATAATTTTTTTATCAAATCTAATGCAAGGGCTTTGTCCTCTACATTTAAAAATATAAGATATTTCTAGTGCCAAAGGGCTAAAAACTTCGTTACTATAACATATGTATCCAAAAAAGATTTTTACGTTTAAACTGCCTCCATGCTTTTTAGCTATTTTTTTTTCTAAGGAGAGCTAAGCTTACAGGTTGCACCGAAACGTGCAATATTATTTGTTATATTTTATTGTATGCTCCTTTGATAGTGAAAAATTATCTCAATAAAAATTTATGATTTGGAAAGCAAATGCATTTTCACAGAAGAGCGAACATCTAATTGATTTTGCATCGAACGGAAAGAGCTTTTTCACTCCGGCTTTCGATGTTGAACTTTTAAACGAAACTAAAAAATGTCGACAATATATAATGTGGATTTGGGTTTTCAAATAAAATGGTTTTTATTTAACAACTTTTGTTAAAAATTAAAAAAAAAATATTGAAGAGTGCAATTTTTAGCACAATCTTGACACTTCTGGCACTCTTTATGTAGTATAATTTTTTTATCAAATCTAATGCAAGGGCTTTGTCCTCTACATTTAAAAATATAAGATATTTCTAGTGCCAAAGGGCTAAAAACTTCGTTACTATAACATATGTATCCAAAAAAGATTTTTACGTTTAAACTGCCTCCATGCTTTTTAGCTATTTTTTTTTCTAAGGAGAGCTAAGCTTACAGGTTGCACCGAAACGTGCAATATTATTTGTTATATTTTATTGTATGCTCCTTTGATAGTGAAAAATTATCTCAATAAAAATTTATGATTTGGAAAGCAAATGCATTTTCACAGAAGAGCGAACATCTAATTGATTTTGCATCGAACGGAAAGAGCTTTTTCACTCCGGCTTTCGATGTTGAACTTTTAAACGAAACTAAAAAATGTCGACAATATATAATGTGGATTGTGGGACGACAGTGATCGTTTTTTCGTTTCAGCTTTGTATATGCGCTGCATGAAAATGTATATATAATGGTTTCAGTATTCAGCTATTCAGTTTCAGTCTCACGAAATGAACCAACTGAGAAGGTTGAATAATAAAGATAATGGTTTTTTATAACTTTTTCCACTCAAAATATTTTAATTTCAATTATTTTAACAAAGCAACCGAAAATACTATGAACTGGTATTAAAGAAGATTTTTTCCATTTTATTTAAATAAACATACTTTTAGTATTATTAAACAATGTTAAAAAAAATACTTTTAAGTCGAAAAGCTGCAAGCCAGCTGGTGAGCCCAATGAGGCGATCATGTATTTTCTATTTAAAAATAAAAGTATGCATATGAGTTGCGAGGGCATTGATTTTGTGGTTTATTTTAAAGTGCTTTGTAGCTGAGTGAGATTGAAAATAAAACTGAAAATTGTGATTGAATACGATATTTTTTATAGTTTGACATATATATACATGGGCTAGAATATTGACTTAACCATGCAATTAAAAATGTATAGCTATTTTGTAATTGTTTGCCTTTCCAATAACATGAATCTTAAAGGTAAATGCCGCTCTGAAAATTGGAAGTCTTTAAAGTGGAAGTTCAAGTAAGTAGGTAAGTTAAGGATTCATTAGCATCAATGAGTTCGATGTTTTGTTCGGTACCACTGCGTTAACATCAACGTAAATAATTATAGAGCTGGTTATATGTTCTACACGACTTTTACCTGAATGTACCTATAATAAAATTTCACAGAATAACCACTACTCAGAACTTTCAATTCTCTTAAAAGTTATATCTTATGAAGGACTTAACTGGACTATCGACTCCTTCTTCCCGTAATATGGGGATGTGTACCTTAGAACTGGCATGAAGTAAGGCTTGTATTTAAACTCGAAGCTAGTGAGCCCAGTTATACTGAGGTAAAGACAATTAGTTCTTACCTCATTTATGTCAAAAACTTTTGAATCATTAATAAACTTAAACTTAAATATTCGCAGTTAACAGAACCCGGAAATTATATCTCCAACTCAGCATGCTTATATACCAAAGAAAGTTACGTCTTTTTTCACAAACCATTTGACATGATTTTTCTCACGAGAAAAGAATGGCCAGGAAACCAACCATTGAATGAACAATACACGTCTTACGGCCGGTTCGCAAAGGGACAACGACATTAGTGCGGGGTTCTTTTCAGAATCTCTCTCAAAATCCTCAAATCTCAATCAAAAATGAGATACTGGCGATGATGACAGCTAATTAACAAGGTTGTTTGCAGTGCTACACACTGATATCACCTTTATCATTGACAGCCAACTGACAATCAAAGCGAAATATATCTCTGAATTGAAACTTTGTCACCTATTGTCGCGACGAGCTAAGTGTTCTTGGCACAAAATAAGACTCTGTGGGGCTAAGAAGAGGATTTTCATTCAGGCAGACTTATAGGCACAAAATTCCACTTTGTAACCTCAAACAAGAAAACGGCTTAACATTGCTATATAAGTGAAACTAAAGAGAAATATAAGTTGGTTCGTAAGAGTTCAGTCTTATTACCAGAATATTACATCCTGATGGAGAAAAGTTTCGGAACCTTCACCTGAGCTTCACTACCAGACACTCAGGATTTACGACTTGTGCAGAGAATTTGGTGCAGAAGTGCTGGAGAACACTTCAGATTTCTAATGCATCTGTGGAGTACTCCAACCTTTAAGAAATAGGATTCTAGTAAGGCATTCGAGAATGTAGAGTATTTCTCTGATATTCCGGGAAACAGATAGTTGTAATTTGCAAACGCCTACGGATGGCTTAAATATCTATATATCGCTCATTTTTCTGCCTCTTCGTAATTATGTGTTAAGTATGGAAGTCATACATCCGAAGTCATTAAAATGACTTACTTACTGTTATACAAAGAGTAATGTTATTAAAGAAATAAAATTAATTCCAGTCTTTTAATTCCACATACGCCACAGTGACCTTTTACGGAATATATCTGATGGGCTTTGATTTTTGTTGATTTGTACATTTCTTTGACTCATCAATACCATAAATATAGATGGCGCATGATCTTATCATGACAAACAAAAACACTACAACAACAAAAAATTGGTGAAAAATATATTGTTGAACGTGCTGTTATTAAGCTTAATTAAGATTGTTCTAATGTCTCTTTACAAATTGTTATCAAAATTCCATTCGCAAATAAGAAATGTAGATTCTCTGGGTGATAAAAGCTTACTAAATTAAGATTCCTTAATCAGTTTTTTTTTATATGACAATTTGACAAAAAGAATATTTTTGATTGATTATAAAATTGATTGGCCTTGTCGTTGACTTGACATCTTGAAATCAACTCAAGTCGAGTTAAGGTTTTTTGACTTTTAGCAATTCTTTTAATTTTTGTTGAATTTTGCTATTTCTATTTCTATTTATTTATATGAGTAATAGTCTTAACACTAAAAGATACAATATCTTATAAAATTTGTGTAAGCTTCGGTATGTTATACCATATGATAAATCAATATGTGGTACTAAGCGACTTTTTAATTACAATATAAAAACTACAAAGAAAAAGAGAGAAACAAAGTATAACTGTTATAATTGTTAAAATTAAATGTTATATTTAAAAGAAGTGGAAGATTAAATAATTAAAAACCAAAAAACAATAAAAACGAAAAAAAAAGGAAAACAAAATTCAAAAATTCATAATCTCAGCTCCCGAAAATGCTCCCATAGTCTCTGCTTGAATCTACGCGTGCAACCTATCAATCTAATACGTCTAGGTAGAGAATTCCACAGCTGGAAAGCGTTAACGAAAAATTGTCGTTTGGATACAGAAAATGAGTAACGTATAGGTGCAATATCGAGTATCCTAGTGGACCGCGACATAGGGATCCGATTAAAAAGGTAACGTGGCTGGCGGGTCTGCATAATATTATGCAACACAGCAATTGTCCTAAAACTTAAAAAGTTTTGGAAAGTGATACCATATATCGATTTTGAAAAGTGAGAGATGTGATCATATCGTCTCAAACCATACATGTAACGTGCAATGCTATTGAAAGCAGCAGTAAGCCTGCGCTTGTGCTCATAGTCACAATTGGCAAATATTTCACATCCATAAAGAATTATGGGCATAAGTAAAGTCTTAGCAAGTATTATCCTAGTTTTAATTGGAGTTATATATTGGGTTGTCCAAAGCGTTCGTAGTCCGGCGTAGACTTTTCCAAGCGCTAGTCTGATATGATTATCCCAGGTAAGAGTTTTGTTAAAGGTTACGCCAAGGTTCTTAGCCGTCTCAACAAATTCTATTGGTGGGTTATTTAGAATTTTTTTTGGAAAGTATGATGTATCTATGTTTGTTCTGGATATAATTAAACATTTTGATTTGGTGGAATTCAAGCATAATCCATTATTTCTTGACCATAGCGAAATACTTTCAAGATCTTTATTCATTTCATATGCAGCGTTCTCAATTAGTCCTAATGGAAAGCTTTTGTATACCTGTACGTCATCCGCATACATATGTGTAGAAGAATAATTAACTTGGGAAGGTAGATCATTAATATAGAGTGTAAATAGCAATGGCCCTAGGATAGATCCTTGAGGGACACCCATAACAATAGGAAGGAAATCTGATGTTTTGTTATTCGAAACAACTGCTTGCGATCTACCACTCAAGTAAGAAGATATTAGGTTTACAGCAGATGACGAAAAATTGTATTGGTTTAACAGTTTATTACAGAGCATGTTGTGGTTGACCCTATCAAATGCTGTAGAAAAATCTAACAGAGTAAGAAACGTTACGTTTCCTTCATCTGTAGATTTCCTTATATCTTCAACAACATTAATTAGGGCAGTAGTGCAGCTGTGCTTAGGACGAAACCCGGACTGATTCTCACATAAAATATCGTTGGCAGCCAAGTAACTACGTATTTGTGTGTTCATGATCTTTTCGAGTATTTTAGAAAAAAATGGCAATATACTTATAGGTCTATAATCGCAACTTGAGCCTTTAGGAATAGGAATAATTTTTGATTGTTTCCATGTGGTAGGAAAGGTCCCTCTCATTAAAATTGAATTGAAGACATAAGAAATGTATTTCAAGCAGTATGGCAATATGATTTTTATGAACTGTGGATGTATTGCATCAAAACCAACTGAATTTGATTTTACAGAAAGCAATTTTTCTAATACATCGGCTTCGTCCATAACTAAAAAGCTGAAACCTTGTAAATTTTGTGAGCCAATTTGCGCGGGGACGGTTATCTGATTTAAAGCACAAAGAGGTGAACTACAGACAAATTTTTTGTTAAGTTCGTTGCAGTCAATATCTGTCGGATTGGAACTTTTATTGCCAATCCCAATTTCTTTAATAATTTTCCATAGCTTTGCTCTAGCGATCAAAGGATTTAAACGAGAGGCATAGAATTTTCTCTTTGAATTTCTTATTTCACAAACTACCCGATTCCTTAAAATTTTATACACATTAAAAAGCACATCAAATCTGAAACGTTTCCAACGCTTGTAAGCTTGATCACGCTCATGGATTACTTTTTTAATTTTATTATTAAACCATTTTTTATTATTATTGCTTGAATGTCGTTCTTTAAGTGGAACATGGACATTAAAAAGATTACAAATACTGTTTTGAATAAAATTAACTTGGTCGTCAACAGAAAACATACCATACACTTTGTACCATTCAATTGATCTTAAATCGTTTTCTAAAAGATTACGATTAATACAATTAAAATCTCTAAAACAAACAGTAGTATCCAAACGACTGGGAGAACATTTAAAAGTTAGGTGAATAAGGTCATGTCGAGAGAAACAGGGGACAGATAGTTGATCATACAAAAGCACTTTATCCGTATGACTGACAAAAAAAACATCAAGAAGGGTACTGGTTGACTTAGTAAAATGAGTAGGATTAGACAAATTTACTGGCAAGAGGTTGAGCGATTTCATACAATCTACAAGGTTTGAATCAACAAGGATGTTACAGTTAAAATCACCAGCCACAATGATAAAAGGTGATACACATGAAAGTTCTTCTATAACGGACAAAAAAGGTGCCATATTGATGTGACGGTTTGGTCGATAAACTGTGCTTAGTAATATTTTGTTTTGGTTGCTACATACATACATGGCTGAGACAAGGCTGTATAAGCTATAAGAAGCTTAATTTAGAGCAAATTTTGTTTCTATATCAACTACATAATAGTATAGTAGCTGGGAAATTGAAGAATGTACTTAAGCTTTTGACTAAAGACGTTCTTAGAATAGGGTGGTAGAACAGGACCGTAAATATCTTTAGTGAAGAATGCTTTTTGATTAAATGAACGTTGGATTTCAACTTTCCTATAAAAAAGGAAGCCGATTAATCTTACAGAAGAGTCTTCATCTGGTCCTTCCTACTGTAGTGTTAGCACACTGCGTAAATAAGACTTTCAATCTTAACAAATCTTCCTGACAAAAATTATACTTTTTAATCAATTCATAAAATTCTATCAGTGAGTTTACGTTCATTTAATTTCAGAAGTTTTCATTCTGTTTTTTTTTTCATTGAAAAGAAAATCTTTTAATTTTTTTCTTGATTTTATGGCGTATCTTTGTTTTTATATATGTATGTACATATGTACTTCGTGACGTCGGTCGTTTAAATCGCGAAACGTGTAGCAACTTACAGCATAAAGAACTTTTTAAGATGCTTTAACATCGTGAGTACTTACAAGATTCAATAATTTTTTTAATGATATACTTATGTACATACATATGTATGTACATATACATATGTATTCTAAAATTATTACAGTAGCAAGGACCTTACTGCATGGACAATAATGGTAAGAGATTTCTACTTCTGATTAACAAATTAAACAAATACATATACATTTTTTCGAATTCAGACTTACTTATTGCTGATTCTGCCATAAGTTGTTCAATTACGGGTAATTTCTACCTAATTTTGTTAATGCTAGTCGCTTGTTGCACTTAGCAAAACCTTATAATTTAGATCACTATGAACTTGGCCTTTTATATTCTTCTTCTTCCACACGCCACATATACTTTATCACCATTTAATCTTGTCCCGATTGAATTTGACACGTCTTGTGGATTGTCCAACATTGAGAAGCATTTTTAAGCGCTGGAAAAACAATTCTTTCGCTATTGGCCATAGATCAAAGATAACTGAACTTAGGAAGTAAGGAACTAAACTTGCAAATAAATCTGTGAATTAGATCTATGTGGATTAATCAGTTGTCTTGTTGCTTCCAGAATTTCGACGAATACATCAAGTGTGTAGGATCGACACTTTTAATGGGTCCATCATCGTCAAAAAATATTTAATTCACTTTAGGGTCTGCCACACTATCTTCAAGACTTTTCCCTAGTGATTGGATGAAACCTGCTGGACAGGAACCACTTATGTAATTCTTTTCAACTTTATATCGGGATGCATTCTTTTCCTCCCATAAAGGCGTTTTCTAATCCTTGGGTGTTTTACGTAACCGTTATATGACAAGTACCGTTAATATTTGAGCTAAGAAAATTAAAAAAAACCCTCTGTAGGATGTCAAAATAACCTTATGTTATGTCGAGAAGAGTAATATTTTCAAATACTTTTGACAAGAAGAGTAACATGGAAATCGCGTCCTGCCGATGCCAATTTGCTTAATGATTTGCCAGATCTGTTTGCTACTTTAGGAATTATTAAAACGGTTGGAATATAATAAAAGCTTTGCGTTTCGTATAGTTAAAACCGTTTTAAAACGTGGTGAAAACTATAGATACGAAATCTTTTCCATCGCTCGTAAGCCAACTCCCGTTGTTGCGTTAATAATTTGATATCATTTGTGACCCAAGGTTTCTTGCGGGGATAAAAACTGTTTGTTTTTAATTGCACATATAAATCGAAGAGTTCCAACACCGTACTGTTCAGGAATTTTACTTGTTCATAAGGAGATTACTTAAAAAGAATAGTACCCCAATTTACATTTACAACATCAGAATGCAGTGAAGCATAGTTAATTTGCTTGACGTCCCTATACTCAAACACTTGAAATCAAAGGTAAAGAAAATTAGCTCATGTTTAGAGAAAGCTGTTACCGATAAATTGATAGTATCGGATAACTTTACTTTTGTTACTTACGAGAAATAAATCAAGCAATGTGGGCTCGAAATTCGAAAAATGTGTCGAAATAGTTGTGTTTACTAACGAGTGATTTTTTAAGAGCTTGAGAACTTTTTTTTAAAAAAAAAACGCATAAAATTTGCAAAATCTCATCGGTTCTTTATTTGAAACGTTAGATTGGTCCATACATTTACTTTTTGAAGATAATTTCATTTAAATGTTGACCGCGGCTGCGTCTTAGGTGGTCCATTCGGAAAGTCCAATTTTGGGCAACTTTTTCGAGCATTTCGGCCGGAATAGCCCGAATTTCTTCGGAAATGTTGTCTTCCAAAGCTGGAATAGTTGCTGGCTTATTTCTGTAGACTTTAGATTTGACGTAGCCCCACAAAAAATAATCTAAAGGCGTCAAATCGCATGATCTTGGTGGCCAACTTACCGGTCCTTTCTTGAGATGAATTGTTCTCCGAAGTTTTCCCTCAAAATGGCCATAGAATCGCGAGCTGTGTGGCATGTAGCGCCATCTTGTTGAAACCACATGTCAATCAAGTTCAGTTCTTCCATTTTTGGCAACAAAAAGTTTGTTAGCATCGAACGATAGCGATCGCCATTCACCGTAACGTTGCGTCCAACAGCATCTTTGAAAAAATACGGTCCAATGATTCCACCAGCGTACAAACCACACCAAACAGTGCATTTTTCGGGATGCATGGGCAGTTCTTGAACGGCATCTGGTTGCTCTTCACTCCAAATGCGGCAATTTTGCTTATTTACGTAGCCATTCAACCAGAAATGAGCCTCATCGCTGAACAAAATTTGTCGATAAAAAAGCGGATTTTCTGCCAACTTTTCTAGGGCCCATTCACTGAAAATTCGACGTTGTGGCAGATCGTTCGGCTTCAGTTCTTGCACGAGCTGTATTTTATACGGTTTTACACCAAGATCTTTGCGTAAAATCTTCCATGTGGTCGAATAACACAAACCCAATTGCTGCGAACGGCGACGAATCGACATTTCACGGTCTTCAGCAACACTCTCAGAAACAGACGCAATATTCTCTTCTGTACGCACTGTACGCATTCGTGTGGTTGGTTTAATGTCCAATAAAGTAAACTGAGTGCGAAACTTGGTCACAATCGCATTAATTGTTTGCTCACTTGGTCGATTATGTAGATCATAAATCGGACGTAAAGCGCGAAACACATTTCGAACCGAACACTGATTTTGGTAATAAAATTCAATGATTTGCAAGCGTTGCTCGTTAGTAAGTCTATTCATGATAAAATGTCAAAGCATACTGAGCATCTTTCTCTTTGACACCATGTCTGAAATCCCGCGTGATCTGTCAAATACTAATGCATGAAAATCCTAACCTCAAAAAAATCACCCGTTAGATAAAGATTGAGAGAGTAAAATTCATCAACAATATGTATTTTCAATAAGTAGGTTGCCGTTAAAATTGCCACATAATATTATGTTAGAATGTGATACTGAAATTTGGTCGAGTTCATAAATTTAAAACTGCAGCATCACTGCAATATTCATGCTCCATTTCTGCAGGCAAATGCCGTTCATTGGAAAGTTTTTTTTAACTATTTTAGAAGTGTTAATGTTTGCTCTTAATAATGTAATCAAATTTTGCCACAAATGTACATAAATAGTACCATATTATTGAAAGAAAGCAGACGTTTCTGGATGGCCTGTATATACAGTGCCCAAAAGAAGCTTTTTAATTTCATTTTGCAACTCAACAAAAATAAATTCGATTTCAATATTATCTGAACAGCTTTTAACCTTCCACTGTAAAAATTCTTTTACAAACATTGTCACGCCTCCAACCCTACATCGTTCTCTATCTTGTCGAATAAATATTTAGGGTCATATACGCTTATAAAACGATTTTGTTTGTAACAAGGATTGTCCTTGGGCCTATAGCACAAAACATAATGTACTTACTTAAACAAGTGAAATTGAACGACTGCTTAAAATTTCAACAAGTGATAAATATCGGTTTTGTAACTGTTAGAAACACTTTTCTATTTTGAACTGATGACAGGTATATGTATTAAAATTAATACCCGCATTAGTGGTTAAGGCTCAACCGAGCAATATAAAACGAAATTTGGGAGAAAAGATTATTACAAAAAATTTACATGAAATCTAAAAACCACTGCTCATAACGTTTTTTGGAAAAATTGTTGTAAGCCATCTGATTTCTTTTGCTGTTTTCTATCTTATGAATTTTTCATTTCAAAATCGTTCGACCATTTTTTTTTTTTCAAAAAAATTTTTTTTTAACTTTTCAAATACATAGGTATTTTAAAATTTTTTTGAGTACGTCAATTTGAAGAAATCTATAGTTTATACTAGGAAAAAAAATAAAACAAATCTATAGATTGATTTTAAAAATATTCAAAGGACAAAAAAATAGTTTTTAAAAATTATTTAAAGAAAATATTGTTTTTGAAAATTTTAATAGGAAATGAACACCATTCAGAAAGTTTTATCAAAATCGTTGCAACCGTTTTCGAAAATCGTTAGTCTTGGAGCTAGAATGCCAATAAAAAAAACAGTCGGGTAGAGTACTCTAAAAATACAATATATCAAGTTTGAAGCAAATCGGCCCAAACATTTAGGATGTAGGAATCGACAGACAGACAGAATTGTCCTACCCACTTTTTTCCACTTCTCTTTCATCGTAATGCTAGGTTTGATGGTTATTTTGTGAATGCATAACTTGCCTTATAGTACCTATAATCGCAAGTCAAAAAATAATAATAAAGTACAAAAAAAATTATTTTGAAATATCTCTATATATAAAAACAAGTTAAAATTTTGTGTGTTTTTGACCTTATATCTAGAGTCCGGTTGGGTGAATTTTTATAATTTTTTCTAAATAAAAGGGGACCAGTTGTAGATGATGAAACATAAAAATGAAAATCCGTCCTGTCGAAGTTTTTTTTAGCCAATTGTACAACCTGATAGCAACAATTGTTTTTCTTTTTTTTAATATATTATTTCAAAAAATTATTTATTTAATTACAAATTTTCAAAAAAGATTGTTATCCATAAAAAGGAGATGTTTCTCGGGAACGGCAGCTCCAATTTTTACGGGAGATAGCTGATTAAGGAAAAACTAAGACCATTTTAACTATCCAACAGGTGGCACTGATGTTGTTTTACCGAAAATTCTTATTTTTAGACGGGTTTTGATGGGACACAGGCAGATAGCTGATGTTGTAAGGAAAAACTAAGACCATTAACCCCAGGTGGCGTTGGGGTAACCTTTTTTAATTCAAATACAAATAAAAAAAAGCCTTTAGCAAAATGGTGACTTGATAGTTCACACTGGGTAGGAGATACCAGAGAACGATGTTTTCCCTGTACCTTTACAATTCGTATATGTCAACAATAGTTAATGTTAATTATTATAATTAATATTAATGACTTGACCGATTTTTTAAAAAATTCTTTGTGTGAATTAACATGGTTAGCTGGTAGCCTGGTAGTTTCTAATTGGGTGCGATTAATAGCTCTGTTGTTGGGACACAGACAATTTATTTTAAACGCAACGTGGATTTGCTATCGCCATTAGACTGCAAAAATATTGAACCGATTTTCATGAAATTTTCTATCCTGCGTTAATTTGTTCCAAATTGAGGCATGGAATTGTTTTTTTTTTGCTAGTTCATTTATAAAATGCGTAATTTAAGTTTATTTTGTTTCTAACATCAAAATTTAATTTTAAAATTAAATTGTCCTTAAGAAAATGAACAAATTTTCGTGCATATTTTTTTTTTTTTTTTTTTTTTTTTTTTTATTTTATACGTTGCACGCGCACAGGGATTAATGTTTCCCTTTTAATGTTAACACACTGCGCGAGCATAGGAATTTTAGGAAAGGAGGGACAGAAAGTGTCGATTAACATTGGTCTTGAATGCTTCTAGATTATAATGGCAAGGAAAAACCTCGCTGGGTAAGCCATTCCAAATTCGTGTTGTTCGACTAAAAAAAGAATCTCTATATTTAACGGTACGTCCGAAATTGGGCTCAAGGGTGAACTGATGAGCATTCCTTGCAAGGCGAGTATTACGGGTGAAATTTTTAAGGGGAGGAATGCAGCTGGCTACCTCGAGTGAACATTTTTTATAAAAGAAACGATAAAACAAGGAAAGACATGAAACATTGCGTCGATGTTCGAGGGGTGCAATCGTTTCCGAAACAGTTCTATTTCCTATCAATCTTACCGCTCTGTTTTGTATTCTATCGAGCAGGTGTAGAGATGCTTGGGAAGCACCTGCCCAGAGGTGTGAGTTATACTCAAGCTTTGGGCGTATAAACGCTTTATAAATTGTAGCCAGATCAGAAGGGGAAAAAAACTTCTTACACCGATACAGAAAACCCAAGCACTTAGCAGCATTCTTGGCGATCTCAAATATATGGTCATTCCAACGGAGGTCGTCATTGACACACATACCGAGTACTGAGAGCTTTTCGGTTTCTTCGATGCAAGTGCCATTCATGGACAATGGCATGGGGGGAATGTTTAGCTTTAACGACATGAGACAGCATTGAGTTTTCGAAGCATTAAACTCCACACGACTTCTATTACCCCATTTGACAATGCTGTATAAGTCGGAGTTTAATGAACTTATCATACGGTGCCGTTGCGATTGTACATCCGAAGACAAAGGACGTGCATCGTCGAACGAATATGAGAAGCTGAGGGTTGAGTCGTCAGCAAAACAGTTAAGTGGATTAGAAGTAACAGACAAAAGATCATTTATAAAAATGAGGAAAAGAGTTGGAGAAAGAACAGAGCCCTGGGGCACACCAGCATTTATAATATGGAGATCAGACTTGAAACCGTCCAGTACCACTTGCATTGAACGGTCCAGAAGATAATTTCTAATCCAACGAACAAGAGTATCATCGATCCCAAAAGCACGCATTTTCGATAAGAGAGCTTCATGCCAAACTCTATCAAATGCCTTGGAGATATCAAGCGCAATAATCTTACTTTCGCCATAGCGATGTAAAGATTTGTTCCACTGTTCGGTGAGATATGCCATCAAGTCACCAGTGGAACGATTACTGCGAAAGCCATACTGACGGTCATGGAGAAGCTTTCGGTCTTCGAGATATTCCTTGAGCTGACGGTTGATCAGCGTTTCCATGACCTTGGAAAGAATGGACGTAAGTGCTATGGGTCGGTAGGAGGAGGGGGACGATGGGTCACCTTTCTTAGGGACAGGCTGGACAAATGCCGTTTTCCATCTTCTAGGAAAGATTCCAGAAGAGTAGGAGCGATGGAAAAGCTTACGCAGTGGTTTTGCCAGTGAGGAAGAACACCTCTTCAGAAGAATGGGGGGTATACCATCCGGGCCAGCAGATTTGTGTATGTCGAGATCTTTGAGAACTCTTGCTACTGTACGAGTGCGGAAAAAAATCTGTCCCATGGAAAAATTTACATTCTCAAGTACAGGAGGGGCAACATTTCTGTGAGGTAGCGTAGAGCTTGCAGCGAAATGAGCTGCGAGCAAGTTTGCTTTCTCTGAAGAGTGGACAATTGGTTTGTCATCAGCGATGAGCGTTGGAACCGAAGATGTTGAGGAGTTTTTAATATTTTTTACAAACGACCAAAAATTTTTACTGCCTTTGGGACATTGCAGAATTTTTTGCCGTAATTTTTGGTCATGTAAAAATTTGGTTCTTTCAATAACGGATTTGCATAAGTTTCTTGCTTGTTTGTGCTTTTTCCGATTTTCCTCTGTAGGGTCGGCTTTATAAGATCGGAAACTTACTTCTTTGAGCCTGATAGCTTCTTTACACTCAGAGTTAAACCAAGACTTTTCTTTGGGTTGAATACTTTTTACTCTGTTAGGAATAAAAGCACGCATCCCAAGAAGAATCACATTTGTGATCATTTCAGCGCTGGCATCAACGTCACTATCGAGGAAACATAGTGACCAGTTAAAGTAACGAAAGAAATTATTCAGGCCGTCCCAGTTGGCTTTCTCGTATTGCCAAACGGTCCTGGTGGGAGGTTTTTCTTTAACTGGATGGCTGGAGGACGAGAAATTTGCTGAAATGACACAATGGTCTGAGGTTCCAAATGGAGAAGTTACACTAATGGTATACTTATCAGGGTGAGAAGTAAGAAACAAGTCAAGAGTATGGGCGGCTTGCCCAGCAACATCCGGTATACGCGTTGGCTCATCTATTAATTGGGTAAGGTGATGTAACCCGGAAAAGAGCTCGACATACCTTCCTTCGGGTGTTGTCTGACCAGAATAGCGGAGCCAATTTGAATTGTGTACATTGAAATCGCCCGCAATAACAATTTCAGTGTGAGGACAATGGGAAACAATTTTGGAAATGGAATCAGACAGCGCATCAAACTCGTTAAAAGTCGATTTGCTGTCTAGATTTGGGCTCCTGTAGAGAAAACAATAATGAATGATTTGCTTGCGGACATTGAATTTGAGCCACAAGAAGTTAAAATCCGTGTTGGAACATTGCCCATATTGGGGAAGGCTCTGGCAAGCAATATCATTCCGAACATATATAACAAGACCATGATGCAAAAAGAGAAGTGGCATCAAGCTATACCCATGTAAAGCAAATTCTGATAAATCAGTATTAACTCCAATCTGGGTTTCACTTAATGCCAAAACAGCTGGCCTGTATTGAACAGTGTGGACATAGACGTTAAAAAAATTTTTTCTGAGTCCACGAATATTGGTAAAAACAACAAGGAAATTACTTACCATTACAACAATAAAACATAAAAGACACAATTCCGGCAAAGGTCAAATTGCAAAGTCAATGCAATAGATTAGTCTCTGTAATACAAATTGCCTTAGGTGTTATGCCCATAAGACAATTTGTATACAAAAAACTAGCTTGCAGAAACACCACAATGAGACCAAAGTCCAGATGTTCTTATCTATTCACTGCATCATCATACTATACATAGTACAACAATGCAGTGTATAGAAAAAAACAGTTTATCACTGGGTGTATGTGGAAGGGGTGGAGAGAAGCATCGCGAGTGGTAGGTGTTGTTGACTATATGTGATGGCGTGATGGCGTGATTGCTTTAGTGTTTTTTTTTTTTTTTTTTTTATTATTATTATTTTTTGTTTTGTATGTATGTTTATATATATATATTTTATTAAAAACTGAATCGGTTTATTGTAAGGGGAGTGTTGTTTTTTTTTTTTTTTTTTTTTTTTGGGTTTTTTTCTATTGTGAGGGGCACACTCGACACTTTTTCTCGCGCACAACCGCAGACACGTCAGTTAATGGTGACGGATGGATCGACACTTATATCAGATAGCTTGCTGGCACTGCTACCTCATATATTCTGCATATATATCCAGAAACTGTTTTAAGGATAGGGAATCGTTTTCCTCGATTTTAGACAAGATGTATAACTTTCTTTCTTCAGCAATTTGGCGACTCATTGTAAAAGATTTATTCAACAAACAATTGACAATTGTTACGTTTTTTATCTTTTTTAATTCTCAACAAACATAATCGAAAAAGTATGTAATTGTTGGTTTGTTGACTCTTATTTTGTGTTACAGCTGTGCTGGAGTGCTTTTCCACTTATGTGCTTATCAGCACATCAGGGTATTGCGATGTTGATTTGACACTTACAGAAATAAAACATTGTGTGTCACTTTTGCCTAACTCGACATCGTTGTGTTTCGAAATTTTTATTAAGCTGGTCAGTTTAAATAACCCTGAGTGTAAACGTACACATACATATTTGTATCCAACAAAGGCCGCACACACAATCCAACTCAACAGCTGACATTTTTTGAGGCGTCCTTGGGAATTTTTTTGTTTGTCCTTTGTCTTGCTCGTTTTCTTGTAATTTTTAGCTAACATGCTTTCGTTCATTCGTTGCCCTCTTTGGCTCCTTCTGTTGTTTTTTTATTTTATGTTTTCTTTCCGTCGAAGTTTTCACTTCTGCATCTGCATGCTCTTCTTTTTCAATTCTGCGCCTTGGAAATAAAATGAATTTTCGAAAGATAGATGGATAAGGATATATGCTTCAAATGTTCTCCTTTGTCCTCGGTTGTAAGTAAAAATATCCTTAGATTTAGTTTCCACAACCAAATGAATTGTGTGTAAAGGAATATTCATTGGGTTGGGCACGAAGAAGGGTAAGGATGGGATGTGTAATTTAAAATAGAAAAGTATTAAATCGTGTACCCTCCAGTTGGATATGTAAGGCAGGATTAGGATAAAGGTCGAAGTAATCATAATTGTGAAATGATCTTATGTAAGACTTGGGTGCGGTGGGTGGAATGTAAGATGTTTTCGAAAGATGGAAAGCTTGTCTGTGGGCATAAAAAGGAAATATATGAACACAGGGCCACCAGTCATATTTTATAGGACACAGTATGGGAAAATATTTCCGCAGGAGAACAATTCCTATGATTGCTTGTTCTTTGGATACAGAAATAATAGTCTTATCCTTTTTTTTTTCTGTGACAGTTTAAGGACGACTCATTTTGTTTGGTTTTTACTGTTTTTTTTTTGTTGTTTGTTGATTTTTTTGAATGTGTTTCCTTTTTTTTGTGAAAGCTAAATTCTGTTGCATTGTTTTGCATATGCTTTCAGTCAATTAAACGATTAAGGGATGTGCTCAGAAGTTGAGGGCTCAATTCTTACTTGTGGGTGAAGGGTGAAAGGTTTGATGGTGTAAGCCAGGCGATTTAGTTCCGTGTCTATGGGATTCTGAAATTTGTAATTCAGTTAATCAATAATTCTATTTTGATAGTAAAAGTGCTTTTTTTAATATTAGGTTAGAAATTTAAAACTCGTCTAAGCAATAAATAAGTGACTATTGAAACCAACTTGTTTATAACGAATTGAAGAACTATTGACTTTTTCGTAACAATGCAGGAGGCAATGGTGCCCTTAACTAAAATTTCCTAAATTCATGTTCACCGATTAGATTTGCTACATTTTTACTTGCGATTATAGGGACTGTCAAGTTTAGGATTAGTGAATATAAAAAAAATTGAGATAACAATCAAACACGACATAACGATCATAGAGAAGTCTAAAAAAGTTAGTGGCAAAAAATGTCTGTCTGTCAGTGCGTGTGTATAATACGAGCTGCAGCCTAAACGGCTAAGGCGATTATCTTCAAATTTTGGTGTGTGTGATGCTTTTGGCATCCACCAGAGGGGAAATTGAAATTTAATTTGTTGGCCTAAAAATAACGGTACCTGCCATATGACCGTTTAGGAAAAGCTTATTTTTCTCGAAAACGGCTCCAACGTTGAAATGATGAAAATTTTTGAGAATTTTTTTGTTGGTATTGGCTATCATTTAATCTGAAATAGAAAAGTCTACTAACGGTACCTTTCCTATAACGTTGTTTTTTAATGTTTGGCTTTTTCGGTAACGCCTGTTTGGTAAATTTAAGAAGATCTAGGTAGGCGAATTATTTCTCCATATAAAAATGTTGAATAATTTTTTTTAATTAAAATTAATATTTTTTATAATATTTTTAACTAAGTGTCTGTAAGGCACATTGCCTTTTAGAATGCAACATGACGTTGCACGACACTAGTTAGAAGAATTAGAAAGATAGGAAAGAATTTTTTTCGGCGCAGTAGATCGAGAATTAGGTGACTATTTTCTCATTTTAAAACTCACGGGTGGCTCTAGCTTGTACTAGGAGTTAGAAAAATATCTTCTTAAGCTGAGTATCGAACTGACGACCTCCGGGCCACAAGCAAACATCTTATCTACTGCACCAATGCCGCCCGTTTGAAATTTTATTTTTGAAAAAATCAATATTTTTAAAACAAATCAAAAAAAATAATTTTAAATTTTATAATCACATGTATATTAATACACTCTAAAAAACTGCATATCACCATTTCAAAAAACTAAAAATAAAATACAGAATTTTATCAACATCCGTCCTACAATTTTTGAAATAATTTTTTCATAAATTTGTTATTATACAAAACGTGTGATAGCGTACTCAATTTTTACAAAAACCGTTAAGTATTGTGGTTTTGACACTTTTCTTAAATTCAGATAGTGTGATTTTTCTACGTTAATGTTACTTATTTTTAAAATTTTATTCGATGATGTGACATAATATGAGCAAGCACGTACGATCCAGTCGTGCAGTTTATTTTGTTTAATGAAAACGGTGCTTTTGTTGGACTGCCAAGTGGCAGGACCTTTTCTTGCAAATGTCTACGAACCATATCAATGCTCGTCGCTAGTAGAAATTCCGCTTTAAAGTCAACCTCAACCACTGACAAAAATCGGTCTTGTGCATAATATTTGGCCACCGATTTTATTTCTTTTTTCGTCATAGAGGCAAAATTCCTCAGGTTTCAGGTTGGAAAGTAAACCTTAATGCATTTCGTATCATCAAAGCAGAGCAAACAATTAAGTTTTGCACTTCTGTGTATTGTTTTCCATCTGAAATCAGCTTTGTTATAAGAGCGCGTTTTTTAGTGGAACAGTGATTTCAGCGAGCCATAATTGACCATTATTTATTAAAAACAAGTTTCAGTTTATTTTCGAAAGTGGAATTGTTAACAACTGGAAACGTTAGTAAAAAGTGATTGAATTGAGATTAAATAAAAGTGTTGAATTATAAAAACGTATTTGAATTGTGAATAAGTGAAATAAGTTAAATTTGATGTTATTTAAACTGAAAGACGTCGTGTTTCATAAAATAAAGAGATTTGTTTTATTATTTTGGAATTTCGATTGAGTTTTATTTGTCGAACCCCAGGCCAAAAATATCACAATATTTACTATATAGAAGCCTTTTGTTGCAAATATAATACTTAAATTTTGCTTTAAGCCAGGTTTCTGCAAACACTACTATTATTTTGACTGGCGGCTCAAAACGGTGTTTAATGATAACTTACCAGAAAACAAAAATTTACAAAATAGTAAATAGATAGTTATGAAAGCATTACAGTATAATTTTAGTTGCTCTTTCACAAAATCTTATTTTTCATTTAACGAAATCTGCTGGATACATTATGTGCAACAACCATTTTTAACGCAACACCAACATGTATTGTGTACAACAACAATGCTCCTAAAAGTATGCTACATATTTGCAGTATTTTTTGACTTAGTACTACATAATTCGAACTCGAACTAATATAAACCTAAAGCTTAGATTGTGCCAGAACCAGACGAAAGCTTCCAGAAGTTTGTAAATATGTATTAATACACGAGTAGATGGCATTAAGAGTTTGGTTTATTTTCAAAAGTGGCATTGTTACAAATGGAAGCGTTAGTAAAAAGTGATTGAATTGAGATTAAATAAAAGGATTAGAAAAACGTATGTATTTGAATTGTAAATAAGTGCAATACGTTAAATTTGCTGTTATTTAAACTGAAAGACATTGTATTTCATAAAATACACAGATTTGTTGTATTATTTTGGAATTTTAATTGAGTTTTATTTGTCGAACCCCAGGCCAAAACTTCACAGTGTGTATACAGTTGAAGAATCATCTGAAAGCAAAATGAAGCCAAATAATAACTCAAAACATAATCTTTTCACTTTTAGGAAGGTTGCAAGTAATGTTGAATCTGGAGAAACTCGAGATGTTGCAAAATTTTAATAATTTTGTACGCATATTGACAAGAACTACAAAAGCTCACTACTTCTAACGAATGGTGATTCCACAAAAGTACAAGGAATAGGCAGAAGATCATTGACATTTTTTGATGAAAGCGGTGATGAATATCAAGCAAATGCTACAGAAGTATTGTATGCGCATAGTCTAGCTAAATTTGATAACAGAATTTGTGAAATCAAGCATAAAGAAAAGCCCACTAAATAAAGAGGTTTTACCCTACAAAAGGTCGGGTAGTTGTGAATTTTTAATATATTCTTTGGGATTTCACAACCACGCCCCCTCCGCCCATTCACAACTGGCGAAAAATTACTAGAAATCGTCACTTTGTTTAACTTATGCTATATATTGATATTAGATACCAATTTCCTACAAGTCTGGTTTACAAAGTTTTTTTTTGTACAATCAATAGTAACGGAGCTATTAAGCAGTCAAAAATGCCCAAATTTGGGTACTTTTTTTTAAAATTTCGAGTTTCTTTTCCTTTAAAAGCGCAATAACTTCGTAACGGTTGGATTAAGCCCATTTTTTGCGCTTTGGAAAAAAATTGCCAAAAAATGCAGAATTTAATTTATTTCTTCTGTTGCCCGAATTATGATGAAATGTTATTGTAATTATGGTTACTGGTTAAGATCATTCAGCTAGAACCTCTAAATATCCCGATATAGGCGTGTGAAGGCTTGAGTGAAAAATGTATTTCCTGACACGCGACCCTTCAATCCGCTCCTGGAGGTGCAGTTGTTTTTGTCAGGAAATCTGTGGTATACGTATACGTATACGCATACGGACCGGATAGCTGCATTTAATACCTATCTGACAGTGCAAACATTTCTCAGGTAGAACCACTTAATAACGATATATAGCCGTGTGAAGGCGTGAATAAAAAATGTGTTTCCTGACACGCGACCCTTCAATCCGCTCCTGGAGGCGCAGTTATTTTTACGGGAGATCTATAGTGTATGAACCTGCTGTATTCACTAATATAATATATTTAAAATATTTCTTTTTTTAAGTCTTATTATTATTATTATTAATTTATTTTATAAGCCTTTGAAGTCACCGACGAACTTGTTCTAGTATTTACTTTTGGTCTCGATAATATACAGCTTTGCTGAAGCGAAAGCTCTAAGTTTCTTTTACTGTGGCCTTGCCTTGAAGAAGCCGCCTATTTACAGCTTTCTGGTTGACGGGGTATATCTAACGCAGAACTGTCAATCTGTCCTGTATTAGCTTCCGATTGCTTTCGCAATGTAATATTGAACTTCGAATCAGTGATCTTTCCTGTTTATGTTAGACCGCTTGTAGAGAGCCATTATATGCACCCCAACTTAGGCATTCTGTGTAATCTAAGGCAGGTTCTATTACATAGCCTCACAGAATACGAGAGTCCTCCATTTGAGATTGTTCAACGACGAACACAGGGCATCCATAGGCAACCATCGGCCTAATGAAAGCCACTGCTATTGAGCTGAGCTGATCTCGTTTTGTTCTACGAAGGTGACGTTAGTTATGTTTCTTTCATTGAACTAGGTGAGACCGAAATTCTCAGATCGTCACATTTTAAAGTAGAAGCTATTCAGCAGAGCTATTGTTCTCATCTCAAAGTCGTGATTCGGACGAATGCTCTAATTCACCTGATAAACTATTTTAAAAACAATTTCTACCGCCTTTATCATAGAGTTTACTCGTAGGTTTATAGTATGGACTACGCATTATACATCGGGTTATTTCGACACAAGTCCTAAAGCTATTGGCGCAAAATTTGAAACAATTAAAACCTACTCTAAATCAATTTTAAAATGGGCATCGGCTCTAAAAACAAAATATAAAACGAAGGTCGGCTCTATGTTATTTTTAAACGACATTAAGTATACTTTAACCTCAAAAAACTTGTCCAACCTTAAAACGAGCAAAGCACTTGTCTATCTTTTTAAAGTATACTTTAACCAGGCGACATTTTGTAATTTCGGACATTTGTTAATGTTTAATTACTTAATATTGATTAATAACACTTTCAACGCATTATGATAAGTTTTTATCATTTCACATTTTCACGGAACGGGAATTGACCTCCTGGAAAAAATTGTTTACATTACGTTACATAACCCACACACCACACTAGTTGTCAGCGTTGTTTAACTTGTTTAAAATTGAGAAAATTTTAAACAAGGGCTCGTATCTAAAGAACTTGTTTAACTAGAGTCGGTTCTCTTGCTTAAACGAATGCTGTTTAAAATTTTGCACCATTGTGACTAAATTTTACAACGGCCCCAATGCTTTTTTGGTGCCTCAACATTTTTAGACTTTATTAGAAAGTTTTAGGTTAACTATTCGTTCATTAGGTTTCTCTTTTTTTTTACAACCATCCAAGGGTTTTCGCTATGTTGCATTCTGCTGCCTTGAATCCGTTCAGGGACTTAAACTGTTCAATTGAAGGGTTAGAATCCTGTACCTTAGAAGTAATATAATTAATTCAGTATGTAGAAAGTATTATAAAGTTCAGAAGCCTGGTATTAAAAATTATGTCTAATGTCTAATCAGAATCAAAAATAACAACCTCTACTGATTTCTGATTCGTGTGTGGTGTTTGCCGCAAAATTGATTAAACTTAATTTAAACTTATTTAGTCTACAATAGAATAAAGAAGATGAATGAGACAAATAGATGTGTGGCCTGGAAAAGATGTAACAATCCCTCCGAAAAAAATATAGCCATGTTCGTTACTGTAGTGTTAAGTTTGTATAATCTAAGATGATACATCATTGTTAAGACAAACAAATATTAAAATTGTAAACACGTAGAAGTTGGAAAAAAATATGACAAAATTTACAAGTAGGGTTTCTTTGTATGAAATCGTTTTAAAAAATATTACATGTCCCACTGCACCGAACACAGCTGTTGGCACACAACGAGGAATGTTCTTTCTTTTCCATCTTTATAAACAACAAAATGCAGAGGCACAACTTTGTTGTCAGATAATTAGGTACCTAACCTTCGAGTGAACAAAAAAGATACGTGCTTCTGGAAAAAAATGTCCTTCTCTCCGCTAAAGCATATTCAAATTAAAGTGTGTGAGAAGTTTTTTTTGTATCTTAAGTTCTGTGCTATAGAATGGAAAGAAATAGTGTTTAAGAGAAGGTTTTGTTTTATGGAAATCACAAGGTTTTTTGAATTGTTTTACATTTATTGTAGATAGCTTTCAAGATTAGTTAGGAAGAATTGGGACTATTTTTGCCGAAAATCGAAAACTAATCAAAGAGGCTCCTTTGATAACTTGCCTTTGGGTATGAATGAGTATTAGATTGTATGCTTGATTAATGGGTAATTTTGTACAAACTTTTTTTTGATCTGAGCAAATCCAAAACTAAAACTTAAAAGAATTGTTTTTTTTTTTTAAAAAGTGTTATTTTCTTCAAAATCATTAAAACGAATAAATTAAAAATATACAAACATACATTGTTTGTTCAACCCATTAAGTTGACGGTTTGTTATTCAACCACACACCGATGCCATGAGCCAATTCTCTAATTCTAACGCCGAACCCAATAAGGGATTTGATGTGCTTTTTTACTTGCGATTATAGGGACTATAAGCCAAGTTTAGGATTCGTGAATATTAAAAAAATTGAGATAACAATCAAACATGACATTACGATCATAAGTCTAAAAAAGTGATCGAGAAAAATGTTTGTCTGTCTGTCAGTGTGTATAACCGGCTTAACCGATTATCTTCAAATTTGGTGTGTGTGATTATTTTGGCATTCCCCAGAGGGAAAATTGAAATTTTATTTTTAGGCCTAAAAATAACGGTACCTGCCATATGACCCTTTAGGAAAAGCTTATTTTTCTCGAAAACGGCTCCAACGATTTTAATGAACATTTTTGAGAATTTTTTTGTTGGTATTGGCTATCATCTGATTAGAACCAAATTTCCGGGAAAAGTCTATTAACGGTACCTTTCATATAACGGTTTTTTAATTTTGGGCTTTCTCGGTAACGGCTCTTTGGATTTCTGACAAATTATATTTATATTATATTTGAGAAGATCTGGGTAGCTTAATTAATTCTTCATATCAAATTTTTTAATAACGTTTTTTTCTAATTAAAATTAATTTTTTAAATTTTGTTTTTTGAAAAATCAATATTTTTAAAACTAATCAAAAAAAGTTGTTTTAAATTTTACAGTCAAAAGCTGCATACATACAATTTTTTTTTTCAAAAAACTAAAAATAAAAAACAGGATTTTATCAAAACCGTTCCTAGAATTTTTGAAATACTTTTTTCATAAATTCTTTGTTATTTAAGACATGTGATGGCGTACTTCATTTTTACTAAAAACCGTTAAGTATTGTGGTTTTGATTTTTTTTTTTATAAGTTCAAACTGTGTTATTTTCAACGTAAATGTTACTTGTTTCTGTCAAAGATCTTGCTTTCCAATGTAATTAGGCACATAAGAGCAAGTACGTGTGACCCAGTCGTGCCCATTTTTTTATAATCGGCGCGCACTCAAGGGGTTGTTACTTCTCTTTATCATGAACGTGTGATCGTTTAGGGAAATTGAATAGAAGATAAAGGAGGAACCGATGCACATTGCTTTTGAGGAAAAATCGAGCCGGGAAAAACATTCCACATTCGTGTAGTGAGGCTAAAGAATGAGTTTAAATACTTAACAGTGCGTCCGCAACTAGGTAATCTATGGTAAATCTATGAGCATTCCTAGCGGTACGACTATTACGGAGAAAACTTTTAAGGGGATGAATGGATCAATAGAATAAGAACACGTAGATAAATCTACGAAGCAGAGACACTTATGAGCACTGGCTACTGAGGCCATCGGCTCAGACAATTACAAGACAACACACAAGACGACATTGATACAGGACAGAACAGAAGATAGAAAGAGGACGGAAAAACAGAAAACACATAACACATGTCAACAGCACGCAGTTGGTTTTCGGACGGTCCCCATCTTTCCACTAACCACGCGCAACGATGCTTGATTTCGCTGATCTCACGGGAAGCGATGCTTTATCGAAGCCAAGGCCGTCTTGCGTCGTCTTAGAAAACCTTAAACTTTCGCAGCATCTTTGACGTTGTCATATATGTGTTCATTCCACAGAAGGTGGTTTGTGACACACATACCTCGAACGCAAAGCTATTCGGTTTCCTCGATGCAAGTACCAATCATGGATAGTGGCAAGGGAGGTAGGATGCTTTAATAATAATTGATCAATGCTAGCCAGATCGGAATTAAATTAGGTAATCATACGCTGTCGTTGCAGTTGAATTATATTTTGCTTTGGCTGATGTATTATGAGACTAAGTAGATTCTGTTTTAGCCACAAAATTATACGTCAAGTAACCGTCCAACCATCGGAGGATTCTCACAGAGTTGCGTTTTTCTCTACACAAGTTCTCGATTTATCCCAGAGGTTCTTTTGCCTTAAGTTTGCTTGTTTCTTTTCGCCAATAGCTAGCATTGAGCCGAACTTCGTGTTCGCGCTGTCCATTGACCGGTTTTTAATCCAACAACTTCGCTGATGAGAGGTGGACGCATCAAAAATGCATTTATGTAAAACTGTGGATCCGCATGTTTTCTAAGCGCGTTTCTCTTTTCTCTACTTTTCTTTGTTTCTGTAGCAGCAAGTGACTCCATGAAACGTCTGATTGAAAGTTGCGGTACGGCAGCTCAACGATTATTTGTAAAGGTGTGCCCACACTACAAAAAAAAAAAAAAACATTATACACATTTAGAAATATTTACACAAAAATTTGACACTGCGTCTCCACAAGCAATATCGATCCAACAAGTAACTATATTATGTTCAATAAAAATTGTGAGTGCAAGGCTTATGGGCGAGCATTTTTCAAAACAGTGGCGCCTGTGTATATTATCGCGACACAGATTGAAAAAAACTCTACTGAAAAAAGATACAAAGCCACTGACTAACGTACAATTGTATGTATCTTTTTAAACAAAAATATTCGTACACTCGATCGGTATACGGAATAAGGAATGCCTACCTCTGCCTACCCTCACTGTGTGAATTGAATAAAAGGCACGACTGGGTCGCACGTACTTGCTCTTATGTGCTAATCCTTTTTAAGTGCAGGCGTCTTTTTGACAAAGATTTTATATTAATATTTTTTGTATGACGTGCAACTTCCTTAGAATCGTTTTGGGGTGAAGCTCGAACGAACATGCGTCACGACAAAGCGATAAACACATAAATATATAGGATTGTTAGCCTTTGCAGTTTTTTAGTGTAGTATTATCTTTCCACTTGCTGCTTACTGTTTATAATATAATTTGCTAATAGAAAGATATAAAGGACTTTTTTCAGTTAAATTTTCATTTTGGTATGGAAAAATTTGAACAACTGGCATAAAGATTCGTCGGAATCAGCAGTATGGCAATAATGCTAGGTAAAGGGACCTTTATACGTCCCAATATGGGACCAATGGAATTTATAAAGGATTTAGGTACCTATAATAAGGTTGGAAGGAAGGTAGGTACTAAAATTAAGATACGTGTTCCAACTACTGTTAAGCCAGTAGGTATAGAGACAATATTAAAAGTTAACACAGTGGTTTTGTTTGTTTATAGGAAGGTGTAAACTTTTGTTTTCTCGATTGAAATTTTTGCATTCCGTAGTAATCGAATAGTTTTTTTTTTATTTGTTAGTTGTTTTTGTGTGTTTATCACATTATTTATTCTGTGCTTTTATGATGATGAAAAATACTTTAAAATACGTAAGTATGTATGTAATGTAGGTTGTCACTTTCTTTTATTTGACTAATGGCTTGGCTAGGGCTTAGCCGAGCAATATGAAATAAAATGTTGGGGAAAAAAAATTTATGAATTCAAAAAAAACACTACTCATAACGTTTTTTGGAAAAAATGTTGTAAGCCATCTTATTTCTTTTGCTGTTTTCTATTTTATGAATTTTTCATTTCAAAATCGTTCGACCAGTTTTTTCAAAAAAATTTTTTTTTGAAAAACTTTTCGAAAACATATTTTAAAATTTTTTTTAGTATGTCAATTTTAAGAAATCTATAGTTTATACTAGGAGAAAAATTTAAAAAAAAATCTATAGATCCGTTTTCAAAATATTCAAAAAACAAAATATTTTTTAAAAAAAATTATTAAAATTTAAAAAAAAATGTTTTTGAAAATTTTGATAAGCAATATTATTTAAATCATAAAACACTACATATTTTGAAAATTTCATCAAAATCCGTCAATTAGTTAACGAGACAGTCTGATTTTAAAAAACCGGTCATATGGGAGGTACCGTTATAAAACTTTTCTGAAAAATCCATTAAAATTAAAAGATAGATTTTGCACAGAAAACATCATTCTGAAAGTTTAATCAAAATCGTAGGAGCCGTTTTCGAGAAAAATAAGTTTTTTAATAAAAGTTATATGGCAGGTACCGTTAGTTTTGGAGCTAGAATGCCAATTCGAAAAACTGTCGGGTAGAGCACTCTAAAAATACTATATACCAAGTTTGAATCAAATCGGCCCAACCGTTTAGGCTGTAGATATCGATACGGACAGACAGACAGACAGACAGACAGACAGACAGACAGACAGACAGACAGACAGACGGACGGAATTTCCGGACCCACTTTTTTTGACTTCTCTATCATCGTAATATCATGTTTGATTGTTAGAATTTTTTTTCTTTTTTTTACGAATGCATAACTTGCCTTATAGTCCCTATAATCGCAAGTAAAAACAACCAACAGAGTTACCTTTGCCAATTGAAAACAGTACTATGAAGCTTCATTGGTTTTTATTACATTGCTTTCTGATTTGAAGCTTTTAAGAACAAATTTAGCAGTATGAGAGGGCAAGTGTTCTCGTTTTTGTGTATTTGTTAGTACTAGTAGTTGGAAGATTGATAACATGCAGTGAAATTTTGTTGGCTGTTGGTATTTTAGTAGAAAGAAGTTTATTTTCTAGATGTTTACAAGTGAACTACGTGGTCATATTAATTCGAAAAAGTGTTTTGACGTGATATTGTGTTTTAAAAAGATTGATTAATAATTATAAATATTTATAGTATTAATAAATATAGTGAACTGAAATTGGTGTAAATTATATTTAAACTGTCAAGTGCTAATATCTTTTAATAAAAAGTGATTTTTTATATTTTTAAATTAGTAGCATTGTATTGTAACCTAATCAGCATGAGGTTACCCTACGCTCATTATTCTCCGATTTTCGACAATTTAAAAGAAAACGAAATATGTAAGCCATTGCAACAAGATTGAGACGCAAACGTCCTATCTTCCTTGTACTGACAATTTTTTGTTGAACAGACTACAAACAATACCAACATGATTTAAATATAGTTGGCTTCCGTGAGAGAAGAAAATTAGCTTCTGTTAATTGAGTTAGGGTGATGGAGTGGGGTGTATTTTGAGGGTGTCAAAAGTTGGTGATTTTAACTAAAGGTGTCGTCACACAATGAAAGGAAAGTACTTTGAGAAAGCGTTACCGAAAAAAATTATTTTAAATTTTCTTGTAAGTAATTTTAGAGAGCAGTCACACTATGAAAGGAAAATACTTTCTGAAAACGACTTTTTACTTTCCAGAAAGCAACATTACTGAAAGTATTTTTCGGGTGGTCACAATATGAAAGCGAAAATGTTTTCTGAAAGTTTTTTGTGTGTAAACGGGAGTTTACTGCCAGATAGACCGTTGCCAGTCCTCAAAATACCCGTGCTATTTTACATTGTTGTGAACAAGGCATTTGCTGCATCAAACCGCATTATGAAGCCAAAAAATGCATAGTTGATAGAAAAATTTCGAACTCACATCTTTCGAACACCGCTGTAATATAACGTGTCTTTCATTGCTTTGTCGCAATGTTTAGTGCTCAAGTAAAATAACCAGTTGCATTCCTTCCCTGAAAGAATTCCACCGTAATACTCGCACTGCTAGCGTTTGACACTCACAATCTCCATCCCGAATTTTTCATTTGGATTTGGACCTTTTGTTTTGTTTTTTTTTCACGCATTTTAGAGAGCTCTTCATAAAGAGAAATCAATGCCAGGTTATTTCCACCTCGCTTTGGGCGAGGCAGAGGACTCAATTATGTTGAAAAACATAAGTTCGCTTTCTGAAAGTACTTTCCTTTCATAGTGTGACGACACCCTAATAATCATAATTACAAAAACATTTCATCATAAATCCGGTATAAGAGCAAAAAGAAGGTGGAATTCTGTATTTTTTGGCATTTTTTTAGAGAAACTAGAAAAATTAATTTTTTTCGAAGCGCACTACAATATCTTAGTATCGAATTGACATACAAACATGTGTATGTGTAGTCAACATTTAAGGACATTTTATTTTACTAAATATTTTGTGATGAAAAACCTAACCTAAGTTTCATCTTGGATTACAAAACCATCATAAATGTATTTCTTTCGATATTTAAACTTGTCATCATCTGAAATGACTGTGAAGAACCAACATTTTTGGCATATTGGTACATATGTTCTCTCTCGCCCAGTTGCTCTAAACTATATGCAAACTATTATAGCTTCTCCGGTCTACAAGGACCAACAAATCTTTTAAATTTTTACTTTCGTGTTATAACCACTTGCGTTTTCAGCAATCAAGACCTCATATAAAAAACAGCAATTTAAAACTTCCACTGATCTTAAGATCACCAAGGTTACCGAAAATTGTATTGCCACCTCCAAACTACCCTACTGGCTCAATTATAAAGATTGGTTAATCTTTGATGACAAAGTTAGTTTTTTTTTTTTTAAATAAAGCTGCGGTTTCGTTTATGAAATAGAAACATTCGTTTCAAGTTCCTTGTCGTGTTTTTAATCCAATGAATATGTCCATTTTTTTATGATGTCATTGCTGACATTTATATTAACTTACTCTTCCTAATTAAGAAACAAATCAACGATTAGCTTAATCGGTGGGCCGTCGGCGATCCATCAAACGAGCATTCCAATTCGGCGGCGGCCGTCTGCACATAAAACGCGAACAAATCAAAATAACCCTCAGAAGCCGTACACAAGCCGACGCTGTTTGCCATGCACGGACCACATTTCTCGTTAACGCGCAGCTCAAGTAGCATGACATTTCGTTTCGTCTCTGTCCACGAGTAATCAACTCAACATGCAATCAACAAAAAAAAACTTACATTAGATCCCAATCGATTTAAAACCCTTAGAGCTTCAAACTTGCTACTAGATTTAACCCTTGGGGAATCTTTAAATCCAGAGACTAATGGAAGGGTTTCTAAGGGTGCCGGATAAAATGCATGCTTGCACACAACCACGTCGTGAGTAGCAATCAGCGCGGTTTACCCGAATACTTCCGCCCCTTGACTGTCCAGGCGTCAGGCCCCACGACGAGGACTGTTAACGAATAGAACGGACGACGACGTAAAGGCTCAAGCTGAACACATCGCATGTACACTCGTGTGCGTTTGTATTGCAACTTGCCAGTTGCAATTGCAACTAACCAGCAAACCATTTTACCACCCACTACACTGTCAGCTTGATGACACGTGTGAACAGCATGGGAGCAGGAGTAGAATATTTCATTGTTTACGCTGGGCGGGTTTCCGCTTCCTCGTGATGGGCATAATCCGTTCCGGTGGCTGATGGGATACAGGGTGGCTGTTATGACAAAAACCGTTGTAATTTTCTTTGTCACACATAAATTCCAACAATAAGTTTCTGTAAAAGTGCATTTTGAGTTGGTTGTGCTCGTTATGCAATCACGTTTGAAGTGCACATCCCAAGCTAACCTCGTTTTTGTTGAAGCTTTGCTTAAGCCTTTTTGTAAGCATTTTGTATTCCATATTATTTGAATAAAAAAAAAGAAACAAAAAAGAAGTGGTTATTTCGAGGGCGTATTGCATTGAACGAGATTGAAAAGAAGTTCCAATCTTAAGTTTAGATGCAAGTTTTGGACAGATTTTAGTTGCATCAGAAGATTTATAGATGATTTCGATGGCGAAGGAAAAGATTTTATAATGTTTATATTTTATAGATAATAAACTGAATATAAATAAATAGATATACACAGCTGGTCAAAAAACAAGTGTGGGCGATTTTTTGTACAACATTGACGTATATTAAACATAAAAACATATACATATGTCTGTCAGACCTATACTGAAGAGCTAATGTGTATGATATATATACCGATAATATCTATTTATTTATCCAAGACGTCGAACATACATCAAATATATTGTTCAACAAACGTAGAATATATATATGTATATACGGATACTAGCCAAACATTGAGCTCTTCGTTATAAATACATCTTACAGACGTCAACGGCGACATCGTACTAACGTATATTTGACATTTTATATACAGAATATTGACGTATATTAAATATAAAAATGACGTCGCCATATACGTCTGTAAGACGTAAGTAAATAGGTGAAAAATAAAAAAAAAATATTTTTTGTTACCTAGAAGTAAGACAGTCATTAAGTCTTCGTTTGTGAATTTTCGAAATGATTTTCAATTGTGAGCTAGACGGTTTTTTCAAAATCTCTATAATTTGCTTCTAAGGCTTCTTCTCAAAGTTGACCAATGGGTATTTCAAAAAATGATATAATATGCGGATGATAAATTAAGAGTTTATGAACATTGATTGGCATATAATACCAACTATAAAGTTGGATATACATTTTTTCATTTCATCGAGCAATTCGGAAAATTTCGGTATGTTAATACTAAGATCAGAAGCCCAATCTCTTAAAAAAATGTTCAACTCAAGTTATTTCCGCGGTAGTCTTTGACAGTTTAAAAAAACGTCTTGCAGTATTGCCATCGTTTGTTGATCCGAATCCTGGCTTAGGCTTAGGATTAGGATTTTTCTTTGGCCAAATACAATTTTGTTTTCTGTATCACGCACTTACTATGTTTTCAAAGGAAGTCGATAAGAAATGTGCAACAAACATTCAAAGCATCTTATCCAAGAGTATAGGGTACATAAACCAAAATGGTAGTTTTCTTCTTTTGGTAGCTTTTCGTTTATTGTAACCATCTTCATTTAATTAGGATTTTCACAGCAAATATAACACTTTGATGCAGAGTGTTTCTGAATGTTTCTGAAATGTTTTTTTTTTCAGAAACATTTCTGAAATGTTTATTTGTTTCCCATTTTTTGTATCCAGTTTTGTACTTCAAGATGGCTTTTAAAAAAGTAGCAATCATAACGTCAGGTTTTGTCATCATGAATAAATTAAAAACAACTAAAAACAATAAAAAAACACTGTCAACTAGATTAAAATGATTCAAAAGTAAAGAAAGTTTTCCGTTCAGAAGGGAAACAGAGAAACATTTCAGAAATGCTTCGTGAAGCGTGCAGACCTTAATTAACATTTCAAATATTTTAAAAACATTTCAAAAACAAAAAATATTTCTGAAATGTTTAAAAAAAATGTTTCTTTGGTGTGGACACACCTTCACATTCCTTTTCTGTATAATCTAGACCCGGGTTTCAAAGTGTGCTACGCGGAGAAGTTACCTTATAATTTATTTGCTCGTGGCAGAGTCATATATTTAATAACAGTTGTCACAAATTCTACCATAACAAAATATTATAATTGAATTCTTTAACGAAGTGCTCTACTAAGAATTCTTCTTCAATAAGTGCTCCGCGAAGAAAAAGATTGGAAAAAAAATTGAGTCTATACTAACGGGTGATTTTTTTGAGTTTAGGATTTTCATGCATTAGTATTTGACATTTCATCATGAATAGACTTACTAACGAGCAACGCTTGCAAATCATTGAATTTTATTACCAAAATCAGTGTTCGGTTCGAAATGTGTTTCGCGCTTTACGTCCGATTTATGGTCTACATAATCGACCAAGTGAGCAAACAATTAATGCGATTGTGACCAAGTTTCGCACTCAGTTTACTTTATTGGACATTAAACCAACCACACGAATGCATACAGTGCGTACAGAAGAGAATATTGCGTCTGTTTCTGAGAGTGTTGCTGAAGACCGTGAAATGTCGATTCGTCGCCGTTCGCAGCAATTGGGTTTGTGTTATTCGACCACATGGAAGATTTTACGCAAAGATCTTGGTGTAAAACCGTATAAAATACAGCTCGTGCAAGAACTGAAGCCGAACGATCTGCCACAACGTCGAATTTTTAGTGAATGTGCCCTAGAAAAGTTGGCAGAAAATCCGCTTTTTTATCGACAAATTTTGTTCAGCGATGAGGCTCATTTCTGGTTGAATGGCTACGTAAATAAGCAAAATTGCCGCATTTGGAGTGAAGAGCAACCAGAAGCCGTTCAAGAACTGCCCATGCATCCCAAAAAATGCACTGTTTGGTGTGGTTTGTACGCTGGTGGAATCATTGGACCGTATTTTTTCAAAGATGCTGTTGGACGCAACGTTTGTTGCCAAAAATGGAAGAACTGAACTTGGTTGACATGTGGTTTCAACAAGATGGCGCTACATGCCACACAGATCGCGATTCTATGGCCATTTTGAGGGAAAACTTCGGAGAACAATTCATCTCAAGAAATGGACCGGTAAGTTGGCCACCAAGATCATGCGATTTGACGCCCTTAGATTATTTTTTGTGGGGCTACGTTAAGTCTAAAGTCTACAGAAATAAGCCAGCAACTATTCCAGCTTTGGAAGACAACATTTCCGAAGAAATTCGGGCTATTCCGGCCGAAATGCTCGAAAAAGTTGCCCAAAATTGGACTTTCCGAATGGACCACCTAAGACGCAGCCGCGGTCAATATTTAAATGAAATTATCTTTAAAAAGTAAATGTCATGGACCAATCTAACGTTTCAAATAAAGAACCGATGAAATTTTATGCGTTTTTTTTTTTTTTAAAAAGTTCTCAAGCTCTTAAAAAATCACCCGTTATATTCCGTCCTTAGTATTGTTAAGCCTTACACCTTAATGTGTTCCAATGCGTTAATCTTTGAATCATGTCAATTTGTGATAATACAGATTCTGCGAAGTATTGGTAGCGATAAAGAGATAGCTATAATCTTCTTCTTTTTCTAAAATGCTTAATCTTAAAGTATCTATTCATTGAATTTAATTGAATATTAATTAAAGCCTAACAAAAAGCATAAAAAAGGTTATATCAGAGAATTAGGATTACGGATAGTAACACAATATTCAATAAAAAAAAATTGAAATTCCATAAAATCGTGAATTTCCAGACAAATTGGAACATTTTCCCTCTTGACCATATTACATAAAATTCTTGTTTATGAAATAAATTATGTTTACCTTGGATATGTTATCTATTTAGGACATGCTTCAATTTTCATTGAATTTTCTCTTCACTACATCCTTTTTCCACAGAAAATTATTTTCCATGAATAAACATCTTACAACAGAGCGGGGAGATACAAAAAAAAACAAATTTATCTTTTGAAATTCAATCAAGGGGTGCCAACCGGATATCCGATGAAATTCAATAGGAAATCAAATAATTTCTTTTCCCTGGGAGGGTCAGAGACAACATTTTGAACAAAAACTGACGTCAATCAATCGAATTCACCATTATTCAGCACAGCAACAAATATATATATGTACATATAATATATGTATTTATACATATATGTTCTTAGGTGGGTGTTTATTTTAAGAAAAACAAAATAGATTTTTGAACGTCACAGACACAGTATCGCAATTATTTAGGAAGAGAACAGCGCTGTTCACGTGTTGCATGTTCTTAAAATCTAACAGTAGATTTGGATGATTTGAGGTAGTGAATCAATTCTACAATCTGATGTTTGCAGCAAGAAATTTTGAGTTTGGGGGTGGCAGAGGTGCAGTAGGTAAGATATTTGCTTCTGACCCGGAGGTCAGCAGTTCGATAGTCAGATTGAGAAGCAATTAGTACAAGCTAGAGCCGTCTATGAGTTTTCAATGAGAAAATTGTCATCTAATTCCCGATATATTGCGCCGAAAAAAATTATTTCCATGTCTTTCTAATTCTTCTAAGCTTAACGCTCGCACTGTGTTTATACATGATAAGGGTATAAATAACCCCATGAGTGCACGCCAATTATATAAAAAAAAGAAGGCTACATTTGACTAGAAAAATTGTATTTGCATTCATGAAAAGGAAAGATGATGCAGGAATAATTTATAGTATTTTTGTATTTTTTTGTATTTTTTGTATTTGTATTTGCATTAAAAAATCTTTACATGATACAGTAAGATTCAATCTTTTTATAGTATCTAAACAAATTTACAAAAGAAATAAAAGTAACTGTACAATTATACAATTATTACAAAATTATTAAATTAACATACAAAATAAAGCAAAACAAATTTTAAATATGAACAAAAAAATAATAAATATACAACTAAAAAGAAAAAATATAATAAAAATAAAGTTGATAAATACAATTCAATGGAATTTATTAAATAAATGTACATTTTCAGATTAATTTTTATAAGTTTTCCAATTTAAATTTAAATTGAAGAAGAGAAAAATGTAAATGCCTTCTTTGTAAAAGTAGACGGTTCGACAGTTCTTTGAATTTCAAACGGAAGGCCATTCCATATCTTGACTACAGTAACAAAAAAAGATCTTTCAGCAATGGTGTGTCTAAATCGAGGCAAAATCAGTCGAAGTCCAAGCTCTTGTATAAAATAAATAAGCAAAACCCCAGCTACTTTAGGAACTATAAATCCAAGTTTTTGAGGGTAGTTCCCACAAAGATATATGGAGAGAACGGTCTGATTATTCGAATGTCATACAAATTCACCACGTTGACAACGATGCTCCGAATAGCCTAATTCAGGCAGAGCAGTACTTCGCAGGTGCTACTTTATTTTGCAAGTGGGATTTTAACGAAAGTTCCGGGCAAAGTCTTTTCCTGATAGCGTTGTCCCCTTTGACTTTGACCGAGGACAATATACTGGCATAGATCTATGGAAAAGCTGCCGTTCTTCTTCGATTCTCTATTGCAGGCCAATTAAATTTGTGTTTATCAAAGAATGTAAACAGCTTGTTCAAGATGAGAAATCCAAGATGATTGAACTTATAGGTCAGTATCATTAAAAAATTTAGAAGCTTCAAATTGAGCCGAATTAATTATTCAAAGTTACTTTTTCAATATGATTATAGCGCAGCTCATTAATTTCTCTTTTTACAATGATTGATGGGAGTGCTTGTAATATTTTATCAAATTCGAACTTTGCATCAAAGTGTTATATTTGCGGTGCAATTCCTAAGGAAATGAAGATGTTTACAATAAACGAAAAGCTACAAAAGAAGAAAACTACCATTTTGGTTTATGTACCCTACACTCTTGGATAAGATGCTTTGAATGTTTGTTGCACATTTCTTATCGACTTCCTTTGAAAACATGGTAAGTGCGTGTTACAGGAAACAAAATTGTATTTGGCCAAAGAAAAATCATACCCAGGAATCATTTAAGAAGAATGGGTCTTATTCTTGATAAGCCTAAGCCAGGTTTCGGATCAACAAACGATGGCAATACTGCAAGACGTTTTTTTAAACAGTCAAAGACTACCGCGGAAATAACTTGAGTTGAACGGCTAATACAAAAAATTTCCATTTTTTAAGAGATTGGGCTTCTGATCTTAGTATTAACATACCGAAATTTTCCGAATTGCTCGATGAAATGAAAAAATGTATATCCAACTTTATAGTTGGTATTATATACCAATCAATGTTCATAAACTCTTAATTTATGGTCCGCATATTATATCATTTTTTGAAATACCTATTGGTCAACTTTGAGAAGAAGCCTTAGAAGCAAATCATAGAGATTTTGAAAAAACCGTCTAGCCCACAATCGAAAATCATTTCGAAAATTCACAAACGAAGACTTAATGACTGTCTTACTTCCTAGGTTTGATCCTATTATAATTTAATTATATCACAATATCGGATCAAAAATTTAAAAATTGCAAAAGAAGATGAAATTGGAATTAGAGAATATACACAAATTCCAGAAATTTCAAATTTATTACCGCGAATTCAAATTTACACAGATAGTGAAGACTCGGATGCTGATTCTCTAAACTTAGTTACTAGTTATTATAATACTTAGATATTTATTATTTATTTAAGTTTTTAACATTAAAATAAATTTTCCCGCAATGTTATAATTAAAAAAAAATATTCCTAATCCTAATAAAAGTAACAAACTAAAACAAATATAATTTTTCAAAATTTTCGTTTGTATTGGTCAACCTTTGTTACTCTGATTGGCACTTTACTGTCATCTTGTAAGTATGACTATACAAAAAATCTATGCGTTGATTAAATTTAACTTCCTTTTGTCAACTTTTTCCAAACATTCGACGCAGTATGCGACGTGGCATAGAACCTACAAGCTTCTTGCAAGTTTCTTGAGGTATGGAATACCATTCCTTCTGAACAGCTGTCCACAATTGGCTTCCATTTGTGAAATATTGGTCCCCAAGTTTTCTTTGAATCTCATTCCATAAGTTTTCAATGAGATTGAGATCAGGGATTGACTCGTCCATGGAACAACTGAAACTTCATTCTATTGAAACCAATCTTTCAAAAGCCTCGCTGTGTGCTTTGGATCATTATCCTGCTGAAATTTCCATCAGAGGAGCATGTTTTCCTCGACGAATAGAAGCATCACATCTTCCAAAATATCCCTATATCCATTCTTTGTTAGGATGTTATTAATACGGTATATATGACCGACGCCGACGCCGTACGTTACATTACGTCCAGAGTCCAAAGAGCACAAATTTTATTTTGTTTCATCACTCCATAGAATGTTTCTCAATTTTCTTATACCATCGGTTCCTTTCTAATTACTGCAACTTAAGCCAAATTCTTTTCGGGATCTTACGTAGTCCTTACCCAGATAGAAAACGAAGGCCTAATGTACATATAATACACATGTATATAATATGTATACTTTTGTAATATACTTGTATTATACATAAATACTGAATGGGTATTGTCTATTCAATTGAAAACAAAAACTGCTTTGCGTCAACATGACATATTTATTACGTATATTGTACGCGTTTTTTTTTTTCTACATATCTCGGTGGAATATGGTATATCTCATATACATAAAATATTTGTGAATTATATTACGATTTCGACGCAAAAAATGGGATACAAATAAACATTTCAGAAATGTTTCATTTCTTTTTTTTTCTTTTTTTTAAACAAATGGGAAACATTTCAGAAATGTTTTTTAAACAAATGTTTCTTTGGCGTGGGCATACTATAAGGTATTAACAACTAAGGTTGTCACAGAGTCTAGAAGTTATCCTTTAAGACTTTCAGTTAAAGTGTGCCCAGACAATATTTTGAAATATTTTTCTAGAACTAAAATATTAAATTAAAAATCGAGTTTAAACATTTGAAACAATAAAACATTTCCCCAAATAAGTTATAAATGTTTAATATTGCATTTCAGAGATAATTTTTAAGGAAAACGTTTTCATGTTTGGTCTCACCATAACCATTACTTTAATAGATCTTCAACATTTTAAGATATGATATATGTACATTTTATCAGCTGTAATTATTTTTTCTAGCGACAAAACTTTTCTTCATGATATATGTATGTTACATTTAAAGAATGCGTTAGATTTAATGTAATCAATCAAAACAATAATTATTTTTAATTACATTTGGAATGCACATCCCAAACTTTCTACTTCGCCTGATGATCGAATTTATTCCGAAACGAGTTGCATTTCAAATATAATAAAAAACTGTGTCAAATGTTTTAATTAATATTAAAATTTTAATTAAATATGTAATATACAAAAATTTAAAAATTATTTAGTTTTTGTAATTAAAAATAATTATTGTTTTAACAACTACACAGTAGGAGACGAACCACATACATAATGATAATCAATCCACCTTTAATCCAATTGTGTCGCTTAACACATACAACGTGCTCCAAAAGTGTACAAGGTCATCGAAACGGGTCATCGCAATGGCACTCTGTTTTTACAAGAAAATAAGTCATTGCACTGTCATTGTTCACCTTGTCATCACTAGCTACAACTAGCTAGAGAATGACTCAAGTTTGTCAATATTGTCCCATAGCGCGATGACGGAGTAGAGTGTGCCATTGTGGTTTATTGCAATTCGGTGTCATCGCAATGACAAGAACTTTATTTTTTGGTAATTCGGCTTTTTTATTTGATTTTTTTTATAATGAACGCGCGCAAGGGACTATTTGTTTCCCTTTTTACGTATGTAAGAACACTTGTAAGCATTAGGATGACAGGAAGGGGAAGGACAGAAGGTGTCCATTAAAATTGGTTTTTAATGCTTGTAAATCGAAATGGTAAGGGAAAATCTCGCCGGGTAAACTATTCCAAATTCGTGTTGTTCGGCAAAAAAAAGAATCACTATATTTCACCGTACGTCCGAAATTGAGCTCAAGGGTGAACTGATGAGCATTCCTTGCGAGACTAGTATTACGGAAGAACAGTTTAAGGGGGGTGGGGAAATGCAGCCATAAAAAGAATAACAAGAATGAAACGATAAAATAAGGAAAGACATGAAACATTGGAAATTTCTATTTCGTATTAATCTCAACGCTCTTATTTGTATTCTATCCAGCAAGTGTAGCGATGTTTGCGAAGCACCTGCCCAGAGGTGTGAGTTATACTCGAGTTTCGGGCTTATAAACGATTTGTAAATTGTAGCCAGATCAGACCAGACGTGAATCATCGAACGAATATGAGAAGCTAAGGGTAGGGTCATCAGCAAAAGAGTTATATGGATTGGAAGTAACAGACAGAAGATCATTTATAAAAATGAGGAAAAGAGTCGGAGAGAGAACGGAGCCCTGGGGCACACGAGCATATATTTTGTGGGAATCAGGCTTGAAACCGTCCACTACAACTTTTATTGAAAGGTCCAGAAGACAGCTTTTAGCCCAACGAAGAAAAGTATACTTGATCCCAAAAGCACGCATTTTCGATAAGAGAACTTCATGCCAAAGCTATACTGACGGTCATGGAGAAGCTTCTGGTCTTTGAGATATTCCCTAAGCTGAGATATTCCTTCTCTGAAGAGTAGACAATATGTTTGTCATTACCGATAAGCGTTGGAACCGAAGATGTTGAGGAGTTTTTAATTGACATTGCAGAATTTTTTGTCGTAATTGTTGGCCATGCAAAAATTTGGTTCTTTCAGTAACGGAGTTGCATGAGTTCCTTGCTTGTTTGTGCTTTTTCCGATTTTTCTCTGTAGGGTTGGCTTTATAGGATCGGAAACTTACTTCTTTGAGCCTGATAGCTTCCTTACACTCGAAGTTAAACCAGGACTTTTTTCAGGGTTGACAATTTTTACTCTCTTAGGAATAAAAGCACGCATCCCTAATAAGAATCACATTTGTGATTTACTTTCATCTTCAACGCGAGCTTCTTTGACAACGATGACACGAAAGAAATTCGTGCCTAACCAACAAAAATCAGTCACTGCGTCTTATCAATAATGATTTAAAGCGGATCGAAAATGATCATTACGATGAACTAGAAATTTGTGTCATCATGCTTGTCATTCAAGGCGTCCGTCGTCAGTGCGATGTCACATTTTACGATGTCGATCATACGACATGACTTCTTTAGGAAATAATAACTACGTCATTATGACGTCAGATGACTATTACTACTTAGTATACAATTGAATGGTATTTGTTGGATGCGTTGCGCACTTAGAGAACGTTGTGCATTAAGTGTCCTGAAATTTAACATGCACACCTAAATAATAGACGGTGGTATACAAGCTCTTGCTAAAATAGTAAATTAAATTATTTCCCAATAATTGGCAATTTGTCAATCGTGTAAGCGATGCGTAAGGCCGTTTGAAATGTTGCTTTTATTATGTCATCCTATTTGCATAATGTCCTTCACCATCAAGCCCTTCCTCAATATCCATTTCGTCTAATCAAAGTCCCCTCATTCGATGCCAATTAAATCCCATCTGCACAGAATAATTCACATTCATTCCGGTAATCAAAACCAGTGCGGTCACAAAATCCATAACCAAAGAACCAGAAATTTCCTTTAATGCATTTACCCCTGCACACGCCTCCAAAGGACTCAACCGCATGAAATTACTATATTTTTCCTGTGAGCTGTGACATTAATCCAATACATTCGGAGTTGGTACCTAAATTCCATCCCTCTGGCTCAATCTGCCATCAATGTGGAGCTCTATTAAATGCGCACATGAGTATATCCAACTAAAACCACTCGAATTGTATATGTAAAATTCCCAACAAAGTTTTATGTTGCTCTCTCCTTGATCGTTGCTATTTTTGTAAAACAACAAGGACCAAAAAAAATTAAACAAACTAGCAAAATAAAAAAACAAACAAAAAATAATGAAAAAGTTGGAATAAAACGTGAAATCCTTTATTCCACAACATCCTAAGCTAAGCGTAGCCCTGGAAATGTTCTATTTTTATTTCAAATGCATATAGTTTTTTATTCAGGCTGGGGTTTTGGGTGGGTTTGAGGGGGAGACGGTTAAGCAAATACCAAAATAAAAACAACTTTGTTGCGCTGTTTCCCTTCAAAACAAGAACGATGAGAAGAGTTTTCCGGAGCTGAGGCTCTCCCCGATTTATACGAACCGACACGGTGTGGCATGGTGGAAAATCTGTGGCACGGAATTGATGCTCCGGAACGTGAATGGCAGTTTAATTTATCCAGAGGGTCATCTAGCGATGGCAATTAAGGCCGCTGTGGCATACCCGACCGAGAAGCGGTGGTTTTTCCTTCTTTAGTGCACCTCTGCGAGCCGGTTTAGTTTCTTCTTTATTTTTTAATGTTTGCGACGACGACGACGACGGAAGTTGTTTTATTTGCCGAGGAGGGTTAAGCGCATTACGGAGGTGGAATCAAAGAGCCCTCTTAAAGCAGTGAGTCCTTTTGGTATTTATAAGTTGGTTAAAATAATTTGTTTTGAGGGCAGTGTAAACCTAAACAGTTATTTGAATGGTAAGTACCACAGACCGGTGGTGAAGTTCTAACAAAGTTAACAAATACTGTATACGTTTTGCCCGCTTTCGATATAAAAATAGGGTGAAAGAGGGTCGTGAATACCTAAGGTGTTTCAAGTTTGGCAGAGCAAATGGCAACGCCATAAGAAGTATGCTGGGCATTGTGCGAAAAAATAGCTCACAGTTCTTGCAATATCCATTTTAAGCAGTTCTTTTAAAAAAATCATGAACTACAAGATGATATCCAAGGTCTTCTTATTTTTCAAGCTACAGCTGAAGGAGCTTGTTCATAGAGTCCCAGATCCAGCCGAAACTGTAAACGTAATACCCAATTGTTGTCTAGTATCTTATGTTAAAGGCCAGCCCGAAAACATGATAACAGCGGAGCAGTTTCTAAAGTGGAGCTAAAGACGACACACTTTGGATTAGTTTGGAATGCGGAACTTTTTCACAGAAAAACAATTGCTCTTCCGCACAATTTGTCCTACAAATTTTACCCTCTTCACTCAAATAATCAACTCATTGCCAGTATTGCTACGTCAATCGCAACAACTTCTGATAAGTCAACTAAAAAAGAGGAACTTTTGATCGCGTTTCGCAGAAGCTACCTCGATAATATGGCAGGTCTTCTTTCAATCTCGAGAAAATGATGCAAAAATATTTCTAACGCACAATTTGCAATTCTAACCCTGAAATCCTGAATTTTTAAACCTTGAATAATAATCAAGGACCACACATGCACATTGCCTTCTTAAATGCCGACGAAACCTTATATTATTAGCCGCAGTTATAAGTAATATCCTTGCGAGCTGGCACTGAGTTGTTGTTGTCCGACCAATACAAAACTAGGCCAATCGATACGAATTCACATGGGTTTTTGTTTCCCGGTTCATTCTTACTTTCAAAACATCCTACATTCGTTTGTGTTTTTGATTATATATTTATGTGTAACTTGAAACAATGGAAATGATGCATTGTTTTTCTTTCTGTTGAGCTTTCTTACACCGAATCGATATCCTTTGGGGGAAAGGCTAAACAAAAAACTATGCTAACGATTCAGCAATAGAATGTCATTTAATGAAAATCGAGGAATCATATTCAGCTGTTGTTGATTTTTCTGGGAGTATGTTTTTATGTTGTTTGTTGTGGCCAATGTTGAAGGGTTATTAGGTTCGATTATTTCTGAATTGTATGAGGAAGTTGATAAACATTGTATTTGAAAACATTTTATGTAATCTGCCACTTATTTAGGGCTAAATTTCCCATTGAGTCTATGAGGCAGATGTTCCTACGGCCGCCTCCTGGACTACATATAAGGATAACAAATATTATATAGACGGGAGACAATTATTTCATTTAGGCTTAATTGTTGGTTTTGAAAGTTTTTCAATGAAGTTTTTCGAGCTTATGTAAATTACTAATCTTTTTTTAAAAATATTGTCTTCAATACTGGAAACTTTGATTACAAACCAATAGTGTCGGACTGCTATGCCAAAGAGTTGAGGTTCGTTCTTGTGTCAGAGCCATCTGACCCTTTCAGGGTACTGAATCTTGCGATGAAATAACAAACTCTCCTAAAGTAAAATTTGTCTTGATAAAGGGCATCTTCCGTAGCCGCTTTTATTCTATCAAACAAAGGGATGGTTCAAAGTATTATGTAACTAGGCCTTTGCTCTTTAAGAAGATTTTGCGCCATTTTTTTTTTTTTTTTTTTTGATAATTAGCGCGTTTCAGATGCAGTTCTATTTCCTATCAATTTTAACGCTGTATTTTCTATTATATCAAGCAGGTGAAGCGATGTTTGCGAAGCACCTGTCCAGAGTTGGAAGTTATACTCTGTTTTGGGCGTATAAATGCTTTATAAATTGTAGCCACATCAGAAAGGGAAAAAACTTCTTGCAAGGAGACAGAAAACCTAGGCCTGGTCGTTTCAACGGAGGTCGTCGCTGAGCTTTTCGGTTTCTTCGATGCAAGTGCCATTCATGAACATTGGCATGGGATATGTTTAGGGTTAACGACAGAAGACAGAATTGAGTTTTCGAAGCAATAAACAATGCTGTATAAATCGGAGTTTAATGAGCTTAACATACTGTACCGTTGCAATTGCACGTCCGAAGGCGAAGGACGTGAATCATCGAAGAAATATAAAAAGCTGAGGGTATAGCCGTCAGCAAAATAGTTAGGTGGATTAGAAGTGACAGGCAGAAGATCATTTATAAAAATGAGGAAACGAGTCGGGCACAGAACGGACCCCTGGGGCACATCAGCATTTATTTTGTGGGAATCAGATTTTAATCCGTCCAATACAACCTTATTGAAGGGTCCAGAAGATAGCTTCTAATCCATCGAACGAGTATCATCGATCCCAAAAGCACGCATTTTCGATAAGAGAGCTTCATGCCAAAGCCATACTGATGATCATGGAGAAGCTTTCGATATTCGAGATATTCCTTAAGTTGACAGTTAATCATGAAAAGTAAAATGAGCAAAACAAGTCCCGTTATATTATATATATTATATTATATAATTTGGTAACCTTACTTAGACGATTTCATCGAATTCAGCATGTATTGCAACAAGATAATGCTCCAATACATGTTAATCTTGAAAGTTTTGAGTGGTTTCAGTCTAATAATGAAAATTTAATAGAATGGCCAGCACGTTCCCCAGGCTGTAATCCTATCGAAAATCTTTAGGGAATTATAACTCAAAAAATGTGCGCCCATAGAAGTAATGGGCAATTCTGTTTTTAATTTTTAAATACCTGGAGATAATATAACGGTTTTTTGCCCATTGTACTTGTTTACTGATTTCATTCTTACCTTTCATACAAGAATCAATCAGTAGAAGACGATTTTGCTGGGCGATCGCTTCTCAAATAAACATAAAAAAATAATTTTAAATTTGGCCCAGTAAAGTGGATGTCGATCACACTAACTTATTGGTGGACGTGGCGACCGTTGAATTCAAGTAAGAATAGACTAAAGGTTTTGGCGCGCCTGTCTTAAAAGGCTGCTTAAAAACCTAGTGGAATTGACCCCAGCACGAGTGGTATCTGTGAACGAAAGAGGCGGTGGCTTACTTATTCGTTTATTTACGTTTGGTAAATCATCAGTTTGCTCTAAAACAAGTTATAACCAGCCCGCTTATATGTAGATAGTTTTACCGACTGCTATAACAATCTTATGCGTTTATGCTAACGATGAGAACAATTTTTTTAACATTGTGAGTTCGATATCTCAATTTTTGATTCTAAAGTTAAGCTGATAAATAAACACCACAATTACAAGCTTTCTACTTAAGTTCAGTTTTTCTGGAACACACCTTTAAGATTCAATAGAAATTCCATTTGATTATCCTCATTTTTGAACAAAAACTGTCAATACCTAGCAATGTCTTTTCAATTCACAGAAAATATTCTTTAATTCTTTAATGCATCTTTAACACTTTAAGAACCGAAACATACGAGTAATATTTAATGTGCTGTTTCCTTCCCAAGAAACTAGTCCACTAACTGACTGACTGCCATGTGAAATTAAAAAGAAAAGAATCCCAAACCTAGATTCCTAGAAACTGAACAATACAATCCATCCAAGCATTTCAAAGTTTTTCTCCGTACATCTTCTTTCCTTTAGGGATTTGTGTTTCCAGCCTTTTTTTGTTTCGTTTATTTTTCTTCTTATCCCGGATAAGAAGTGGAACAAAAATTCCTCGATATTTTGCTGCTTCGCTGGTTTCTGTCAAAACTTTTATCGTTTTCTTCCGACAACTACGACTACGACACACCTGAGGGTGGATTGGGAGCTGTGTTCCCAATTCATTCCCAAAGACAGATGATGAGAAATTGCTATTGGCTTAGTAAATCGATTTTCTTTCATTTCTTTAAGCATTCCAAGGAGTGGTTTACTATTAGATAATCTTCTATATATTTAGCTGGAAGATATGTACACATGTACATATGTATGTATGGATATGTATATATATTATCAGCTTGGTTTGATGTACTGAAAAATGACACACCCCTCTGATTACTGGTAAAGAGTATCTAGTTTGTGTTGTTTGTTGCTAAAACATTTTTTTTTTATTTGACAGATGATAAGGAGGACGTAAGTTAAGCTGTTAGAGTTAGAAATAATTTGTAGAATGTCAAAGTAACACTGACATCTTTGGCAAAAATTGTTTCGGTTTTAATTAAAAAATGCTGAAGTTGTAAGTCAAAACAAAGCTACATACGTTAATTGGAAAATGTTCGACATTTCAAGTGTGGGGTTATTTTTCTATTTCTTCTATAAAATAAAATATGTATTTCAACATTTTGATATTTTTTTTAGAAAAATAAACTTTTCTACTCATAGACCGAGTTTTGTTGGGTGAATCTGGGGACGACATACTCCCAGTTAGTAACTTTGGTCTGTGTTTCAAATGTAATGTAACTGCAATGTATCTGCGAAAGCGGAGAAATTTTTTTGTAACTTCGGTTGTCCAGCAACATCACCTTCTGCTGATAGAGTTTTAAGGGATGAAAAGTAGGCGCGGATGCAGGATTTCGATCAGGGGGAGGCGATTTTCGTGTAATTTTGCCTACCTTTAAAAAAAAGTTCGTTGTCTGTAAAGTCGGTTTACGGACGATAATTTTACGTGATAACGTCATTAGAAAACATTGATGACACCAACACCAACATACAGCCCGTTAACTCACACCATATACAATTTCACTTATCACGTCAAAAAATCTAAATATAGTACTAAATAAAGTACCGATTCTAGTACCAAAAATACAATAGTATTTAATTCTAATACTAAGTACTAAAAATCCGGGTACCATAAATACTATTGTACCAACAACCTAGTACCAATTAGCACCAGTTTTATATTTACTATATCCGGCACGCGTTACGCCCTAGAAAATACATGTTTTAATGTGAAATGCGAAAATAATGCTAGCGAGACCAAACATTCAAAGGAACGATCCCTGGGCAAAACTATATTTTACCGTGTAAATTTCATTAAAATCCATTGGGCGGTTACAAGTACATACTCGACATACATACACGACACATATGAGTCATGTTATTTCGTACGTTTAGCCTATCATCGATTTATAAGACGTTATCACGTCAAAAAATCAATCTAAAACACGAAGAAAATGAAGAAAGTTCAACAGATGTTGTTTGTAGCAATTTGCTCAAGGGCATGTGTTAAAAAAACACATCACTTAAGACCTTGTCAAACAGAGCGTTTTGATGCCGCATTTTAACGCCGCGTTGTAATATATAGAGCAATACATATCCCATGTGTTACAAACGCGTTTTCAACGTCAAAACGCCGGGTTGTGATAAATTACAAATATTTTTCCTGACGCCGCTTTAGAAAAGATTTTTTTAATTATTTTGTGTTTAGTTGGCGAATTAAGTAATTTTGAATTTATGTATATTAAAAAAAATACATATTACGTTTTTGACTTATTTTGTGTCATTTTTATTTGGAATATTGGTTTTAAAATATAAAAAAAAAAATAACTTTTTGTGAGAAAATGAAAATTAAGATTCATATATTTAACGCGCTGCTGATAGCTCTCCGTCTGACGTTCTCCGCGTTTAGAACGCCGCGTTAAAATAATCTTAAACGCCTCTTAAAAACGCGTGGAAAAGTCTTACTAGGTGTACTTGGATCACGCCATTACGAAATCGTTTCAAGTGTTCCACAATTTTGACGAGGTCTAAAGAAAATAAATTGGTGTACACCTTCATGCCGGTCTACCCACCAACTCTCATAAAGAGATGTGATTGCAAACGCCAATGTGCTCAAGAGAACAGTTTTTCGTTTTGGATGAGATTTGAAGAAGACAATTACAATTACCTCTTTCATGACGGCCACAGCGCAGCGTCTTTGGAACTTCGAGAATGGAATTTTAGAGGCATAACAGCACATCCGTAGATCTCTATTCCCACTCACCATTCAAGAGGAAGTTTAAGCTTCTTCCTTAGCTAGCAGAAGATAATTTGCCAATTGGCTTTGCCAGTTAGGCATTACTCCTTAGATGTAGAATTTGCATCCAACTTCTTTTCGGCAGGTTTCAGCAATATGCTCTATTCTGCTCTCCTTAAATCTGACTTTCAAAGTTCTTGCTGGTTTTGTTTTTTTTTCGAGCAAATGGATTTTTGGTTAAGAGGATCTAAAGGTGTTAGCGGCTTAGCGATGTGAATTGACAGGTCGTAGCTTCATGTCCGTAACTACAAGCTAATAAATTTGGGCATTAAATGCTGATCATGATTCAAGTCAACCACGTCTCTCTTGAGCTATTAATTTTCCATTACCTTCATGGAACTCGTGAGAATAGCTTAAACAAGAAAACATTAACCTTGAGTTAATATTAAGCTTAACTTTTAAATTTTAAATGTATACATATATTATAATAATATTAATTAAAATTATTTATTTTTCCTTCAATAATTTTATTTCTTTTTCTCATTTCAGGTTTGTGGCTAATCTTCACTATAAATCTATCCTTCTTTATTTATGGCATAGATAAAGCATAACCAAATATCTGCTTATATACATACAATATATAAAGCGAGGATATAGATGCTCAAGCTAAATCATTGTTAGCTCCATACATATTTAAACTAAATATATACATCTTTAGCTATACATAAATTAGATAAACATAGCAACATATACAATTTACTTAAAATACCTTATATACCCTATATACATCAAAATTAACATGCGTGCATTACAAACTATACATATAGATCTATGCGATGCTTCTTTTAATGGTATTTATTTTTTATTTATTTTTAATCTTGAAATATTATTTAACTTTTCTAAATTTTTGTATTCAAATTGTGTGTTGTTTTTCTTCACCACACATGCAAACAAATTTTAAATTTCAATTATTTTTTTGATAATTTTCTAAAATCTTATTAATCTGATGCACAAAAACGCTTCACTTGTAAATTTCACTTTGACATTGTTTGCAGTTGGCTTACATGTTTTTTTTTCTTTCAGTTTGAAGTGCATTGAATATATTTACTTATTTTTCTAAAAGTATGGATTTTTGTTTTTTTGCATCTTAAAATAAATACAAAAATATACACACTTGTTAAGCTCTATAAAATAAAATTACAAAGCTATACAAATATTACCTGCCACTTCAGAACGAATAATAAACCCAAAAATGCTTTTGTTGTTGTGAATATTTCTCTCTTTTTCTATCTCTGTCCTCTCTTTCTTTTCAAATCTCAAAATCTTTTCAAAAAATCTATTTTCTTCAACACTTGTCATGTTCTTTAACCATAATGTCAAAAAATAAATCCGTTTTTTTCCATAAAATATTTCAAGTGCACTGTCGTCAAATATAAAATAAAAGTTATTTGCATATGAATGACGTTTAAAAATATCAATTTACAAAAACACTTGTCTTGAATGCATTGAAATTTGTTTTTTCTTAAAAATTTCAATTCTATTACAAATATAAAAAAAAAATATTTACAACAAAATAAAGTTAAAATGTCACGTGAAAATTCACCTCGACACAGTGCTAGAATAAATCGGCCAACTTCGTCGTCTCCAAAAAGACAACAACAACAACAGCACAGACACCAAGCACCTCTTATGGAGAGTGTTGCAAGTACACCAGGTGGCGCTGCCAGTTCTGGCAGCAACAATGACATACCTTCGTCAGCCCATCAGCCAAGTTTCGCACCCATATCTAGTTCAGCTACAAACATATCAGATGACAGTGGAGAGAATCCAATTTTACCACCGTTAAGTGGAACAGGACCAAGCCGGCAACGCTCCCTCCGTGATCGTTTGAAAGATGGCATCACCGGAAGCTTCTCATGGCAGTAAGTCAATATTATCCATTTCCATGTTTTTCTTTTAGTTTTTTTTTTGTTTTTGTTCAATTTCATTGTGTTTAGTTTGTTAAATTTAATTGTTATTTTTAACAACGTTTTTATTGTTATTTTTAATTATATTGTTAATTAAATAATTTAAAAATAGTTTTTAGTTGATACTAAGAAGAGAAAAGTAGTTTTTTATATAAAAAAGTTCATTATTCACACATCTTGTAGAATTCAAGTTATTAAAATTGCACAAGTAGTTTTCTTAATTACATTTCACAATTTAATTTTATTTTTTCTAATTCGAAAAGAGTATGTCAAAATTTGGTAAGTTTTTTTTCTCTCGGGAATGTAATCCATTTTTCCAAAATTTGTCAGTATCTTTCTTAATTTTAACCATAACCTAAATGTGCAATTAAATAATTTAATAAATATTATAGTTTCATTATTTAGGGTAGTTTCGTTTATTTAAAAAAATAATACAATAATTAATGAATTCGTATTTTAATATTTATTTGGATGAATTATTAATATTTTATAAAAATCCATAAGGTGCACATTAGTCTAAATACTCTTAGTGTTTTTTCATCATGAAGTGTCATAGTGACATTGTTTATGGCAGATGATCTTTCCATCGACATTATAGAACATATTGCCTTTATTTTTGCTTTCGGTATTCCTCTCCAATGATTTCGTAAAAAAACTTATTTTAATGTTAAAAAATTTTAAATATCAACAAGCTGTTTGAAGCCAAGCTATTTTATTTATTAAAAGAGAATATTCAATGGCAGTGCTATGATAAACGATGAGATATCTACACCATTCACATGCGACATGCCGCAGCCGACAGTTTGACTTGAACTAAACTAAACTCTTTTTATTGTTAACTGTTTTTTTAAAGAATAATGTGAGAAGATAGAATAAGAAAAACGATGGAGGGGCCGCATGCTCTTTGCGTCTGTTACTATCAGTAATAGTAGTGAGTAGTGTGTCTAGCTTGAAATGTATTTTGTGTTTTTGTGTAAAGTATACAGACACATACATATGTTAGTCAGTTTTTCATCGTCGTCAGTGGTTGTATTGAAGTTGAAGATCACTTTATTAATTTGCCCCGGGGCCCATCGATATTATATTTTAAGGGCTTCTCTAGGGTTTTGATTTTATCAGTAAATGTATCGAGGTCTATATAAAACGCTTGAAACTAATTCTTGAAAGACTAATGATTCTGTAGTTGGTGAAGACTAGCCCATCGCCTTTGGGCGATTCACTGCAGTGAATCTCTGCTCTGCTTATGATTCTTTTTTCTGAGCAAAAAGTTTTCATTACTTCTCTTGTCAACGTAAGTGGTCCTGGTGGCAGTCTTTTGTGTTCTTGTGCCGCCGCAACCTGCAAGACTCTGTTTCCGATTGTAGACCTCCACTTTCAATTCTTCTACAGCATTCCTGATGGCTTGTTGACATTCCTGCCAGTGGGCTTCTGGGCTACTTTGAGTTTGTCGGCGAAGTCTAAGGTTGTTTCGTTCGACTTCATTCATTCAACATTCAAAATCCTCCTGATGGATTTTTGCACAAAAGATGCGTATCTTGGCCCCAATTAGGTAGTGATCCGAGACAATGTTATCTAATCTGTAGATATGTAAGTACACCAGCATACTTGAAGAGTTCCTTCCATCAATAGCAACATGATCGATTTGGTTAGTGGGTTCGATAAGCGCTCTAGTGAATAGCACGTTGGGGTAATCTTTCCCACTACGAAATCGATGTGCTGTGTGTAAGGTATAAACCAAATTCCTTTTTTTATTTTAAAGACCCACGTATCTCATCAGTTATGTTTGGAATATGACATCATTCGAATGCCCCCCTTAGATCTGTTACGCCACCAGAAATAACCTTACACTCAAATTGTTCCTGCAGAATATCAATCATGGCGTCTGCTGTGGGACACATTTCCCTGCCGTTGCCACATGTCGTATGGGTACATATGGTTCAATTTTTTTAATTATAATATTTAACTATGTGGCTGTACGGCACATTGCCTTTTAGAACGGAACTGGATACTACACGACACTAGTTAGAAGGATTAGAAAGATAGGACAGATTTTTTTCGGTGCAATAGATAGATAATAAGGTGACTATTTTCTCACTTAAAACAAACGGACGGCGTCTAGCTTGCACTAGGATTTTGAAAAATTGCAACCGAACTGAGATTCGAACTCACCTCTCTGGGTTCACTAGCAAACATCTTACCTACTACACCACTGCCGCTCAATTTGGGGTGTACAAAATTGGTACGGAACCTTTGAACTTTCGTGGAAAAAACGGAAAACGGAAACTATTGGTATTGATTTGAAAGAATTCGAAGTTGAAATAAAATGACGGAATTAACAACTTAGGTTTATCTACCCTAATTCCTCTATAAAATGACCAGTTCTTTAGACTAATGCTATCTACATGGGTCAATCAATATTATTTCAATTCCCGAATTTGCAGAAATTCTCAAACCAACTTCTTTCAAAGTCCCAATCAGTCCCAGAATCTACGATGACTTAATTTACATAAATAAAACTAAGGAAAACCATAGACTTAAATGATTGAAATCTCATTGTACTTTTGCGCCCCAGCAGGTACTTTTATCTTATGTCAATTCATTTCCTTCAATATCCCAAACGATAACAAATGAAAACATCAGCTTTACGTATGCACTTAACATGCGTCCTTTCAGTTTCTGCCTGCTGGCTATGACAGCCAGCCATCCTAAACAGAAAAGAAACAGCAACACTCTGCTGCTTTATTGTGTCAGTGTTACATAAACAAATAAAGCCAGTGAAATGCTATCTCTGTGAATTTGGTTGAAACTGTTTGGCTATCGTCCAAAAACCCCATTCTGACCAGGATTGTGAAAGGGTGGGGAGGGGGGATAGGCTCTCGTTATCATGCAGCCCGAGTTTCCGGAATGATATGTTGTTCTATGGTTAAAAACGACAAACGATATACAGAGAAATAGAATTTCGTTGTTGTTTTTGACTGTAGTTATACGCAGTCACTAACGGTAAAACACGAAGGACATATTGGACGTTACATTTATCATGTCCGCATATAATCACATAAATTGACGGATCCTTTTTATTTGTTGTTATTTGCTATGTTCGTAGCTTGAAGTTGCCGTTGTCCTTTTTATTCGGTTTTGTTTTGATCCTTGTGGGTGGACGAGTGGTGGAAAAAAATAAATAAACAGATAATGTGATAGAAACGTCCACGGCCAATGGCCATAGTCATACAAATATCCAGGTGTGCCTGGGTTATATGACCGTATCCGTATGCCTACAAGGATAATGGCTTTTAATATGGCCTTTATTATTGATTATATAATACATACCTACATATTTTCCACGTACCTTGGCCCCTTGGTTTATATCAATGGCATACTTTTTTCGAGGTCGAATTTATTAGTCGCAGTTATTTGGGATTAATGTTATATTCCAGGAAGGTCTATGAATGCAAATTGGGCTGAGGGATATAATTATAAGTTATTGATAAAAAGTTAATCTTTGATGACTTGTTAAATAAACGAGCCTTGAAGAAAACAAATTATGGCAAAATTGTTGTAGGACATTCATTACACACGTGTTAAATGAAATAACATCTAGATCGCTGAACCTCTTTAGATATCACTGTAATCTGAAAAACAAGATAAGCAGGTGGTTCTTGGTTTAAAGTCTGTTTAAAATAGTATATTTTAACAAGTTTACGACTTAAAGATAATAAATAAGTGCTTTGAGAATCTGAAGGATTGCAGGGGATTTATAATTTTCCCACAATTCAAAAACTTTTTGAAAAGGAGTAAACTTCTGGAGAACTTGTCTTCTTCAAACGACGATTACTATGATCTTGATTAGGACGACAATTCTTCTACGTTTTAGCTTCGCTTCAAGCCTCCACCTTTGAGCTTCGCGCGGTTGATCTCAGAAAACTTTGGCGGAACCCTGGTTGTTCTACGTCAACTAAATTGCATTTGCTTGGACTTACCTTTCTCCCGCGATGTTCTTGGAACGTGGCATCCTATTGCATTGTGAATCGTATGTTAGCCCTGAAAGAGCTGTTTATGCTCGTTCCAAGGATGTAGGATGTTCCTTATGATGGCTACAATCATAAGAAAGAAAAAACTGATTCACTATCGTATCCGTCGCCTTACCATCTAGTAGAAATTCTAGGCAGTAATAATGAGCAAATCGTCAACATGCTTCCAGCGTACACCAACTTTCAATCTGATTGTTTTGTTTTGACAAATATGCCCATGATCGTCCGAACGTAGATATCCTGAACTTCGCGTTGCTTATTGGCAACCCATGTTAGATGTCCTGGTTGTCCAAATCGAACGCTTTTTTTTTCATCTATCTCATCAATCTACCAACACAATGTATAAATCATTTAATAAATCCAGGTCGATTTACTTGAAACAAACCAGCACTAGTCGTCAGAAAGCTCTTCTTGCTAACCACTATTTATGTATTACCCGGTCAACTTCTTCTTAATGGTGTATAACTTGGGCATAATTGAAGGGTGATACCATTTCCCACCAGTGATGAACCGTTTGATCACTAGAAACAGCTATTGCAAACCATAACCTAAGAAACTATTCAACCATCTGTCTTCTATCAAGATTTTGTCGTCTTCCCTTTTTTGTAAAAAAGAAATTTTTCTATTTTTTCTCAGTCTGAGCGCTCGCTGATCAAAACCAGAAGCCCCAGAGTCCAGCCATACAGAAAAAATGGGCACGACTGGGTCGCACGTACTTATGCTCTTATGTGCCTAATTACATTGGAAAGCAAGATCTTTGACAGAAACAATTAACATTTGCGTTGAACATAACACAGTTTGAATTTATAAAAAGTATTAAAAACCACAATAATTAAAGGCTTTTATGAAAAATGTATTTTGAAAATTGTAGGACCAGTTTTGATAAAATCCTGTTTTTTATTTTTTGATTTAAAAAAATGTGATTTTGTTATGCAGTTTTTAGAATTAATTAATTTACATCTGATTTTCAAAAAATTAAATATTTTTTCGATGAGTTTTAAAAATATTGAACTTTCAAAAAAAAAAATCAAAAATTAATTAAAAATAGAATCAAATAATTATTAAAAATTGTTGTTTGTAGAATTAATTTAGATACTTAGATCTTTTCAAATATAAAATTTTATATGAAAGGTGCCGTTAATAGACTTTCCTGGTAAATTTGGTTCTAATTAGCTGATAGCTACTACCAACAAAAAAATCTCAAAAAAAATTCATCAATATTGTTGGAGCCGTTTTCGAGAAAAATAAGTTTTCTTTAATCGGTGTACGGCAGGTACCGTTATTTTTAGCCCTGAAAACAAAATTTCAATTTCTCCTCTGAGGAATGCCAAAAGATAGATAAACACATACCAAAATTGAACGCAATCGCTTAACCCGTTTAGGCTCCAGATCGATATACACTCGGACAGACAGACAGACAGACGGACATTTTTTGTCAATGATTTTTGTAACGTCATGTTTGATTGTTATCTCAGTTTTTTTATATTCACGAATCCTCAACTTGCTTTAAGGTCCCTATAATCGCAAGTAAAAAACAAAATTGTAAAATAGCAACCTACGTTGACAATTTATAGATTACAGTTACATAGTATGTAGTTTAAAAAAATGTAAGCTTTATGTACTGCTAAAAGTTATGAATACATAACTCGTGCAAAAATTAGGCGCATAATGTTATATTATTACATTGTTCATGTCCATGTCGAAAGAGGGGTTCGCTAAACAGATTCAAACAAAATTTCTTGAATTTTTTCGTCGTTCGCAGTCGCTTCCAGTCGCTCAATTCGCTTTTCGCTTAAATCGCCGCCCCATAGACAACTCCACATGTTCGCATGTAACTGATAGCTTGCAGTGAATCGCTCGACGCGAATACTTTCTCAGAGTATTTTTGCACTAGTACCCTGACGGCAACAAGGTAATCATCCAAGTCAATGTCAATGTTGCTCGCTCAAAGGTTCAAATATTATGCATACTAGAAGCGTCTTCTGGTATCAAATCCTCGTTGGCGAGCTAAGTGTTGACATGCATTGTCCCAAGTCCATGACGTTTCGCTTACCACATATGATTCACCTGCATCTAAATAAATATTCATATCTCTTCCTTGGCCTGGCTGATACCATGGCATTTCCTGGATAAGGGATGACCAGATCATTCCTCAATGAAAAGAGGACATCTATAGGAATCTCAAACAGAAGCAAAAAACCAAAAAAAAAACCTTTCCTCGAGATTAATAAAAGTGTCAAAAATTATCAATTGCCACAATTGACGAAACCGATTGTACTTATTGTTTGTTTTTGCAGTACTTACTTGAAACAAATTTAATAGTTGATCATTTTTTTTAGTTTTGCTTCTTAAAAAACGGTCATTTGAATATTCTGATGTCACTTTGTTCTCAAAATATGAAGAACCAAAAAGATCCTTCTATAATTTTTTAAATTGAAACGATTTTTTTTCTGTTTTGTACTGATTTTGCTTAACAAATTCTACATATTTTTCGTGAACAAGTGTAGGTATTCAAAAAGTTACTACGTAATTTTGTTTTCTTAAAACGTTTTAAAATTGCAAAATTGGTAAAACAATTTATTTTGTTTATGTCAACCTTTGTCTCGCAAATAGTGCAACGTATTTTCAAGATCATTCCATTGGCACATTATTCAAATTCATCTACATAAAACTATTATTATTATTGAATATTTTTTTTTTGTTTTTAAGTGTACTTTGGCATTTTATTATAATTAATAAAAAAAATACTGCTTTATAAGATATTTTTTCCGCATCAGACACAAATTTGTAAATAAAAAATCAGAACAGTAAAAAGTTTTTTTTTGCATAAGCTGTCAGATAAATGGGTGTATTCAATTAGAAATTAGAATGAGTAACAAATTGTGTTTTGGCCTTGTTAATTCAGAAATAGTGAATTGAAAGATCAATATTTAAATGAATATTTCTTAAAGCCGATTTCGTATCAAAACAAATTTTTTTTGATATTGAAAAATCTTAAAAAAGACGACAAATAGGTTAATATTGAAAAAAGATACCGGACACAAAATTCATAGGCTAAAAAGTGGACTTGTCCTCTTTCAAGAGGACATCTGGCCAGCCTACCTGGATATGAAATCATTTATCACTTATTCTCAACAAATTTAGAAGTGAGAACATTCACTAAAATCATAGAAGCTGTTCTTGAGAAAACAGATTATCGACTATGACAACAGTTAAGTTTTAAATATAATTGAACAGAACTTTAGAAAAACGTTTTCTATTAATTACATTAAAAAATATGTGGCAAATGAATAAGTTCGTTGTATCTTCAGCTCTAAACGTTCTCTACGTAATTATTATGTTCCATCATACTAATAACAGCCTTGTGCTTTTCTCAAGGCTAAAAGGTTATTGAAGCGATTTCGCTTCACGGTAATAATAACCATCTTGTATTGCCAATCTTTATAATAACATGTATTTTCGTTAAACACTATAATTGGCTCAGTAGCACAGAGTATAATGCCATGACCCTGTCCTTAACTCTGCTTCCAACGAAATATTTTTTCTTCTTCTGTTGTTTTTCTTTTAATAAATCAATAACTATTATAATTTATGTTATGCCACTTACCATTACCCACAGTGTTTATGTTGTGTTTGTTATTTTTCGAACAAAAATGTATCTCAATGAACTTGCGAGAGAACTATTGGATACATTGCACTGAGGTTCATATCTGCGTTCAAGGACATCCTCATGGATTTTCTGTATGAAAACAAATCGCTCTAGAGGTAGATGTTGAGTGCTGTTTTTTCTTTGAACCTTGACAGCTGAAAAATACGAAGTCTGATTAACATCATCTATCAGACTGTGATTGTGTGAAACAAGAAGAATTCTTAAACAAAGCTCATTGAGTTTTAAAATGCATTCGAATACTTCTGGTGTGGGGGTCGAATGTAGATATTAAATAACCTTGGTGTCTCCAAAAATAATTCAAGATTTAACAGAAAAATAAAAAGGCGTGCATTTTCTGCTTAAACGCATAATGAACTGACAGATGTCTGCATACCTGCCGGATGAGGTAAGATAAATTACAAAAAAAGTATACAAAAATTAAGACTAATTACATCATTGAAGGTGAGTAATACGGTAGGCGAGAAATACATTATGGTAATCGTTTTGCGGCGCGTTTTTTAAATTAATGATCGATATTTGCTAAACTCATGAGATGAATATACATATGTATGTATATGTGGCATACTGCATTGAATAATTTTTCTAAGACTGTTACTCATAAAATTTGATTCCTTAGAGACATATAAATATTTGTCAAATGAACTTGTTGATCAGTCAAAACATTGCTTCGATTAATAATTTGTAAGTGCTTGTTGAAACTTCAGAAAATTGATGGTTAACAGGCCGACTCCACTAGACATAATTTATTTCTCTCAGAATACTCAACATGGTATTAAATATTTAACAGGCCGACTCCACATGATATCTGTATCGCCAACAAAATATCTGATATAAATATCAGTTAATTTTCTTCTTTCTTTCCTGGGCAGTTCATGTCTTGACATTTCATTAAAACAAGAGAGATTAACGTGTATGTATCTCTGACAAAAGTCACATGATTAAAATTCTGCTTCATTATTTATCACATTTATGTATTGTCTCGTTTAATCCTGTTAATGCTAAAAAAGCGATCTCTCTCTTAGATTCTGTTTTGACATCGATGTCTGACATCAAATTTGACGTATGTTTTTTCTCTTTTTTGTGTGCCGATGACGTTTTACTTCATTATTTTTTGTCTCTCATGTCGGTAGTAGCTTTTTCGGTGCTCTTCAAAATTTTTGTTTACAATGAAAAAGTCTCAGTAAAGTATTTTTATCAGTTTATGTGCATTAACAGGAGTAAACGAGGCAATATATTTTCTTGTAATGGAATAAACGTTTGACAAATGATGAAATTTCAATCATTTGACTTGTGTCAGAGATACATACAAGTAAACCTCTCTTGGTTTAGTCAAAGAAAGAAATGTCAAGAGATGAACTGCCCAGCGAAGAAAAAAGAAAACGGTCTGATATTTATATCATTTCGTTAGCGATACAGATATCACGTGGAGTCGCCCTGAAAAAGAAATATGGCTTCTATCTGAATAGTGTGAGTTGTCCGATACACATAAGTTGACTAGTATTATCCCGTGCACGGAGTGCAGAAGACTGAAAATTCTGTGCCATAAATATGGAAATAAATAGTTAAAATAGATTTGAATTTTTGTTCATCAATAAAACTTACCTGTTACAAAAATCTGAAAAATACAAGCAAACTGTTTAATTTTTTTTAATGCGTCCCTGATTTTAAGTTTATCTTTTGACAGAAATGGAGGGATTTTATCCATTAGGATTAGGGGCCAGTTATAGCTATCATTGAAATGCATCATTGAAACAAATCATTGGAATTTTTTTGAGAGATCAGTTATAGCAATCATTGAAATTGTCTGTCATTTGAAAAAATTTCCTGATTGAAATACACAAAAAAACTTTTTTCAGATACAAATCTGTCATTGGAACTGAACGAAATTGGAATTCAAATCATTGAAACTAGTTGTTACATTTTGTTGTGGCAGTAGCGCAAAATTATAGTTATTTAACTTGACACTAAAACATATTTAGTGTGAAACTAGGTTGAAATTTGTATGAAAATAAACCTACATACATAGCTTCACACTAAATTTTTGATAATGTGGACTTAATGAAAGCATTAAGAGCAAAACAATTTTAATTTTTTGGTGCACTTTTATGTGCTATATGTTTTAAAAACAGACAATGTTTTCAAATGACCCACTTAATATGGATCGTAACAAGAGTGGAGGAGTTTACATTAATAAATCAACTCGAAAAATATCCTGGAAGGTTTCACCAGTACTTTCGGATGCCCAAAAAAAATTCTACTTAATTTTTGAGCTGCTTTATTCGGATCTAAGACCAAAATCATTAGCATTTAGGAAAGATTTGATATCTCCAAAAGAGAAGAAACCAAGTGACGTACATAAATTATATTTGAGGTTAATTTCGAGCGAATTTTTAATTCGCAAGTTTGTGGATCGCGTTCTGATAATGTGGCTTGCAAATTAACTTTGACAGTTCGCTGTCGTGATTTTGTTGGTCGTACGGAAAAAATATTATGAAACATTTTATAATATAAACCATTTAAATTCAATGTTTTTCTATTTAAATTTGTAGAAGTAAGATAATAAAAATTTGTAAAATAAAATAAAATTATATATTTTCTTTAGAAATTGCTTTAAAGGGTTTATTCGCGTTCGCAGTTTGCTCATGTGAGAGGCATCTTACTTGTGAAAAGAAATGTTTTCAATCCTTTTAAATATGCCGTTTTTACAAGTTTTTGCTATAGAGCGCATTAAGATTCGTGTCTTTTGTTGAAATAATAAAACCTAGTCACTTAATTTAATTAAATGTGTACTGTTTAATAGCGTAAACGATTTAGTTAATTCGATTTACGATTTTTAATTTACCGCCTCATCAAAATGACAGGAAGGAAGAAGCTCTTACTACATAATATAGATTTAGTGGCGATTCACGTACACTGTAAATATACATGTATACATACACAACACATATTTCTATAGTTTTATAGTTCAATGAATTGTTCGTTGTCCTGGCATTGGTCGCTCTAATGTGAAAAGTCCTTAAGAGTGATCTCGTTTCAATTTTTTTTAGTAGGATACGATATACGAAATACAATGTGACATGCTATACTAATTCCACTCTTCACTCTATTTACCCGATACAACCTATTAATACAAGATACAACCAGGAACAGGAACCACCATATTAATTTTGAGTTTAAACATGTTGTTAGGTATATTTTTTATTTGCTGTGATTTCACAAATCACAATCTCTGCCCTTAAAAAAACATCAAAACGTACATTTATACAAATCTTTCGATCATAAAAGAAAGAGTGATTTTCTCTTCTTAAGTCAAATTGTTGTATTCTAGATCTGGGTGGTTGAGTTGTATGCGTTTCACAAAGAAAATAAAACGGCTGTGTTCATTCATTTTATTTTTTCTAGATATTGAATAGTGTCTCGTACCCATTTACTATTTTATTTCTACATTCTTTTTGGTTTAAAAAAAAATAAAAATATGATTTCTTAAGATTATTATTTCTAAGTTTTAAATATTTTTCTTCTATTTCTCATTTTCCTTAATTTGAAAATCACAATTTTTCTTTTGAATTATTGCAACTTTGCAACTATCTCATTATATACATTATACTGTATCTTAATCACCTCAATTACCGGTGTCGTCTTGTTTTTTCGACGTCTCTCGTTTTCTTTGTTGTGTCGTTTTTAAAATGGCATTACATAACTTCTTCGACGCGACGATCTTGTAATAGATTAATAAACGACGAAAACGTAACAAACATCTGTTAAAACCAAAGGAATTTCTAATTTGCATTTGCTTTCAAAATTATTGTTTGGTGCTCAATTAAAGAAATCGGTTTGTTTTTTCAAGAATTAGAAAATAAATAAGTCATTAAAATGATAAGTGTTGAAATGTTTTAGAACACAAGTAGTGATAGAGTGAAGAGGATGGAGAAGCGGGAATGCGATATTTTTTAAACTGCCCAACTAATAATAAAAAGGAAGCAGATAAGGCAAAACTCAATTCCATTTGACTTGCCTGAATCAAGTTCACATTTTAAATTAAAGTATAGCATTTGTCTATCATTTAACAGATTCAAGCAGTATACTTTAGATTGTGCAAGGAAGCATTTAAGTATGTGTTGGATGAGATAAGTACCAAAACAACGATTTGGCAACGTTCATCATCGGTTCCAACAATATTGAGACTCGCAGTCACCTTGAGAATTTTAGCAGAGGGAAGTTACCAACACGCCGCTGGAAATGATTTGAATTTGGGACTAGCTAAACCAACTGTTAGCAAGTTTTTCAAAGAAATCATTAACATCTTGAAAGTTTATGTTTGTCCTAAATGGATTCAATTTCAAATGACAGAGGCAGACAAATCTGAAGCAAAAATTTTCAAATTAGAGGACCTTTGCTGTTCAGCTGCTCCATTCCATTCCATTCCTTTTTAAATTTGTTTTTGTGTTTATATCCTCCGAAAAACCCTTAGCTAATTGCTCGTTCCTCCGTATTTGCTCTACGAGCGTCTGGAACTGGTTTTGATTTGTTAATTTCAACTGCAAATGTAAACAATATGTTCATGTTTAATTTATCATAATTAAAATATCGACAAATTCTATAAAACCAAATTATTTAACAAGAATACTTACAGTTTTGCGACCTTCCATTTGCATGTCGTCAACAAATTTTTGAACCAGAGATACAGTCGTTTTTTCATATTCGTCGTTTCCTTTCGTCTTACAGAATGCAGAATAAAAGCGTTCAACCGAGTCTGACGCTTACACACGACAACAAATCGGTAATAGGGGTGAATATGTTAACAGTTAAATAAAAAAATTATAAATCGAATCTAAAGTAGCCAAACGGCAACGCCGCCCCAGAGATAGATAGTGTGAGGTGTGAGTGAAATAGAGAATTAGGTTTATTTAGCCTACGGTAGCTTGAGAATAGAATACCAATGCAAATAAGAAATTACAGTTGCCGGCGGAAAATAATCATCTCACATTTATAGTTTTAAAATATTGAGCTTTTAATCAGCTTTTAAATATTCCAAATTTAAATTTTTTTCGAATCGGTTTTAAACAAATTATTTCACTTTATTTATTTTTGAAAGAAAGAAAGTAGTAAATGAACTATAAATTCCAGAAGCAAAGAAATGTAAACTCAAAAAAAAAAACTTTATTTTCAAGGAACTGTAATAGGTTTTTGGTATATATTAAGTACATATACGGAGTACACATGTAGATACAATAAATATTAAATTCTAATTTTGTTGCCAATGTGATTTTTTTTAATAAAATAATTATTTTTATTTGAATCCTTAATCCATTCAATTATTGTAATTTCGTAAGATCATTTTTATTTAATTTTTCTATTTGTTTGGATAAAATTAAATTTTGCTTAAGAAGTACTAATCGTTGTAGCTGAGCTACATTTAAGTTTTTTGTTTCAGCAGTTTCGTACTTTTCTAAAGGTGAATCAAATTCTAATTTAGAACTCTCAGAATCCTATAATAAATGTATTATATAATTAAAGTTTTGTATTTTAAACCAAGTCCTTACTAAAGGCAATATCGCCGGTGAAGATCCGGCTGATATAGTTGGAATTGGAAGATACATAAGTGACGGTTTTATATTTATTGGGCTTGTTTCTGGACTGCTCAATTTTCTGCTTGAAGCATCTGAAATGGTATTTTCTAAATATTGATAAATTAGTATAGTTGTCAATTATTTAATGTATATCACATGTTTATATTTTTACTTAATATATATACACAGGTCTTTTTAATTCAAAAACTATGTTAGTAAGTTAACTGTCTTAGTAGAACAAATAAAAAATAAAAGAGTAAGTAAATGCCGTTAAATATATAAAAAAAAAACGAATCATTTTCTCCTTGGTTCCTAAACTCTTATTCTCACACAGGCACCCAAGGCCACATAACAGTTTTCTATTTCAGTATCAGTTTGTTAAAGAGATTTCGACATTTTTAACTTAAAAATATCGCTTCCTAACTGTAATATTAAATAAAACAAGAACAACAAAAACATATGTAGCTAAAATGTATGAAATTAACAAAAAATTAAATAAAAATTCAATAAAGTCTATAAGAAGCCGGCCTAATAATGACATCTTTAACAGAAAAATAAACGTCAACATATATAATCAAAAAAAAAATTATTGCAAAGCTAAAAAACTTAAAAGAATAATTTAAAATTATTACGTATTACTTAAAATCTATTATACCGCAAGGGAAAGTAACTAAAAATCTTAATACTTAAAAACTAATATGACTCTTGAATAAAAAGAATGATTATATACACATACACATATTATATATACCTGATTTCTTATATTTATTGACCTTTGAGTTTTTTTGGCAATCAATTAAAATTAACAACTTCTTTTCCCAGTCTTTAAGTTTTGTTTTTGTATTATCTGTGTTGTAAGCATCTAGTTTGCACTTCAGACGCATCTTCATGTTGGCTACTTTTTTATGGATTTTCTTTTCGCTTATATCTTTACCGAATCGTTTTTTATAATTTGCCATAATTTTTAGAACAGCATCTTTCCTCTTCTTCTTGACAGAAGTTAGTTGAGATTTGCCGAACAAACTTGTATGTTTTTTCAGTTCATTTACCATGAAATGATTATATTGCTGTAGATGACTTTTAGATGACACGCTTTCGTTCTCACTGTCAGAAGACATGTTTTTTTATTTTGTTTAAAAATGGCACTGATCACTAATAATAATAATAACAATAACAAGCCCAGAAGCACACCGAGTCACTGTCTCACTCTCACTGAACAAAACCTTTTCTCTTTTCTGTATCCACATTCCACAATCAAAACGAACAAGAAAGGAACCAAGCATTGAGATGATGCAATTATTTGAGTTTGATCTCAGTTCTCAATTCTCATTTCTCAACTCATTTTCACCAACACAAACTCATATTTATAGCTTTTGATTCGAGTTGAGTTTGACGTTAAGTTGAGAACAATCTCATTTATTTATTTATTTATTCCTTTTTCTGAGAACGAGTTTCATTCACTATTCCGATTTCCGGCCCGACCTGATGTCATAATTGCTGGCAGAGTTGCCGTTTGGTTGTTGCTCCTGAAGTTTTTTTTTACTGTGTTTGCCCATTTTTTGGAATATTAAAATTTTTTTTATCTCCTAAAAAACCTCTGTCTAGGCTAGTGGTATGGATGAATAGAAATAGCTTTTACTTTATTTCAATTCAGCTAGTTTAGTAAGTAAAATAATTTAAAAAACGTTAGAGAGAGTCTGACTGTCTGTCTGTTTGTCTGTCTGTACGGATGTATTTTGGACTGTAGCTTATTTTAACATTCTACAGAGGAGTTTTTTCAATCATTTTTTTAGCTCAAAAATTAACGGTACCTGTCATATAACCGTTATGTAAAAGCTTATTTTTTCGAAAACGACTCCAAGAATTTTTATGAAAAAAATCAGTGTCCTACTGTAGGTAAGCATTATATTTTGATGAACAAAAATTTAATATGGTGGGCTAAAAACGGTACCTCCCATAGGACCGTTTTTTTTTCTTCGACATTCTAGAAAACTGGCGATCCGATTACTACCAAAATTGAGTTTTATTCTGCTGAGGGTGATTTAAAACGGAAATGGCGTGTAGTCAACGGTATTCTTAATCAAGGTACCACCAATAAAATACCTACTGAACTACTAATTGACTATTCAGTTATTTCTGATAAGTTTGAGATTGCCAACTGCTTCAAATATAACACCACATAATCATTCGCCTAATTTTATTCATCGTTCTCTAAATGAGCCATTTCTTAGGAACAGTTTTTTCTTTGAGCCTATTACACCAATCGAATTAGTTCAGTCTATAAAGTCTATAAAAAATTCTAACTCATGTGGAATTGATGGAATTTCTAGTTGTCTTTTAAAAAAATATTGCTTGGTTTATAGTTGAAACTCTAGCCCACATTTTTAATCTCAGTATCACCTCTGGCATATTTCCTGCAGCTCTTCAATGTGCAGATGTTATTCCGTTGTTGAAAAAAGGGTCTTCTAAAACTGTATGTATGTAATTACAGACTAATATCGCTACTCTCATCTCTTAGAAAAGTTTTTGAAAAGGTTGTAAAATCTAGAATGCTAAAGTTTTTGGAAAAAAAAAAATAGTTTTTTTTAGTGAGGTTCAGTTTGGGGTAGATCGATGAAGATTATGAAGAAGAACACTGCTGCCATTGATATTACTAAAGCTTTTGATATGGTTGATTATGATTTATTGTTAAAAAAAACTAGAATATGCTGGCTTTCGCGGCTTTATGCTTGATTGGTTTCGTTCTAGTCTAAAAAACAGGCGTCAAAAATTTAAAATAGACAATATCCGAAGTGAATCGCAGTGCAATAATTTAGGCGTTCCCCAGGGCTCATTATTAGGACCTACTCTGTTCTTACTCTACATAAATTCTCTATTAATATTAAGATTTAAAGGTGTTTTGACTGCTTTTGCCGATGATGTTGGGTGCGTATATGGTTCAGATAGTCGTTTGAATCTTATCAGTGACATCAATTATAATTTAGACTTATTAAGACTGTGGTTTGCCGACCATAAACTAGTAATTAGTTCCAAAACAAAAAAAATATGTTTTTCAGTCTGTCACTTCAATCAAATCCTGATATAAAGATTTACTTTCACGCACCTGAATGACAACAATTCAGTTTATGTATTTTATCGCATAACTTTTGTTATAATCTTGACTGCAGTGCTAAATGCTTTGTGGTCGGAGTAGTGAACCAATTTAAATACCTTGGGTTAATAATTGGTTCTAAAATGTCCTTCCTGTATCACACAGATTCGCTTAAAAGGTATTTTAAATCGACTGTAAGAAACTTCTACTATTGACAAAAAAATATGTTCTAATAAACTATTAAGCAAAGTCTATAATGAATTTTCCAGTCAAAATTAAAGTATGGTGTTACTTGTTGGGGTGTTACTCATTTCAGCAAAATAGAATCATTACTAATACTTCAGAAGCGTGTTATAAGGATTATGTGTAATAAACATCGTTTGCACTCTGGTATGCCCTTGTTCAAATGTCTGAATATTCTTCCCGTTCGTCATTTATATTGTTTCAAGGTTTTAAAAGTTTTTTTCTTTAGGACTGGTAATCTTAACTTTAGATTTTTTGACAGTCACTGACATATATACAGACACTGACAGTAACACTGTTTTTATAAATTTAAATGTCACTAAATTTATTTTGATTAAATTAATGAATTATTTATAATAAGTTATTAAATAAATTGTTATAATATTGTATTCAAAATAAAGAAATCTAATATCTAAAAAAAATATCTACCAAAATAGAAGATTTAGTAATTTATTAAGTATTTTTTTGTATTTTTAATGATTAAAAAAAAAACATTTTTTTTTGAAAAATCAATATTTTGAAAAAGGGTAGACGAATTTTTTTTTTGTTTAATGTATAGATATATTAATTTCGTGCTTAAGTTTGCATTCTTAAATTATTTTTTTAATTTAAAAAAAAAAGTTGTTAAAAAAACCGTTTTATTAAAAAAAATCCACACTTTAACATTTCTTAAGGAAATAAAATGGCGTTTAAATTACTTCCCTCAATACAATTTAACGTACTTTATTCGAACAATCAAAAGTCACAAAAATCAAATAAATGCTTTGATGTTAACTTTAATTTTCTTAAATTTTAGAAGAAACTAACAATGCGAAGGAGAATTACATATGTATCTAAACCATAGATAAATAGGATATAGCATTTTAACGAACATATGGACAACAGGACATGCAACGCCCGATAGATGGCCGTAGCTGTATTACTTTTTAATTTTGAAGGAAATTTAGTTTTTTCCCGTCATTTCACCATAGATGAACAAGGAATGAATCTACTCTGGCCGTTTTCATAAAAGGGAATGAAAGGATTTTTTTTTGTTTTTCTTATTACTTTTGTGAACGGGTTGTCTTCTGACTGTTTGATGTATCAATTATGTAAGTGGTTTGCGTGGAGTAAGAATGTGGTTGTGTAAACACAATATGAATGGATGGCTCGTTTGGATGTATGTGTATGTAAATTTGGGATGGATAATGTGGATACCATACATTTATTGGATCTAGACAATAACGCCACGTATCGGGTCCAATAGTCACTAAACAGGAGCAACATAATCGTGTTAATACATAATATGACAATAAATGGTTATATATGTAAATACCTATAAGAAAAACTACATTTTCGTTTATATTTCCACCTAATAATAACAGAATTCGAGCCGTTAATTCTAGCGACCCGAGTATGTTTCCCGAGATTAATAAAATCTTTAGAAAGAACACTCAAAATGATCTTCCGTGTCTTAAGCTCCAAAGAACGACAGACAACGAAAACATACTCCTGACCGCAGGAGTAGATCTGGGGAACGCCGTCTTGGACGACGACTTCTTTGTGATCGAAGATCCATTGGAGAAGGTTGAGACAGTGGGTTCTGCTTTTCAGCAAGTGTATAAGGTGAATGAGTCCATTCATCCAAATCACGACCTGGAGAACAGAGCTCTGCTGAATCACTTCTACCTGCGAAATAGCATCACGCAATGGCGATCTGAGAATCTTGGTTTTACCGGATTCAATGAAGACAATCTGGCAAATGCCACCGTCGCCGAGCGAAATGGGCCAAGTTCCCTGCTCATCTCGAAGGTCGAACTACAGATGATCTTCGCATCATTAAAGAAAAAGAAGTCAGCAGGAGTCGATGGTATACCCAATGTTGTACTGCGACATCTCCCTGAGAATGCAATTAACATATACACAACACTGTTCAACAACGCGCTGAATAATGCATATTATCCAGTGAGTTGGAAGACAGCTGTAGTACATCCTCTCCCCAAAAAGAGAAAGGACAATTCCAATCCGGCAAATCTCCGGTCGATAAGTCTTCTTCCGAGTATCAGCAAGGTATTCGAAAAAGTTATAAATAGAGCTCTGTCCAAGTGGGCCGAGGACAAAAATATAATTCCAGACACCCAGTTCGGCTTTAAGGCGGGACATGACACAATTCATGCCGCGTCAAAGCTAGTATCTGCTGTCCAATGGAACAATGCTAAGAATCAATGCACGGGTGCCTGTCTGGTTGATTTGGAGAAGGCTTTCGACACCGTATGGTTAGAGGGTCTGTATCTGAAGCTAACCAGATGGGACATAAGTAAACCACTGCTATATATGCTTTATGACATGCTTAATGGTAGAAAGTTTGTTGTCAAGAGTGGCAATGTAACATCTACCACAACGTTTGATATTAAAAACGGTCTGCAACAGGGAGCGGTGAACTCGCCGATTCTCTTTAGTATTTACACCAGCGATCTCATTGGGAGTCTACCTCATGCAATTGCGTATGCCGATGATTTAGTTGCGTACAGAACAGGTCCAAAAGTTGAAGTCATCAGAATTCTCTTGCAACGTGATTTCGATAAAATTCAACAATATTGTAATGATTGGAAGCTCAAAATCAACTTCCAGAAATGTGAAACTATCCTGTTTAGAACCCCTTTGTCTGGGGCCTCTAGGGATACGAGAAAGAACTGGCGCAAGCTAGTGATCGCTGGGCCACATGGACATCCACTGGCGAGTAAAAGTGTAGTAAAGTACCTTGGCATCTGGTTGGATCAGTATCTATATTTCAATCGACATGTAGAGGCTGCTCTGGCCAGGGCTAGGGGAGCTTTTGCCCTGACAAGACGGTTGTTTTATAGCAGCCGCCTTGATAGCAGGGTGAAAGTGATTTGCTACATGGCCCTAATCAGGCCGATGATTGCCTATGGATGCCCTGTGTGGTTCAACGTTGCACCATCTCTAATGGAAAAGATTCGGGTGTTCGAGAGACAGTGCCTTCGCGCTTGTCTCGGTCTTTATAGAACACCAGAGTCGGAGTACAAACATTATTATTCCAACGAGGTCCTATACAACGGGGCCAATACAAACAGGATAGATAACTTTTTAATTAAGCTCATTCGCGGACACATTGCAAGGGCGATGACCTCAACTAATGGACAAATCTTCGGGGCTTACTACCCCCAAGATGAATATTTTGAAAGCACACGTTCGAGTGGTTTTATCCCGCCCGAGGCTTTCCTATACCTTGATAGTCGAGGGCTGATTCAGGATAGATCGGCGATTCCGTTGATCTACCACGTCGGCCGCAGAACAGTCGATAGGCGGCTCCTCTACGACCGAGACATAGTCGCTGGGAGCGAAGCAGAGCGCCTCCGTTTCAGTAGGGCCGTGCCCGACCGGGATCGGAAGGAAGCCCGTGATCAGGTCCACCAATTTTGGTGGCTTAGCTAAATCCCGCCAATTGTCAGTCGACATAGACGAAATATCGCCTATGGCCGACTTACATATATCTATTGTAGCTTTAAGTTAGGTAGGGCAGTTGCGGCGGCACCAAAAAAAAAAAAAAAAAAAAAAAAAAAAAAGGCTGCTGTGGCTGTTGTAAGTTAAAGTATTTAGGTTTATTTTAAGTAAGTTTAAGCTTATTTCTAGATTATTTTAAGTTAGTTTTTAAGTAGTTTAAGATAATACGATCGATAATGATGACCTAGTTTTTAAATTTTTCTGGGTAAAAAATAAAACCTTAATATAGATAAAATATAATTAAGTTATTTTTAGGCCGAAAGGCAATTAAAATTAAGTTAGAGATTAATTTAGAGCGCCCGCATAGGGCCAGTAAGTTAATTAAGATGATAGTTTTAGCTAGTTTTAAGATTTTTGTCTAGCATTTAAGTAGATATAAGTAAAAAGAAAATAAAAATCATTTAAAAGTAAAAAAAAAAAAGCATCGCTTCCCGTGAGATCAGCGAAAACAAGCATCGTTGCGCGTGGTTAGTAGAAAGATGGGGGACCGTCTCAAAACCAACTGCGTGCTGTTGACATGTGTTATGTGTTTTCTGTTTTCCGTTCTCCTTCTGTCTTCTCTTCTGTCCTGTATCAATGTCGTCTTGTGTGTTGTCTTTGTAATTGTCTGAGCCGATGGCCTCAGTAGCCAGTGCTCTTAAATGTGTCGACTTCGTAGATTAACACAGTGTCACCTAGTGTGAAAGGAAAAAGCCTCAGCTACCCTTTACAACATCAGCTATCTGCCAGTGAAAGTCCCGTGAAAACCGGTGCAGTCTTTTCGAAAATAAGTCGGAACATAACAGACAAACAGGCAAACATTTTAAAAATGCTTCTTTTTTTTTGTCATAAATACCATTAATGTTTTAATAAGCATCTTATTATTTTGATATTAAAAAACAGGCAATTTAATTTTTTCTATGCGTTTTAGATTTTAAATATTATGTGGTGTGATTTCAAATAGGTCCATAAATAAGATTTTTCAAAATTAATTTGGGTAGTTAAAATAGCTTTAGTTATATAATTAGTTATCTGCCTGGAAAGTCCCGTCAAAATGGGTCAATAAATAAGAATTTTGAATTGAAATGAAAAGCAAAATGTGCACCTACAGCGCCACCTCTTGAAAATGTTTCGAAATTTATTTTTCTTAACCATAACCCGTAGCAATTAAGAACAAACCCGCCGAAGGAAGTATCCAATTTGGTCCATTTTTTTTTTTAATTTAAAGCAACTGAACAAAACACGATGATCTTCACCCCAGCGCCACCTATCAGGTATCCAAACTTTACAGGATTACCCAGGGAGCTAACGTAGAAAATGCTTGAAAATTTCAACAAAATCGGTCACGTCGTTTTGGTGAGATAAGTTACATGCATAATTATTATTAATTAATTATATTTAATTGATGCATTCTACATTTTTTAAACATCGGGTTTTAGTATTTGTATTCATTCATATTTAGTTGTCCTCTTACAATGTCTGTATGTTTAACGATCTGCAGCCTAAGCGGCTTAAGTGTTAACCTTAAAATCACAGGATTTCATCAAAATCGGTCCTACAATTTTCCAAATACTATTTTCATGAATTCGTTATTATAACGAAAGATTTTTTAAGAGCTTGAGAACTTTAAAAAAAAAACGCATACAATTTGCAAAATCTCATCGGTTCTTTATTTGAAACGTTAGATTGGTCCATAACATTTACTTTTTGAAGATAATTTCATTTAAATGTTGACCGCGGCTGCGTCTTAGGTGGTCCATTCGGAAAGTCCAATTTTGGGCAACTTTTTCGAGCATTTTGGCCGGAATAGCCCGAATTTCTTCGGAAATGTTGTCTTCCAAAGCTGGAATAGTTGCTGGCTTATTTCTGTAGATTTTAGACTTGACGTAGCCCCACAAAAAATAATCTAAAGGCGTCAAATCGCATGATCTTGGTGGCCAACTTACCGGTCCATTTCTTGAGATGAATTGTTCTCCGAAGTTTTCCCTCAAAATGGCCACATGTCAACCAAGTTCAGTTCTTCCATTTTTGGCAACAAAAAGTTTGTTAGCATCGAACGATAGCGATCGCCATTCACCGTAACGTTGCGTCCAACAGCATCTTTGAAAAAATACGGCCCAATGATTCTACCAGCGTACAAACCACACCAAACAGTGCATTTTTCGGGATGCATGGGCAGTTCTTGAACGGCTTCTGGTTGCCCTTCACTCCAAATGCGGCAATTTTGCTTATTTACGTAGCCATTCAACCAGAAATGAGCCTCATCGCTGAACAAAATTTGTCGATAAAAAAGCGGATTTTCTGCCAACTTTTCTAGGGCCCATTCACTGAAAATTCGACGTTGTGGCAGATCGTTCGGCTTCAGTTCTTGCACGAGCTGTATTTTATACGGTTTTACACCAAATTTTTTGTGTAAAATCTTCCATGTGGTCGAATAACACAAACCCAATTGCTGCGAACGGCGACGAATCGACATTTCACGGTCTTCAGCAACACTCTCAGAAACAGACGCAATATTCTCTTCTGTACGCACTGTACGCATTCGTGTGGTTGGTTTAATGTCCAATAAAGTAAACTGAGTGCGAAACTTGGTCACAATCGCATTAATTGTTTGCTCACTTGGTCGATTATGTAGACCATAAATCGGACGTAAAGCGCGAAACACATTTCGAACCGAACACTGATTTTGGTAATAAAATTCAATAATTTGCAAGCGTTGCTCGTTAGTAAGTCTATTCATGATAAAATGTCAAAGCATACTGAGCATCTTTCTCTTTGACACCATGTCTGAAATCCCGCGTGATCTGTCAAATACTAATGCATCAAAAAAATCACCCGTTATTAAACGTGATGGCGTACCGCGTACTCCATTTTTACTAAAAACAGTTAAGTTTTGTGATTTTGACACTCAAGTTCAGACAGTGCGATTTGTCTACTTAAATGTTATTTGTACTTGTCCCTTTCAAGGAGCCTTCCATTGGCACACAAGAGCAAGTAGGTGCAAACTAGTTGTGCCCACTTTTACTTGCGGTTATACAGGTACAATAAAAGCATGTAATCCATTCGTGCAGCATGACATTACGATGATAGAGAAACATATTTGAGTTACTGGCTGTTTATGTGTACATATATTTTGGACAATCGTCTTCAAATTCAACACAAAAGCTTTTTGGACATTCACAGAGGACTTTAAAAAAAAAATTAGCTCGAAAGAGAGAGAGAGGCTCCAAGAGTTTTTATGAAAAAAAAGTGTACTTCTGTTGGTGTGGATTATGTTTTGGTAAAAAAACCTACCGTAGGACTGTGTTTTTCTTCCATTTTCTCGAGAAATGTTTAACCGATTAAAATCAATTTTGATATTTTGGAAGATGTAGTTAGCCAAAATAATTTCATATTGCAATATTGTCGAATAAATATTTTTTGTATTTGTAATAATAATTTTTTTTTGAAAAATCATATTTTGGAAACGGTTTTTTGTTTTAAATTTTGTGTTTTTCAATTTTAGGTTATTATGCTAAGGTTTTCATTATTGTTCTATTATTTTTTTAACTCATAAAAATGTTGTTAAGAACCTGTTTATTTAATAAACCGTTTAAAAAAAAAATCACACTTTTTGAGATGCAATTTATTTAAAAAAAAAACCTAGGCCCGTTTTTTTCAAGCAATGAAGAATTCAAACAAATTCACGACCGTATTTCATAATATATATATTTTTTTGAGTTTAGATGAAGCTGATAAAAAATACCAATTACTTGGATTACCCACATATTTTTAAGTTCCAATTTTAATAATTGTAATCGCTTACTTAATAAATACATTAAATACATTTATTGGCGCGGCAGCTCCTTAAGGAGCCAAGACCTAATGACTTATATTCTCAACCATTCCTGTGTGTATTGTGAATCTGCAGGAATAGAAGAAGCCTACAATTTACTGCCGATCTCGAACGGCTACATTAGATGCACTTTTCAACACAAATTTTACTATTGGAGGATTTATCAGTTCCTCGCAAGAAGCAGTACCCCGGAAAAAAAAGCGACTCTGGAGGCGAGTCGAACCCCGACCCTATCAGACTAAAATAAAAAATAAACTAAAATATCACATTATTTAAAAACATTAAAAAAAATTAAATCTCCGGTCCATTTTCAAAACATTGATTTTTTAGAATAAAGTTAAAAAAAATATTGAAAAATAAAAAAACATTCTTTGAAAATTGTTTTATCGGAAATTATTTGGGCTACAATGTTTGCAAAAAAAAATTGTTTTCAAAAAAACTAAAAATAAAAAACAGGATTTTTTTTCAAAACTGGTTCTTTAGTATTCTACATATTTTTTTTAATTAATTTATTATTATTTAAAAACTAGTGTGTCGTACACTTCATGTGCCATTATGATGTTAAACGCACTGCGCGAGCATTTGGTAGCTAGGGAGGAAGAGAACTGATGGTGTCGATTAACATGGGTCTTAAATGTTTTTAAATTGAAATGGAAAGGAAACCTCTTCGGGTAAACTATTTCAGTCAGAGATCTTGTCTTATTTTTTTGTGTAGGTAATAAACGCGCGCACAAGGGTTTATTTGTTTCCCTTTTAATGTACGTACAGCATACTGCGTGGGCATTAGAAAGATAGGGAGGGATATGTGATTGGCCCATAGGAGCAAGTATGTAAAACCCAGAGTCGTGCCCACCATGTTTTATAATATAAAATATTTTTTCATACGACTAGTGTCAAGTAATTTTCAGAACCAAAAACTACAGTTCATTTCTGAAAAAAATGCATTGTCTCCTTTGTCCCTTTCCATTCACTATTTTTTATCCACTATGGCTTGGCCCAAATCTAAACTTGACCTTGTTTCTTCTCGAAAGTGACCACACCACATCGGCATGGTCAATGACCGGCTAAACAACTACTTATACAGTTCAGGAAGTATACGCACGAATATAAACAGCTGGAAGCAGAATAACTATAGTTAACGTAACTTTGGCACGCGAAATACAAAAGTCAATACGCAAATTAAGGCCATTAATTTGCTTATACCCTCAAGTAAGAAAAGTCGAAGCCAAATTATAGTTTTAAGCTGTAAGCGGCATGGTACTTGTAAATATTGCAGACAGGCATTAAATTTCAACCATAAGATGAATTTCGGTTGCCAATTTGTGTATCCGATAATTGATGACTTTAGTGTGAAATCATGATGTAGCTTTGTTATGGTTTTCTTGTATTCCTCGACGTCCTCCATTATTATTTTGCATCCTCGGCTAATAGTAAGTATCTTCTGATATTGCTTTTTTTTTTTTTTTTTTTTTTTTTTTCAGGGTTGAATTACATGGCGAGCATGTGTTTTTTTTTGCTTCTTCCGCAAAACCACAAGGACTGGATGCCTCTTGAAATAGTCACCATCCGTAAATACACGATTTTATCATTTTCAAGGAACATTGTTGTAGAGAAGGTAAAGGTACAGATACATTCGATTTTTTTCGTATGAAGCTGCATCGGGATTCGGGATCGGGAGCTATGTTTCCAATCGGTGATTTTTATAACACCAATATTAAAAGAGTTTTTTGCACATGTTTACGAAGAAGCAAGGGAACCAAATTGTGGTAATAAATTGTATTTTTCAAATGGATGTTCACTGTTCAGTTTTTGGATTGTTCACGTACGTGTCCAGCTTAGTTAATGAGATAATTATATATATTATCTTCAAAGCAATCGATGTTGACTTAAAATGGCGAAGACAACAAAGTGACTGAATTTAGAATCATGATTCATTGCAAAATTCTAGAAAAATTGATTCAATGAACTCTTTAATGTTGGGTGGATATTAATAATTAATAGTAGCCAACAGAAGACAAGTCTTATCAGGAGATCTTGCAATGTGGTTTTGATGATAAACTTGTCGGTTAAATAAAGAAAATTAATAATAGCTCTATCTATTTACTATCTTTCACGCTTAAAATTCTCCAACTTTGTTCACTAAGGCACTCCTTTCCTTATCCAGGCGGTAGCGGAAGAATTCTTTAGATGGATTCAACGTTGGTGTCTATACAGTTCCAGTCAAGCTGAAATACTTAGTGAACACCTTATATGTGCTAATACGAAATTTTCGGAGCTTAGGCTTATAAGAAGCGGTTTTAAAGCTCCTTGTCCTTGGTATTATATTGAAAACCTGATTTTCTAGGTTGGGTGACGTGCCGCGTCGTTGCGGTCGGGGCAGCTTATTGAACATAAAAGAGTTATTTTTGAAGCAACCACTGGCTTTGGATACGGGCAGATTAACTGATGAAAATTCTGCAAATGAAATAAGGACAATTAACTGCGGACCTGTACGTAGAATTTTAGGTAGCTTAATAGAGACCGTGCAGCCGGTTGACTGCTGTAAGGCAGACATAACCGCGGATCTACGCAAGACACTGCTCCAGTATCTTAGCTGTCCCACTATTCCGTAGGGCAAACATTGATCAACACCACTACCTACGTTTGCGGATATCCCGATCAAAGGTCAAAGGTACAGAGTTCAAACCGAAGCTAGCCAAGACGATCAAGGGAACATCGTAGTAGAATCTGGACTGCGATTCTACTACGATGTTCCCTTGATCGTCTTGGCTAGCTTCGGTTTGAACTCTGTACCTTTGACCTTTGATCGGGATATCCGATTATATATGAAAAAAAAAACAATTCTGTAGACCGTACAACAGCGATGATGAAACAAATTCCGCTACGCCAGAAGAGCCCCGCATCGACCAAATATTTACGTTATCTACATTCAATTTCAAAAATTGCTCGCTTATGAACAACATTTTGTTAGAAGAAATTGACAATCACTATTCTTTTAAAATTTACTATTCACGTTAACAAAAATATGTAAAACGGCCTCCAAACTGATGTTTTCCATGCTGACCCCAGTGAAGCATTTAAAAGAGAATGCCATTCCATACTTCTACATAAATTAGAAAGATATTTATGTAGTTTTAAAAGGTGGATAATTGATTGGATAAGATCGTATTCGAAAACTCGTACACAATTCGTATTTTTTAAACACTGCATGTGTAAGATAATAAATGTTTTATCTGGAGTTCTACAAGGAAGCCACGTTGGTACACTTTTATTTCTTCTTTTTTCCTATCGACATCGCTTCGGATATTAATTCGTACAACATGACATTGACTAAGTGTTTGCCTGTTGTTGCTCAAATGGAATGGAACTTAACAGAAGGAAGTGTAAGGTTATGAAATATTTTAGAAGTTGGGAACCATATTTCTCATACTACTTTATTGAACAAGACATTTTAGAAAGAGTTGATGCTTTCAATGACTTAGGAGTCTTATTTGACAAAAAACTCTCCTTTAATCTCCAAATTTATTGAGATTCTCTAAAGAGTTATCGGATCCCTACTTTGCTAAAGTTTTGTATTGTGCAATTGTCCACCCTATTTTGCCATAAATAAAATTGAAAGCGTCCAAAAAAGATTCTTGTTATTTGATCTTCGTCATCTTCCGTGTGACCCAAACCAACTTCTTCCACCTTTTTTTTTTATATAATTAACGCGCGCACAAGGGATTATGTGTTTCCATTTTAATGTAGAACACACTGCGCGGGCATTACGAAGATAGAGAGGGGAGAGATAGGAGGTGCCGATTAACATTGGTTTTGAATGTTTGTAGATAAAAATGGCAAGGGAAAATCCCGCTGGGTAAACTATTCCAAATTCGTGTCGTTCGGCTGAAAAAAGAATCCCTATATTTCACGGTACGTCCGAAATTAGGCTCAAGGGTGAACTGATGAGCATTCCTTGCGAGACGAGTATTACGGGAGAAACTTTTAAGGGGAGGAATGCAACTGGCTACTTCGAGTGAACATTTTTTGTAAAAGAAACGATAAAATAAGGAAAGACATGAAACATTGCGTCGGTGTTCGAGTGGGGCAATTGTTTCAGCGGCAGTTCTATTTCCTATCAATCTTAACGCTCGATTTTGTATTCTATCAAGTAGTTGAAGCGATGTTTGCGAAGCACTTGCCCAGAGGTGGGAGTTATACTCGAGTTTAGGGCGTATAAACGCTTTATAAATTGTAGCCAGATCAGATGGGGAAAAATACTTCTTACACCGATACAGAAAACCTAAGCACTTTGCAGCATTCTTAGCGATCTCAAATATATGGTCGTTCCAACGGAGGTCGTCGTTGACACACATACCGAGTACTGAGAGCTTTTCGGTTTCTTCGATGTAAGTGCCATTCATGGACCTTACGAATATATTGAATCTTCTTCGTCTAATTAATATTAATTTTGTTTAATTTTCATAATTCTGTATTTAAACAAAAACGCTTTTGATAATGTAAAGAAGTGCGCACTTTTGTAAACAGAATTTTGACCATACAGTATTTCGACCCCAACCCAAATCTGGAACATAATGTCATCTTCCAGCTTCAACTATTAACAGGATCACCTATTATAAGTATGCTGAATATTAACTCTTGTCCAAGAACTACGATATTGATATGATCAAAAACACAGCGTTATGTCAGTATTGCTTTTGCGACGGAATCCAGGAATATGGTACACAACACATGTACATATGTATATGGGTTAGGCCGTCAATAAGGGCAAGATATATCGGGCTTTCCAATAGGGACTTGACAACTTTGAATTTAATTTTTGAACGCACCCTTTGACTAATAATCGAACTGTCATTGTCAATTTATTCAGTAAACCCAACATTCTCATCATGGTAAAGTACACGAGCGAGCAAAGTCTGCAAATTATAAAAAAATTCTACCGAAATTCGGAGTCGGTGACCGCAGCTTTAAGAGCGTTGAATTGTTGAATTTCTTCGCAAGATCATCTTCAGTGATGAAGCTCAATTTTTGGATGGGTTCGTGAAAATCCACGTTTGCTTCATGAATCACCAATTAACTGTTTGGTACGGTTTCCATGCCGGCGGCGTTATTGGGGAATATTTGTTCGTCGACGATAACGATCGTCACGTTACTCTGAATGGCCAGCGTAATCGCGTAATGATTACCGATTATTTTTGGCCCGAATAGGAAGATATGGACGACATGTGGTTTCAACAGGATGGTGCCACAAGCCACATAGTACACCTTACAATCGATTTATTGAAGAGTAAGTTTGATGAGCGTGTTATCTCAAGAAATGGGCCAGTTGATTGGCCGCCTCGTTCGTGCGATTTAACGCTTCTAGACTGTTTTCTTTGGGGCTTCGTTAAGTCATTGGTTTATGCCAACAAGCCGACGTGTTGAAAGAACTCAGAGCCAACATTGGACAAATAAAATAGCGGCCATTTCGGCCGAAATGTGTGGCCGAGTCATCGAAAATTGGGTCGTTTTGTTATTTTCTTTCCGTGAGTTTCCCGCTTCTACATTGTCGACTTTTTAGCTTGACTGACTTGACTCAAATTTGATATTACTCTAGCTTTTTTTCTGTTTGAGAATGGGGTATTTTCTTATTTTTGACATGAAACAATTAATAATAACAAAATAATAATTTTTTGCACCCGAAGTTCTCAGTTATGTCGTATTCTCTGTTCAAAAAATATTTTTTCCAAGGAAATATGAAAGAAATATGAGAGAAATCGCTCACAGCGAAAATGACTCTACAAGCACCGAAAACTTAATGAAGCAACAAAATGATAAAAAGAAGAGAAAAGAAAAACGCCAAAAAAGTCAATGAAACAATTACCCTCGACTCACTGGACATAATTTTATTTTCTCATTTATCGAATTTTCTATCTCTTTTGCACTTATGTGAGTCGTGACTATAGTATTGGTCGTGACTTAACAGTCAACGTATTATATATAAATATATAGCATTAATATATTATAACATTTTGGTTAAGAATTTTTTTATCAATGCAAAGTAGATTTTGAAACAGGGGAAAAACTGTTGCAAATTTTGGATAAATATTGATAGAACACAACAAATAAATGTGCTTCACACTGCTGCAGCTGTGTAAACTTGTTTTTATTTTGAATCGTTTATTAATTTAAAAAGAACGTGCAACCTTTATCTACAAAAAATTATGAACAATATTTTTTTTGCTGAGCAAATACCAATTAAGGTTATTAAACAAATGCAAATCCATAAGTAGGTACCAAACCAGACACTAGAGCAGCGCAGAGATTGCCTTGAAATTTTGCAAACATTTGGATTTGCATAGTTTAAGATTTAATAATAAGATGTTTTGGGTGGATTTGTTTGATAATAAGTTTTAACTCAAGTGATGTGGATGGAATTTGTTCAGTAAGAATTTTGTCCATTTTTTATATTCAGAACTTCAAAACTAATGTGAATCGGTATCTCCTTACTATCTATTTTTTCCTAAGTTTCCAACAGTGTTCAATTTAAACTTTTTATGGGTAGGCCGTTTCACTAGCGCAAATTTAAAAAAAAATAGGAAATTCCGTTTTGTAGGTATTTGAGATGAGCGAAAAATCGTCTCTGAATTCACTTCGAGGGAAATTTCCGTTCGATTTGAAACAGCATTTGAAGTGTTCTGCCGAAATCGTAGTTTTCATTAGCAAAACAGTTCAAAAAGAAATTATTGACATTTGTCATATTTTTTCAAAAATATATGCTGTCATATATTCATGTTGCGAGTTGGTTGACACCAACTCGATACACACGAGGCAACCGTTGCAGCAACTTAGCCATGTTGAAGCAACCTTTGCTTCGTGTGTACCTTCGTTGCCCATTGATTTTCTTGTTGCTGCAACCGTTGCCAGAAATATCAATAAGTTTTGATATTTTCGGTCAGTTGCTGCAACCGTTGCTTCGTGTTTCGTCTGTATCATTGTTTACTGCATTTACTCGTTCAGTCTTCAGTTCGTTGGAATGGAAACAAGCGATTAAGAAGGTTTGTGCGGACTTATAAAGGGTCCGCATCTAACGTTTTTTTTTCAACTAGTGCTTATTTCGTGAATGGTAACACTATACACAGATAATTAGTTTTAGCCTTCCGCTGAACGAATATGGTTGTGTATACGCTTGAACAACGCTGGGAAATATTGCGACATTACTGCCTGCGATGGTCAATGGCGTTCGTTATCGGGCCATGTTGAACGAATTTTTGTTCCTACAAAAATTAAAGAGGAGGATATTGGCAACATTTGGTTTCAACAGGACGGCGCTATGTGCCATACAGCCGAAGCTACACTCGATGTTGATGAAGCATTTTCAAAAAAAAAGTTATTTGGCAGACCCGTTATAAAGTGAAAAAAAAACTGGCAACAGTTGCCAGTGAACAAATGAAACACGTTGCTGCAACACGTTGCTGCAATATTGAGAACTTATGGAGTTATTGGGAAGACAAGTTAAAATTCCACCATATATTTAAAAAAAAATCATGAAAAAATAGGTCCATTTTTGAATTTTTACAGCCAATAAACTCGGTGACCGCCAAAGTGTATAATTACCAAAAAAGGAAATTTATTTTTACCGTATGTATTTATTTTATTGATTTAAGTGATTTTCAGTTTTTTCGATATTTTTTTCAATTCTGCGGTATTTTGCGAAAAAAAAATTAAAATTGCGATATTCGCTCTTAAAAATCTGGCAATCCTGCTCGTGTGGGATTAAATGAAACGAGTTTGCTGTCGGCAGATAAGTGCTCGTGTGTAACGGACCAATGAGATTGGCAAGTGAGTGATGCCCCGAGAGAATTCGAAAAAACGCAAATATATAAGGCAAAGGCAAAAAGAACTACGCAAGAAAATTAAATTAATAAATAATAGTAGTCGTAAACTGAATAGATTTTAAATCGAAGACATAGTCGAGGAATATTTTTACATTGCTTTTTTCATTACTTTTTTCACACATTTATCGTTTATTTAAAAAGCAGATACCTACAAATTCTTCCTTTAAACAAAACAACAAAAAAAAAAAAAACAAATTAAAAAAAAAAATATGTAGAATGTCAAAACAACTAAAGTTCTAAATTCGAAGAAAAATTGCCCGTTTAGACTGTAGTTTAAGATATATGCATGCGACAGACGGAGAGGCGGAATTTCGCTACTAACTTAATGTATGTTTCTCTATTATCGTAATGTCATGTTTGATTTTTAACTCAATTTTTTAATCAGCACGATTGCATAACTTATATTATACTCGTAGTATTTAAAATCGCAGTTTAAAGGCCGGTCAAATAGAACGCGGGCTGACAGTATAGATAGAACGCAACGCTGCCCTCCGCGTTCAGGGGTACCAAATAAAACGCGGGCAGCTTTTTAGTCCAATTTTAATTTTCCTTTGAATAAAGTCTCTGCCGCAGTACGATAAAATGAGCAGTAGTTCTATGAAATTAATTGATTCGCGTTCTCAAACATGCAAATGCAACCATCAACGGAAGATCAAGCAATTCCGCATGCGCAGTAGTGTGAAACCAGTTCCTGATTTTTACTTGCGAGTTGCGATTTATAGGGACTATAAGTAAAAAAAAAATAAAAATTCTAACAATGAGACATCACGACATTACGATTATAGAGAGACAAATTTGAGTTACTGGCAAAATTTTGTCTGTCTGTCCGTCTGTACGGATGTATGTATTTTGAACTACAGCCTAAACGGTTTGGCCAATTATCTTCAAATTTGTGGAACGTAAGGTTATTTTGACATTCTACATAGGATTTTTTTTTATTTTTTTTGGCTCAAATATTAACGGTACCTCTCATATAACCGTTAAGTAAAAGCTTATTTTTCTCGAAAACGGCTCCAAGAATTTTTATAAAAAAAATCAGTGTAGTATTGTAAGTGTAGGTTATGTTTTGGTGAAAAAAAGTTCAAGATTATGAGCCCATGAACCTTTTTTTTTGTTCGACTTTCTCGCAAATTGGTCATTCAATTTCAATCAAAATTGATATTCAGGTTGGTAATTTTGTAATTTTTTTTATTTTAAAATATTTTCGAAATTTTTTTTTTGTATTTTTTATATTTTGTATTAATTTTTTTTTCAAAAATCAATATTTTGAAAACGGGTAGATTAATTTTTTTTAAATTTTGCATTAAAATGTAAGTAATTTTTGCGTTTAAGTTTGCATTCTTGAATTATTGTTTTTTTTTATATTTTAAAAAAAGTTGTTAAATAAAAACCGTTTTATTTAAAAAACACGCTTTTTTTCACATTTTTTAAAGAAAACGAAATAAAATGGGGTTTAAAGTTTTCCGCTGAAAATTATTTTACTACTTTTTTTCCAAACAATCAAAAGTCAGAAAAATCGAATAAAAATTTTGAATTTCCTTTAATATTTTTCAAATTTTATTCGAAGCTTTGACCGTACATATGAGCGAGTACGTGCAATCCAGTCATGCAATTTATTTTATAGACAATTATAAAACTCTGTCTCAATAATTCGTTTCGCACTTTTGATGTATTATGTATGTAATAGAAAATAAAAAGGCATTTATAAAATACATATATGTATATAGGTAGATATCTCTTCTAATATATAAAAACCATTTATATAAAAAAATAATACAAAATATATTCATTATTTTGTATTTATCAACTTAATTGTTCATTAGAAATAATTTACATGTCGGAACAAGGTTTCGCGGGTTTGCTAGTCATATATTGTGATTTGTGCACGTAATCGATGAATTTTTCAATGGCACAAATTTTGTTGAAATATTACAAATGGATTTTTGCCCGTTGCGTTCTTATTGCGCGCTCTTTGCCCGCTTTGTGTTTTAATTGAACAAAGAACGCGACGGTCAGAATTTTTGCCCACACCGCCAGCCCGCGTTCTGTACACATTTCTGAATATTATCCGACATAAATCCTTCCATTTTTGCATTGAATTATGTTTGAAAATATTTTAATAAATCAATTCTTTTAGGCTTCTTTAAAGTAGAAACATGGAGTATTCAGTGCTTCATCTCACATAGAATTTTATCAACCAAATTTTCTAATATGCAATCTCATCATATTATTTAACCTACTGAGGAAGGCCTTATTTGATGACAAAGTAATTTTCTTGAATGTTTGAAAACATCCGATTTTTTTATGGGAAGTTGTAAATTTCATTTTAAGAATTTAAGAAGTTAACTTTAACGTTAAACATCCAAAATTTCAAGTTGCTTTTTCATTCTGAGGTTTCTTAGAAGAATGAAGAAGCTGAAAAGAGTATTCCATTGTAGGCAGGCTTGGTAAATGAATGAAGAGTTTTTATACAAATCCTATTTGGAAATAAAAATAAAAACATCTAATTAGAAGAATCAGCATAACATATTTCGCAACATAATAAACACCGATCCAACTTTTAATCGTAGATTATGAGGCGGTAATCAGGATATTATAGTATCCCGTGGTTAAGAGCTTAGTGTACCAAAGGGTTGGAGTTCGAATACCCTTCAACGCAACATTTTCCGCGGGGTTCTCGAAAGAGTGCATCTCATTTAGCCGTTTGGAGTTGAAGATCGGTGGTAAAGATCCAATCCGCTGCTGCAGATTCACAACACACATAAGAATGGTTGAGATTGCGAGTAGAAGTCACTTTCACTTCGGCGAGCTATCGGTCGCCCCAATATGTATTTATTTATTTAATCCGGATAATTCTATATAGTTAGTTTAGGAATTCGTGTGGATAGAGAACTGCATCATCTTGGCGGTAACATAATTAATAGATTTATATGGACAGTTCGCTAGTAATTTTATTTTGACTTTTTTTCTTATTAGATTATTTTTATTACATCGTTAAAATGTATGTACAATTGGCCTTAAACTAACTTATAACTAAAATAAATCATGTCGGCTCAACAACAGGGGCCCGACGTACTTCAGCTGGCTCTATACAATGCTATATTTTTACTTATATCATATTTTTGTTTGCATAATCTTTTAATTGAAATTCTTAATTATAATAATTGTCTATGGTTTAAAAAAAAAATTATTTTGACTTTGGAAATTGATTTCGTTGGCAGCCAGTGCAGTGTTAAAACGAAAAAACCGAATCGATGAGTTGGGTCTTTGGTTCGACGAACGGGCAAAAAACGGAAGGGAATGTAATCCATCCAGACAGAAGTTCCAACAGGGATTTCGCCTTGCCAATAATTAACAATTATTTTGAAAAAAAAACTTTCTCCAAATTGGTTTGTTCAACAACGCAACAAGCAAATTCACATTCAATTTGATTGTTTTAAATATTTTTTTTTTATAAAACCGACCACTTCAAAACATGCATTCAGTGCATTGGATCTTGTCCGTTGATCGTGGAATCACTGGTAATGTTTGTTTTGATTGTTTTGTTAATCTTGCATTATGTGGTCTAATGCCTCCCTAGAATTTTTGTGCCCCATTGTACATTTAACCCAAATTATCAATTTGCATTGTTTTAACACTTTGGCAATAGCAAAGTTCTTCGAAATGTTGCTAGTTGGAGTTTTATTTGCTTGCAAATTTAAATTTGTCCAATAAAAGCCATATTCTATTTATTTATTTATTTATTTTAAAATTGATTCAATTTCTGGAGTTCTATTTTTCCAAATTTCTCGATTTTTTAAGCAACTTTTCTAACTACAGTTGGGGGTTTCTCTGGGCCTCAACCAACAAGCTTCTTCATCCAGCTCGGTTTATAGCTAGCTTTCTTTAGTTTTACACGTGCAGTCCGTCGAGATTCTAAAGCGTCCTCATCTATACGTCTGCACCATAGGGTTGGACTGGGTTGATGAGGATCTTATAAATATTGCTGTTCAGTTGCCATTTTAGCCCGAAGAAGCAGCGATTGGCATGAGTTATTTTTCGTTTTATCTTAGCGCTGGTGATTTCTGATGTCCTCAAAGTTGTACCTGTCTATCGTGATGTTTTGTCCAAAACGTCGATGTTGGATGTCTGTTTTTGATAACAGGATAAACCCTTATTCGTTGCTTTAATATGTTTATTGGTTCATTTTAAAGGTATTTTAAGGAATGTAGTCCCTGGAATAAAAACATGAAAATAAACCAATTTTTAGGGGTATACAAGATTGTGAGAATCAATGAAGATAATATTTAACTGAAATGTTGTTATACGTAACTACATTATTATAATTAATACAATGCTTAAATAGGCAATTAATCAGATTTTGATAGTCGGACTTTTAAGAGTTTGAATTTCGTACCTAATCTGTTAAGATGTGTACCAATATCTAGATAGCGATCAGGATGAATGTCAAAATACAAACTCAACATAAAAGAAATATGCAGGAACCTTGTTGTTCTCCAAAACTTTAATAATTTTTCGAAAAAATTTTTATCAAAACCACTTTATATACGCTTAAAGGTTCTATGGCTCCTTAGTCTTATCAAACACAAAACAGTGTTGTGTTAACAATGTTAAATATAAAATTATTCTTTAGAATAAAAAAAAAATATAAAATTCTGTTTAAGTTTTTCATCCCTTCGATGAAAACTATTTCAAAAGTCTTCAGTTATTCTATTATTCCCATATCTCAATTGTCACCATCTTCCATCTTTTTTCTAAGCAAAACAACTTTTTTGTTGGCCTACAATCCAAATTCAAAATCTATAATATACTCCTGCAAAAATATTCCATCTTGTCTTACTTGTTTTTTGCCTTTTTTTCAAATTCCATTTTAATAAAAAAAATTGCCTCTTCCAACATAGAAACAAACATCCGTTATTATATCAAATGCGACATGTCACAGTGACACATATCAATCCGGATATGGATATTTGTCATATAGCATGTTATTCGCTTTTTTCATTGCAAACCAGGCCTAATAACTCCCAATGCTCTGCACCCTGCTGCTGCTATCCAATGGATAAACGTCGCTAAAAGTTGTTTATCTCATATTTTGTAATTGATGAGATTTACAAGTACACCGTTCACAATATCACACAAAACAACAACCCACTTGCTCGGACTTACGAGGCGGAAGTTTGATTGATGAATGACTGAACAAGTGTCTGGAAAACTGCTTCTAATCGATTGGCAATTTATATCTATCTCATCGTGCAAATTTGTTTGTTGTCCGAAATGTTTTTAAAATTAAAATTTCAAAAGATTAGAAGTGAAGCTGAATACATGTATTTTTTTTTTTTTTTGAAGCGGGGGTTGTTCGGATTTCCAATTTTGACGTATTCAAGGGAGTTGGAGCGTATCTAGAGGTCTATGTCTATGCTTGTCATAATGTTTTCGATTGGCAGTTGATCAGGCTTTATTGATTGATGGATATTCAAATGGCTTTCCATTTGAAGCGACTAGGAACAATAGTGAACACTGAATTCTATGGCCATTCGGTTCTCTCGTTTTTTTCCTTTTTTTTTAAATTAGATTGATGGAGAATCTATAATAGGGTACATTTAGTGATGGTGTGTTTGATGGGTAGGCGAGTTCAGGATATGAAATATTTGTCTTCCTTGCTTTGATAAACGAGGAATCATTCATTTTGCTCAAAGGTAAAGAGCATTAATGGGAAACCATGTAATCCAATCGAACTTGAAAGATTTTAGTTTTTTTCTGCCAAAAGTTGACTTTCTATTAAGCAGATGATCTAGTGATTTAAGGACATCTACGTTATGCATTTATATGTATGTATGTATGTATGTATATTCGCTTTTTACTTGCGATTTATAGGGACTATAAGGCAAGTTATGCATTCGTAAAAACAATTCTAACAATCAGACATGACATTACGATGATAGAGAAACATATTTGAGTTACTGGCAAAATTCTGTTTGTCTGTCCCTCTGTACGGATGTGTATTGAACTACAGTCTAAGCGGTTTGGCTAATCGTCTTCAAATTTGAAACATAAGGTTATTTTGACATTGACAGAGGACTTTTTTTTAATTTTTTTTTAGCTGCAATATTAACCCTTAAGAAAAACCTTATTTTTCTTGGAAATGGCTCCAAGAATTTTTATGAAAAAAAAATCAGTGTACTATTGTAGGTGTAGGTTATGTTCTTGTGAAAAAAAATTCAAGATATCGTGGGCTAAAAACGGTACCACCCATAGACCTTTTTTATTTGACTTTCTCGGAAACTGGGCATCCGGTTTCAATCAAATTTGATATTCAGGAAGATGTTAGCAGCTTGTAAGTTTATTTTAAAATATTTTCGAAAACTTTTTTTTTTTGTATTTTAAATAATTTTCTTATTTTTTTTTTCAAAAATCAATATTTTGAAAACGGGTAGATGGATTTTTTTTTAATTTTGTTTTTAAATGTAGATTATTTTTTTTGCTCAAGTTTGCATTTTTTAAATAATTTTTTTTTAATTTTTGAAAAAAGTTATTAAAATAAAATCGTTTTATTTAAAAACCGCTCTACGATTTTGAAAAAAAAATTCACTTTTTCACATTTTTTTAAGAAATAAAATGGAGTTTAAATTTTTCCGTGAAAACTATTTTACGTACTTATTTCAAGGAAAAATCGTATAAGAACTTTGAAGTTCCCTTAGTATTTTTCAAATTTTATTCCAATCTCTGACCGCACATGAGAGCAAGTACGTGCGACCCAGTCGTGCAATTTATTTGGTTTTATAACATAATTAAGAAGAAGGAAATTGATATTTTATTTTTAGCCCTAAAAATAACGGTACCTGCCATATGACCGTTTAGGAATATCTTATTTTTCTCGAAAACGGCTTCAACGATTTTCATGAAAATTTTTGAGAATTTTTTTGTTGGTATTGGCTATTATTTGATTAGAACCACATAACGGGACCTTTCATATAAGGTTTTTTTTTTTAGTTTTTGGCTTTCTCGGTTACAGCTCTTTGGATTTCGTTCAAATTTTATATTTAAGAAGAACTAGGTAGCCAAATTAATTCTGCATGTCAAAATTTTGAATAACTTTTTTTTTAATTAATTAAAATTAATTTTAAGTTTTTTTTTTGAAAAGTCAATATTTTGAAAATTAATCGAAAAAATTATTGTAATTTTTTTAATCACATGTATTTTAATAAATTCTAAAAAACTCCATACCAAAATTTAAAAAATACTTTTTTTCAAAAAATAAAAAATAAAAAAACAGGATTTTATCAAAACCGGTCCTACAATTTTCGAAATAAATTTTTCATAAATTCCTTGTTATTTAAGACGTGTGATGGCATACTTCATTTTTACTAGAAACCGTTAAGTATTGTGGTTCTTAATACTTTTAATAAGTTCAAACTGTGTTATTTTCAACGGAAATGTTACTTGTTTCTGTCAAAGATCTTGCTTTCCAATGTAATTATGCACATAAGAGCAAGTACGTTCGACCCAATGGTGCCCATTTTTTTGTTTGTTTGTTCGTATTTAATGCGCTGCCATACCGTTCATCCAATTGCAATGAAACTTTGTCAGTTTATTGCCTGCACTTACGGGAAGGATAAAGACTTAGTAAAATTTGTTTCAAGCAGGTGACGCGCACGTCGTACCAGGAAATGTGTTTGGAAGCGCACTAGAATAATGAATTATTAGAAGTAATAGAAATATGAATCTAAATAATACCGTAATACCGAAAGGAAGGTTTTGAATAGTTAGAATAATGCCCTATAGGTTGGGCTAAATACATTTTATTTATTGGCGCTGCAAATCCTTAAGGAGCCAAGGCCTAGTGACTTGTGTATACTCTTAGCCGTTCCTGTGTGTGTGTTGTTAATCTGCATGAATGGACCGCCGATTCCTCGCAAGAGGCAGTACCCCAGAAAAGAAGGCTCTTCGCTTAGCAGTCCGACACACTAACCACTAAGCCACGGGGCACTATATAGATTGGGCTACAGAAAAAAATAAAAAAAAATAATTAAAAGACGTATTTTGATAAGAAATGTGCAAAATGAAAAGTTATGTTTATGGCGCTTTTAGACATTAAGAAAATCAAACCTAATTTTCTTTCTTAGTATAACTGAGTGTTGTTAGCATAGTAAAACAAACTTCCAGCAGGCGGCACGCAAGTCGTATCGCAAAATATATTTTAAATGGCAATAGAAAATTACAAAATAGTGAATTACTATAAGAAAGGGGGAAAATGAATCCATCTGATCCCCTAATGAAAGTACTTGCTTACAAATACAGAGCTACACTTGTGGTTATTTTAAGAAACTCATGTCATTTCATTTCATTTTCATTTTCATTTCATTTGTTTTTGTTTTTCATTTGTTTTTCCCAGAGATTTTCTAAGAATTAAGGCAACAAGCAGTACTGAATAACATTTGTTTAGCTCCTGAAAAATATTTAAGATTTTTATTTTTATGGTCTTTAGCTTCTGAGAAGTTAACGAAAACAAGACTTCCCAAAGATTATACATGAATTGTTGTTGCAAAACAATCTTCTAAATGTGTGAAACCAAGCACATTGTTTTTAAGTTACCATTTCTACGTTAATGCAAATCATGGTGGATTTTTCTTTGGATTTTGTCAAAAAGCTTCTAGATTTGAAGCTATTTAACAACCAACTGGGTGAAATTAACAAATTTAGTTGGATGATATTAACCAGATCAATAGACTGCATTTAAATAACTAATTCTGTTATAATAAAGGTACTCACTTGATATAAATGACATAACGAATATGGAATATAGTAACCAACTTAATAGGTTGCATTTAACCAACTTGCTTTGTTGTAATTAACCCTCTCACTTGATTAAATTTAACCATCTTACTTAGTTTGATATTAGCCCATTCAATGGGTTGTATATTGTATTTCGTATATTTAACGAATATTCATACCTAATATGCACCAATAGTTTTGCCACGAAGATCGTAGCCATTTTACTTATACATTTTTTGAGTGAACGAACTAACTTTGCTGATCAGCTGTAAACGATCCAAGAAAAAATTGTTCCCGGTTACGGGAAATTTTCTGGGTTCTGGGAGCTATTATCAGAGGGAAACGAGTGCTCGCAACGTCCCATTTCCATGACTTAGTCCATGGTCATATCTCGAATTCTGGCTTTCTGGCTTTCTACCTGATTTGGCGTTGAATTCAATAAAAAAAATTTTAACGTCATACCATGAGTAGGCATTGAGTGTCCACTCTACAAGTTCGTAGTAGCAATCCTTTTCGTCTCCTTAGAACTCCTGACTAGGTCACTAATTCCGTCAAAGCTGGTCAGTTTCATATATATCATCATTTTCTTCTTCAACCGACAATTTTCTATCATCTAAGGAATTTTTTTGAAAGTCATATTTTGGTGCCCCATTTTAAATAAATCTCATTTATTTCTTCATTATTTCGCAATTTCCAAAAACTGAAAGACGTAGAAAATTTTCGTCACGTCAATTTAATAACTCATACCATTTGTTTGGAAAATTATTACGTTTTTTTATCACTCTCAATAAAAAGAAAACTGCAAAGCGGTAAATCCTACATTTTTTCGACACTCAACAACAACAATAACAAATTGTTTTTATTTACAGAATAAAAAATACATTCCGACCAATAAATATGGTAATGCGGCAAACTAGATAAAAAATTGTCAACAATGTTTCTGTTTGTCCTCAAAACTGATTCATTTTTTACTACGAAAAGTAAAACAAACAGAAAAACAATTAAAACTCCACTTAATTTGTCTTGTTGATTAAAAAACAAAAACAAAAAATAAATAAAATACACAAACTTACAGAAACAGAAGTAAACTCTGTTGAAAGAATAATGATAACACAGAACGCCCCGCACTTGAGAACCACTCCGAAAACGACGTAGTTTTCAATTTATTACTATCAAACGAAATATCATTCTTCGAATATGAATAATTCATCTAAGGAACTACTTAGGTAGATAGATACACAAAACGGAAAACCTTGGGAGTATGGTCTGAATTACGCCAACAAAGACGTCAACACTCAACAAAACGTCCTATTTCATTCTCGATATGAATTTTATTTCCTACGTTGCTAACTAATAGTATACCCAAGGGGGTGATTTCTCGTCCTAACCTAACCTCCCCCAACCCCCACCAACACACCAACCAATGTCAGGCCTTGAGTTCTATGTTCAATTTGAGTGCATACTACTCTTGGCTGATGGTTGGCAATAAAATGTGCTTAACGCCCATACGAAACGTGATGTGAATCCGGGAACCTACACCAGAAACACCTTCTATTGATTTCCTATTTGCCTTCTGCCCAGATATATCGTATAAGGGCGCTGCTAATGTTTTCTCGGAAAACGTTCAATCTTATATCTCCCCCTAACCGCCCACAGCTACTCCATCAGTTCTGACAATTGAATTTCGAATGAGCGGACGCATATTGATATTTCAATATTCGACAATGTATCGACTTAACCCGGCTTAATTACATTTGATTAAGTAACTCATTGGCGGTCAATATTGTTATCAAATGGACTGAGAAATTTTGTGTTTATGTTTGTTAATGTCAAACAATGCGAGAAGATAATTTGATTATGTTTAGTTTCCATTCTGGAAGTGACACAATGCAAATAATGATAATAGATTTCGAGTTCGAAATGAAAATTCTTGTTTCATATGCGCAACGACTGACGTGACTTACATCACGCGTGTGAAATAATATTAAAATTCAACTTGGGGCAAATATAGGCAGAACGTGCTAAGGAATACTTCCTACTTATTTGCTATGTATGCACCTTTATTGTGTGCCCTTTTTAGTTTTTTAGATGTTTTTGTTCATATCTTATCAAGTTCAATAGTTAAGTATGGTTTTTGGAATGTTTTGTGGCCGGTATGTGAGCTGAAGTTGATATTTTTCGTGACCAACTCATATTTTTGAAGAAAACACTGTCGAAACTGTATTTACTATTGAAAATGTTCTTACTTGTTTCACATACAACATAGAGGAGTACTTAGCTAGTTTCAAACATTGTTGTTCCTGATGAGGGCTGAGGGATATTTCTATTAGGTCAGAGGTTGTTTCAACATATCTATTAATTTCAGCAAACTTAAATATGTGTAAACTTTATAATGCTCTTTTAAAGGTTGAGCAATTTTTGACGTGATAACGTCTAGAGGAGAAGAGTTTGCATTTGAAAACTAAAAATTATATGCGAAACGGGATCTCCCTCCCCCCACTTAGGCAGAATGGGTGATTTTCTAAAAAATAATTTGTTTTTAGTATTTACATTTATAAGCTTACTTCGATTTTAATAAATTAATATGGATTAGTCCTTATAACAATGTATTCTCGGAAAGGACAACAGTACATGAGTGGGATCAAGGATTTTAGCTCCCTTTTTCGGGGGCACACCCGCTCACGCAACTTCGTTGTCCAGTCCTCTGACAGGCGTCTATGTCAACAATTTCCTGAATCAACAGTTTAATTAATTTAATTCGATTAAAATATAAATATAAAACTTTTATGGTAAAATTGAATTTAAATTTAAGTTTTTTTTTTTTTTGCTTATATTTTTTAAAACTTGAATTTTTATTTTCCATTCGCATCATTTATTTTTCATATTTGTCTTTGTGAGATCTTGATTTGCGAGGTTTTAGTTAAAATTTGCGACATTTTTGGGTGTGAAACGTTAATGCGAGATTTTAAAAAGCGAGATTTTGTATTTCCGAGATTTTAAAATGCGAGATTTCGTTTTTCGAGATTTAAAAAAAATGCGAGATTTCATTATGCGAGATTTTAAATTGCGGAATTTCGTAGTGCTCCCAAAGTAATCACCATATCGGAAGACCTTGTAACTTTTGCACATGGCGGCAAATGTCAATTTTATTTTGACTTGACATTTGTAAAGCAAAACAGATGGATAATACACGTAGAAAGTAGATGTAGGTATTAAAGTATGTGGATTAAACGAGAGGGTTTTTGGGTCATTTTTTTCAACCAATTGACTTGACAATTGTAAAGCAAAACAGATGGATAATACACGTAGAAAGTAGATGTAGATATTAGGGTATGTGGATTAAACGAGAGGGTTTGTGGGTCATTTTTTTTAACCAATTGACTTGACAATTGTGAAGCAAAACAGATGGATAATATACGTCAATAAGCCATTAAACGCAAGAACTCCCGATATTCCCAAGGAAGCATATCTATCCAAGGCGTCTAACTATCTCGCTTTGGCGATTTGCACTGGCCGTTCAGATCACTTGCACTACTGTCCAGCAAAATTGAGATAAGTTCGTCTTTCAGCTAGTCAAAATTGTCTCGACTATGAGCCTCTAAAAGTCCTTTTGCTTCTTAAGTCTTTCCCTAAACTTCCGAATCTCTAACTAACTGTCTGACCAATAATTTTAAATTCATCCTGTAAAAGTTTCGGCTCTGAAATCTCTTTAAGGGAGAAAGCGAAACTACACATGGTCATCTAGTTGCAATTACCCAGTTTCAGAAGTATAGCGAACGATTTAACAAGCGAAAGAGGCTCAAAGTCGAGACAATCTTAACTTCGAAATCCGATGGTGGGATGTATGCAGAATAAAACTGAAAGACGAACTTGTCTCAGCTTTGTTGTAGAGTGGTGCTTCTATCTCTGTTTTGGGTGACGCTTGTTTTCAATTTATAGAGAAAAATGAATGTCGTGGGGACAGCTGATGGGAAATTTTATGATATTATGAGTTATTGTGGGATCCACTTTACGTTGTAACGAGAACCATTACTTTCAATGTAATTCCTTACTTGGCGTAAAAGGTTTATTTTGGATTGAATTTCTGGAACGAATTTTATCTAACTCCACAAGTGAGACGCTAATGATGCGTTTGATAAAAAAAGTGATGTTGCAGAAGAAGCTGAACTTATCAATACAACTACGTTTCAGCAAAGAAAGTCGGAATCGGTAAAGCGGCGTTTTCCGAACTTTGCTGAAATAGGTCTTGTTGGAACGCACGTTATATATATCATTGATACGGGTGATGCATCACCTATTAAGTCTAATCATTATTTATTGTCTCCTGTGAAGCTTCAGGCAAACGGAGGCTTGGAAAGAATTGGATCGCATGTTACAACTTAAATTATTGAGGAGAGTTATAAGAGAACCTTCGTGTTCCCCTATTGTGTTGTTTCAGAAACCAGAAAAGTACGTTTTTGCTTAGATAGTCGTAATCTTAACAGAAAAAACGATTAATGATGCATATCCGTTGTCACATATTTTTCTGACTTTTGATTGTTTTCCATTTTATTTCCTTACAAAATGTGAAAAAAGTGAATTGTTTTTTAAAAATCGTAGGAACGGTTTTTAAACAAAACGGTTTTTATCTAACAACTTTTTTTAAAAATCAAAAAAAAAATATTCAGGAATGCAAACTTAAACACAAAAATAGACAAAAACACAATAGTGGTTACCAACATCTTCCTGAATATCAATTTTGATTGAAATTGGAAAACCAGTTTTCGAGAAAGTCGAAGAAAAAAAAAACCCGTTCTATGACAGGTACGCTTTTTAGCCCACCATCTTGAATTTTTTTTCACCAAAACATTACCTACACCTACAATAGTAAACTGATTTATTTTCATGAAAACTCTTGGAGCCGTTTCCGAAAAAAATAAGCTTTTACTTAACGGTGTCAAAATAACCTTATGTTCCAAATTTGAAAACGATTGGCCAAACTGTTTAGGATGTAGTTCAATACACATCCGTACAGACGGACAGACAGGCAGACAGACAGAATTTTGCCAGTAACTCAAATATGATTCTCTATCATCGTAATGTCATGTTTGATTGTTAGAATTTTTTTTAACGAATGCATACTTGCCTTATAATAGAGAATCTATTGTTTAATGGTCCGAGTAACTTCTGCTCGGCCCAGACAACATATTTTCATTTATTAAGAGTTGATCTTTTGATAGTACGTCGGATTTTGAAACTCGTATTTATATATTGACGGACGTGGCAACGTTCCTTCGCAAAGCAAATTTGACAGCCAGAATTATTGGTATGACAGGTTGCTGTAGGTGTTTTATCAAGAACTTTTCAGACCTTGCAGCTCTATTGAGATTACGAGTTGATATCTGAAGTCAAGGAAGCGTTTGAAAAATTGAAATAAAAAAATGGAGTCCAGAGTTCGTCGTTGGAGAGAGTCGGAGAAGTGCTTTTCCAGCTGGATGCATTTGCCAATAAAAAACATTTTGGAGGAACTTTCTTTAACTGCGATATAAGTGCAAATAAAAAATTACTCGCCGGATTTTGATTAGGTCGAGTACAGTGTATTGAGAGATTGAATCGAAAAGAATCAATCTTCATTTCCAGATCAAGTTATATCCGACACATTAAAAGATCAAAATAGAACTTCCTAAGCTAATATAAGGAATGATTTTTTATTATATATTATTGTATGCAAAGTAATTTCTAGTTGATTCTAATAGATTCTTAATTGAATCTCCTTTTTTAGATGATGAGTGTGGTAGATGAGAATGGACAAAAAGGAAGGTAACGTTAAGATGTAATAAAGGAAGTAGAAGATGGCATCTAAAGAGGTTTCGAGGCAGATAAGGTACCATGACAGGTTGAGGCAATATTTCGCAGACGAAGTAACACCATTATCAAGATTGGCATGATTTTTTTGTTTGCGCTCCGAAAGGGGACAAGATTCCATTCCCTATTACGAGCTTGAGGCCGGTCAAGCATGTCAACAAACGTCGGCAAAAAAAGACGTCAACAGAAATCGCGTTCCTTTAAGTCCCGCGTTTATGTAAGCAAACCTCTGACTTTTAAAAACCAATCCTTTCCCTAGAAGTTCTGACACAACCATAAAACAAGCCTGTACGGTCATCAAATGTGACGGATGGCAGATCGATATCATTTTTTTTCAAAATTGAACATTTGTTTTAATCTGTTATTGAACTTAGGAACAACTTTTTTCACGTCTTTTCACTTTTCCTTCCCTGCTTATGGAAAATGCATTTTAAAGTCCTGATGGTACGGTTTATTCTAAACCGGAACTGTTATATTTTTCTGTGTTCTATTTTTATTTCGTAGTGTGTAACATAAACTAGGCTGTATAAAATTGTGTTAATAAACTAACGTCAGCAAATCATAATGGATAATAAAGTTCTTGCAACCTTAATATAAGGAAACTTAGGCTTAACCTAAGTTTGTGATCTGAACAAATTAAGGAAGCAATTGAACCAAGTATAGTAAAAGCCTGCTGACTGGGATCAATAAAAAAATAAATACAAAAACCGAACGACATATGCAAACAGGATGGGCTGCAAAATGTTTGTTCGTTGCTCAGAAAAGTCATGTCAAATGTTCACTTGAACCCTAGATATGCAAAGAAGCCGTGATTGAAATATACGTAACCAAACCATAGAAAGTAATATTGATGCTAGTGCTGAAATGATCACAATTGTGATTCTTCTAGGGATGCGTGCTTTTATTCTAACAGAATAAAAAGTATCAAGAATAAAGAAAAGTCCTGGTTTAGCACTGAGTGTAAAGAAGCTATCAGGTTCAAAGAAGTCAATTTCCGATCTTACAAAGCCAACCCTACAGAGGAAAATCGGAAAAAGCACAAACAAGCAAGGAACTCCTCAACATCTTCGGTTCCAACGCTCATCGACAATAACAAACCAATTGTTTACTCTTCAGAGAAGGCAAACTTGCTCGCCGCCATTTCGATGCCAGCTCCACGCTGCCTCAGAGCAATGTTGACCATCCTGTACTTGAGAATGTAAATTTTTCCATGGGACATATTTTTTTCCGCACTCGTGCAGTAGCAAGAGTTCTCAAAGATCTCGATATACATAAATCCGCTGGCCCGGATGGTATACCCCCCATTCTTCTAAAGAGGTGTTCTTCCACACCAGCAAAGCCACTGCGTAAGCTTTTCCATCGCTCCTACACTTCTGGAATCTTTTATAGAAAATAAAAAAAGCATTTGTCCAGCCTGTCCCTAAGAAAGGTGACCCATCCTCCCCCTCCTCCTACCGACCCATAGCACTGACATCCCTTCTTTCTAAGGTCATGGAAACACTGATTAACCGTCAGCTTAAGGAATATATAGAAGATCGAAAACTACTCCATGACCGTCAGTTTGGCTTCCGCAACAACCGTTCCACTGGTGATCTGATGGCATATCTCACCGAACAATGGAACAAATCCTTACATCGCTTTGGTGAAAGTAAGATTATTGCGCTTGATATTTCCAAGGCATTTGATAGAGTTTGGCATGAAGCTCTCTTATCGAAAATGCGTGCTTTTGGAATCGATGATACTCTTGGTTGTTGGAATAGAAGCTATCTTCTGGACCGTTCAATACAAGCCGTATTGGACGGATTCAAGACTGATTCCCACAAAATAAATGCTGGTGTGCCCCAGGGCTCTGTTCTGTCTTAGACTCTTTTCCTCATGTTTATAAATGATCTTCTGTCTGTTTCTTCTAATCCATTTAACTGTTTTGCTGACGACTCTACCCTCAGATTTTCATATTCGTTCGATAATTCACGTCCTTCGCCTTCGGACGTACAAATGCAACGGTACCGTTTGTCAAGCTCATTAAACTCCGATTTATACAGCATTGTCAAATGGGGTAATAGGAATCGTGTGGAGTAATGCTTCGAAAACTCAATGCTGTCTTCTGTCGTTAAAACTAAACATACAATGCCATTGTTCATGAATGGCATTTACGTCGAAGAAACAGAAAAGCTCTCAGTTCTCGGTATGTGTGTCAACGACGACCTCCGTTAGAACGACCATATATTTGAGATCGCTAAAAATGCTATAAAAAGATGGTATATTAAAATGTTAAATTTCAGACACGATTTGTAACCGTCTGCGTATGCATGTTATTGGCTGGAAGTTTGAGAGATAGTTACTCTTGAATACCTTAGATTAGAAAGAACTTAGGAAGTTGATTAATGTCGCCTGTGGTCTTTTAAAGTATTTCCAGTTAAAATAATTTGACAAGTGGAATCCCGGCAAACAAAAAAATATTTTTTTCCTAACAAAAGAAACTAGTCGTGTGCAAGCTTAACTAATTAAAGATTTAAGTGTTTTTCTGTGGTTAAAGCTAGGTAGATTTTTATAGTAAATTTGTTAATGAGTTATATTATTTTGAAACACATTTAATTTAATTAAAAGCTCAGTCTGGTCCAAAAAAAAACCGGTAGAATGGCGCCTGTCGAAATATTTATTTTCTTTCCAAGAAAAAATGTTCCATTTTTTTCAGTTCTATATACTAATTCGAACCATAACGATGAAAGTATCTAACATGTTAATCCGTCATATGTTCAGGTTTGTCTTTGTATAGGAAATGCAAATACCTACCAAAATTCCCGGGATACATGAACTCCAAAATTTTAATCATTCTACACTGTAATTAAACACGACAGCTTGCGTTTTGCTCCTGACTAATAAATAAGCCTTGGCAAATTATGGACGGCATGGAGAATCCTCTTTTGGGAGTGTTATGCACCAAAAAACACAACTTCATTCCCGATAAAGAGGCATTTCCATTGGGATGTCAAACATGATTGCACACTGAACTCGGTCTTCGTCTGAAGGTCATGGATTATATAAAACAAAGATTTTTGGTTTCCTTTTTGGGGCAAAATAAGAGTTACCGCGATAAACACATTAAAAATGCAGGTACAGTGGTGTGAAAAAATGCAACTTTAAAAATTGATAAGCAAATGGTTGTTTTTACTTGCGATTATAGGTATGATTTATCAACTATAATGCAATTATGCATTTGTGCAGATTAAAAAATTAAAAATTCCGATCAAACATGATATTACGGTGATAGAGAAACATGTATTTTGTACTTTTTATTTTGGACTACAGTCTGTACGGTTTGGTTAATAGTCTTCAAATTTGGAACCTTAGATTATTTTGAAATTCTTCAGAGGATTTTTTAACTCAAAAATTAAAGCTACCTGTCATATAACCGTTCTTTAAAAAATTATATTCGTCGAAAACGACTCCAAGATTTTTGTATGACATAAGATCAGAGTGCTATTGCAGGTAAGCATTATTTTTTGTGTGAACAAAAAATCTAAGGTGGTGGGCTAAAAACGGTACCTCCCATATGACCGTTTTTTTTTCTTCAATTTTCTCGAGAACTGGTTAACCGATTACAAATAGTCGTGCAATTTATTTTCTTTCTAACTAGGTACAAAATGAAATATTTACATGAACACCGTCGTAATATTTCATACCATTTGTTGTCTTATCATTATATCTATAAAGAATGTCTTAGTGAATTGGCTAATTAATTCCTTACCTGAAACGATTCAATCGGAATATTCTGGAAGGAATGTCCAGTTGTACTTCAACCCTATTTTCGGACGTATTGTCAAAAGAGATCCATTTCTTAGTCGTACAAGGTAATTGTGAAATGTCTTAGCGGGTTCTGTGCACCTGTACGTTCTCTTAAATCGTTCGTTGTTTACTAAGTGCTAACACTCTGTTCAATTAAAAAACTCTTTAATGCGCTCTAATTACAAATAGCATTTCGACGAACAACAACCAACAGACAACACAAAATATTTGTTTCTTTCCTTCATCAAATCACCAAAAATCTCTGCAATTTTTTTCGCACCCCACTGTTTGTTGTGCTCCCATTAATTTGTGTATTTTTTCGGAAAATAATTGGATGAAATCATTTTAAAATTGAGCAAGCATCTGAAAGTGAATGGCATGTCGATGTTGCCTGCACTTACACTTAACAAATAAATAAAATTGTAATTACTGAATTTTGTGAAAAATGTATTAAAAAAAATTAAATCAATCAATCAAACATAAGAAACATGGCATTATAAATATAAATTTATGGACGCGCCAGCTCCTTAAGAAGCCAAGGTCTAGTGACTTATACTCTCAACCATTCCTGTGTGTGTGTTGTTAATCTGCAAGAATGGAAGGGACCTACAATTTACCGCCGAATCCGAACGGCTTTATGAGATGCACTTTTTTCAAGACAAATTTTTACTCTTGGAGATTTTGTCAGTTGCTCGCAAGAGGCAGTACCCTGGAAACGAATGTGGCTATGAGCGGCACTCGAACCCAAGCTCTTCGTTTAGCAGTCCGACACACTAACCACTAAGCCACGGGAAGTTTGCAACATGGCATTAAGATAGTTTAAAATCTATAAAAATCTATAATACAAAATATTTTATAATATCGATTTTAATTTTAATTAATCCATTTTAATTTTTAAGAATTCAATAACTGACCTTTATAGTAGACATTTGTAGTATTCATAATCTCAACTGCATTATTAATAAGAGTAAACCGCCAAGGCGGATTTATTGTGTTAAGAAAAGATACGAAAATTACTTTATTGTTATTGATGGTTATGAAAGGAATTCTTTTGTCGAAGTAAAATATATTTCAAAAGGAGGAGTAAAGGAGATATAAACAATTTCATAGCCTTGATTATGATAGATGAGACATTTTAAACTTTTTAACTTTAATCAGCTAAAAGGTTCTGGTGAAGAACAAGGACACGGATAAGACAAATATGCTCATGTAATTGCATTAACTGCGAGCTTATCTTTTCAGTAGCCAGCAGTGTTTAAGGTTCGTGATATATATTTAAAAGCGATTTATGATGGCAATGATGAATAAAATGAATGGAAGTCTTGTGTATGAAAGCTAACCATTTATATTTTAAGATTTCGTTTTTTAAAAATGAAGGAACCAATTCAACTGTCATTATATTAAGTTCTATTTCCACTTATAGAACAATAGAAAAGCAGGGATAATAATATTAATATCGTGATTTTGAGCTTTGTCATTATTTGTAAAGCAAGTCTTAAATTTGTAAACTCGTTAAAATTCTGGGAGTTAAAAGGTCTAAGGCTAAAAGAAATTTTCACTCGCAAGCTCTTCATCAAAAAGTAATAATATTCATATTGTCGAAAACTTTACCAGGTGTTTATTTCCAGCCTCGAGGTGAGGAAGTTCTTCTTACCTTTAAATATAATATCTTGTCTTGTGCAAATCAACCTTGAAGTTCAAAATTCTTACAACTATTGATTGTTTTGGTCGTAGCCAGCAGCGGGGAGGAAAGGCGATTTCTTTGAAATGCCGACATAATTTATAAATTCGCCAAATGCATAAATTAACCATTCATGCTAAAAAAGCCAAGAAAAATTATAGTGAATGTAATGAATATTCGATGAGTTTTTATGAAACAAATGTTAAAATATTAAGTATTTGTAATGTTGAGTAAACAAAAATTATTTTAACAGCAATGTTTTTATTTTTTTACAAACAGGTTATAATAATGAAATAGTTAAATTAATATTTTGATTGCAGTAACTTATTAAGATTTTAGATAGATAGATTTAATTTCGAGATAATTTCGTTTTCATAAAGAGATTATGACAATTTAAAGATTTAATATGACAATTTTATTTCTGAGATATTATTTTTTATATAATTTTATATAAAAAAAGAAAATAGATAAAACAATTTCAATATAATAACAACCTATTAACTATATACATAATTTATAGAAATCAACATGGAGTGCTTTGGTATAGTCCAGGCAAAATAATTTAAATACAAAAAAAAAATCCATGTAGTTCCAATTTTTGCATGTGTATGGAGTTGTCCCCTCTACCCGCAATAAAAAATCTCCGTTAACCGGGGTGCCGCGCGGGGTGGGTGGTGATTTAAACTGACATTCCCTTGCCCCCGCATATCTAGAACACGGTTTGTCGTAGAAAAAAATTTCTGAAGGCAAAATTAAGGTAATAAAATTTCCTAAAATTTACTATGGAATTATATTTGAAAATATAGAACCGGTTTTGAGATATATTCTTTGAGAAATTTCGCCAAACTTGATGTTCTAACTCCTTGCTATTTTTTTTTATCACGAAGTTGTGGCGGAATAAATTGTAGAGAATCTAATATATGCATAAGTTATAATTTATCCCTAACAAGTATACAGCGAATTGAAATGAATGCCAAAACTTATTAAAGTAGCTAGGCATAAAACGCGCCGTTAGGGGCGACCCCGGTCCCGATAGCAGCAACGGCTGATTGCTATCAGCAATTAAAAAGCAGAGACCCGGGGCAAATCAAGAGCCTTCCACTCATTTCACTCCTGGAGGTGCAATAATTATTTTTTCTCACATTATTTCTTGTGAATAAATGGTGGTGTACTGAAGCTGTATTCAATACCTATCTGACAGTGCAATAACCACTCACTTATGACTCCTAAATAACGGGATATAGGCGCGGAAGGCTTGAGTGAAAATGTATTTTCTGACATCCGCTCCTGGAAGTGCAGTTATTTTTTTTTCAAGAGAATTCTGGTGTATTGATCAAGTAGTTAGACTTAAAACCTGAGAAACAGAGATTAGTTATTGACAAAATTCAGACGGTCTGAATGTCTGTGATCTATACGCAGTATCAATTAAAAAAAAGTTACTGTGTATGTTTCGATGTTAATGGGAGTCTTTCTTCTTTGGCTAAAAAAATTCGTTTAAGAAATGTTTATTTATTCGAATAAAGCATACTCTAAAATTTGGTGCAATACCTAGATACTAATGCTGCACAGGAGAAAATATTTTTAAATTGACTTCGTAGATCAAATTCTTATAAATTTTTTTTGTATTTGGGATTTGTAGTTGAAATTAACTTCATGATAGCTGAACTTAATAACCTAAAACATTGACTCTGTAAAATGTTGGTTATAACTATTGTCGCATTCTGAAAATGCTCAATATTGTGACTGATTTCTTTTTGACACCTTCTGCATTTCCTTCCCCGTGATAAGAAACCTGTCAACTTTAGCGCTTTTTGCCATACATCCTCTACTATTTATTACTGCGAATAATACTCACGGATGAAGATCTGAATCTTTAACCCTGAAATAAAATGTTCAAGAATTGTCATAAGAATCTAAGCTTAGATCGACTTTAAAGATAATTATCCAATTTAATAATATTCGAAACCAAAAAATCAATCTTATAGCTAAATGCAATGTGTTTGTATCAAGTTCATTTCAGTAGGTGAACTACATTTATCTATCAAAGAAGAGAATGGGTAAAACAGTAAAGAGGAGAGGACGCATCATTTTTAATTTGATATGAGTGCTACTTTAGATTGTTGTCTCGCTTATATATCCACCTCGTGCTGACATTTAGTCATTTATTTCCAGCGTTTGACTTTCTTGCCTTCGGCATCATTCTGCTGATTACAAATATAAATAATGATTCATGACATATCAATAACAAATAAATTGCAATATTAGCTTGAAGGATGAATTGAAAAAAAAAAATCCTTTTAATTTGACTGATGCTAAAGAATTTATTGCTGAGGCTAGCAACATTTCAAATGTTATTCTATTTCAAATTTCAAGATCTCATCCTTGACTTTATTAACAGTTCTTGTTTAAGACTGATGAACACACTAGTTAGTGTACTATTGATTTTTTATGGTATAATATATAATTCAAAACTATGCTTCTTCGTGGTTTTCCAAACAGCTTGAAGGATTTTGATTAACTTTGGTCGTAAATATAAACAAAGGTTCGCATATCAAAAACTGCATTTCAAGTTTTCGGATATGTAAAGAATCTTTAAACAATTAATAATATTTATTTAACAACCGAATAATAATATAAGAGTTAAATTAATAGTTTAAATAATTTAAGTATGAATTCACCAGCGATCCAGCTGTGTTCTTTTAATAATTATTCTTCTCTTGCAATTGAAGCTATTTTCATAAATCATTTCTATCCAAGTATACATTTTTTTTCTTACAATCCAACGTCATTTTTTTCGTTTTAATTATTTTTTTTTTGATTTTTGATTTATTTTCCGGGCTGCGACTACTCTTTCCTTGGCCTTGGGGAATGATTTTTGTTTTCATTTAAAATTTAGTAGTTATTATTATGCAGAATTTTATTTCAGCCCGCATCTTTGGATGTACTCCAAATAACAAATAGTTGCATATTTGTATCTAAGAGATGCTTCCATTTTGGCACGAAGATAGAAAAATAGTGCAACAGAGTGTTAGTGATTTTGGGGGAAATAAATTAATTGTGGTGCTATAAAATACAAAGAACGACATAGTAAATAGTTATTTGTGAACTTGTTGAACGTCAATACAGTTTATGTCGCATAAAATTATTAATCAATTATAAATATTTTTATTAATCTTGAAACATCGTATCTTATTGTAGGTATAATGGTTTTGTTAATTATTAAGCAGCTTATCAGGATAATGTTAGTCAATTGTTTGAAGTGATTTTATCATACCTTGATTTATCATATTGGAATGTTTACTTATAAGGATGAAAGATCATGAACCATTGCTGAGAAACTGCATGTTTGGTAAAGAGCAAGAGCATATAAAGTTTTTACAGCAATCTTTTTATACGAATTCAAATTTCTACTACAAATGCTGCGCCAAGTCCATTAAACATTAATTCATCTATCTGTGGATTTTTAGACATTTAACTGTCTAGATTAAAACTGACATATTTGCCTTTCTTTCAGAAAAAGTACACTTTTGTCTTATGATAAAGAAAGTGTAAAACCAATTTTTTTTTTGTTGGAGATGGCTTTCATTAATACAGAGTTTAAGAAAATACAGTTAACGTTGCATTTGTCATCTAATTTTTACGCCTGCCTTTCTTTCAAGTACAGTAATAAAGAGTAAAGGACCCAACACGCTTCCTTCATGCACTTCAACATTGATTGAGAACTCTTCGATGACGAATGTGGTGAACCTTACTTTTGGCTTCACTTGCTTGTACATTTCCATGATAGTCCGCAAGAAATTTTAAAAATCTCTGGAAATGTACCCCTGCGTTATGATTTATCGCCCTTTCTCTGATTAAAACAGTTAGTTTTTTGAAAGTTTCTGACATAGTAGACTTCAATCCGGTCATTTTGTAATAAGTATTCCAAAACTGTACTTATAGAGTTGTGTTTTAATGAAAATTGTTGTTTTTTAGCATATAACTAATTTGCTGCGTTGGGCATTTTAAATTTTAATAAATACTAGCTTACCCACCTGGCGTTGCTCAGGTATACCATACATTTTCGAAATAGCCTTAGTTACTTTTTACAAAATAAGCTACCTGCTTTTGACAGTCCCGTCAAAATCGGGGCAAAAATAAGAATAAAAAAAAAAAAAAACGCCTCCAGTGCCACCTAGGGTTAGGTACTGCCTCTTGCGAGGAACTGACAAAATCTCCAAGAGTAAACATTTGTTTCGAGAGTGTGCTTATCATGTAGCAGTTCGGACTCGGCGGTAAATTGTAGGTCCCTTCTATTCTTGCAGATGGTTGAGAGTATAAGTGTGTTGAATACAAAATCTCTTATGAAAACAAAACCCCATTCAACACATTATTTCTTCATTGTCTATCGCCTTTTGTCTAGTCTCTGATATAATTCAAAACCGTATAAGGCTCACGAGCTTATTTCTGAACAACAATTTGTAGAGAGACCTTCACACTTCCATTTTCGGGAATCACTTCCCATCTATTTTTTCACAGCCCATGCTCCATTCAAGTCCAACAAATTAGACACAACGCACTCTCAATCGGCATTATGTCGACGTTATCCAATTTATTAAATAACATATAATTGCAAATATAATCAATAAACTCAACTCATACATTTCTCCATTACTTTTTACTTAGAAAATCAGTTAATTAAGTCTCCACCAACAGTTAGCCTTATTAATTAGTCTGCCTGCACTCCATTCAATTCGAACTTGGTGTACACAGAACCAATTTCACATAAATAATTATTATGATTGACCAAAGGAAATAATGACAATGAGGCTTCGGTCCAAATTGTAGGATTGAATGACCTCTTAGCTAAGCCTACGTGCCAATCGATGTTGCTTTATAAGAACAAGTAATTCAAAATGAGTCATTGAATCGGTTTCCGTCTCCGAAAGTCGCAATTATGTCATAGAAATGGATTTCCATAAACGCGTTTAGCTACTAGATAAGTGCTGTTATTGTTATACGACAATTGAAGGTGAATCGCTTTGGATTGCTTGCGGAGCTTGGAGCTATGTATAGCTCACGGGCACTGTTGTACTGTGATTTGCTGGTTTCGTGCAATAAATTCTGAACCAAAATGAATGGCGGCTTGCGCCGGCAGTTGAAACTTATCATCCATACACTTCTACATCCCGAAAGCCTTAATTATGTCCGAAATGATTTATTGTTTCGTATATTGTTATAGTTTCTGTGTAATTATTTATGAGATATGGATTCTGGATTGAAATGGTTGGTTTCTTTGCGGCATTTGTTTTATTTGACATTTGACAGCGGGAGCTTTATGTGGGTGGCTTAGAGTGGTTGTATGGGCTGCCAGCTAAAGAGCCCAATATACAAACACTTTATGATTATTGATTTCCTGATGAAAACGTTTAAAGCTTAAATTACATTTTTTTTACAGATCTAAACACTTCAAAATGCAGCACAAAATGTATATTCATTGATTTATTATTACCTTACATTAACTTAGGTGGCGCTTTAGTCATCTAGGGATGACCTCTTGTTTCAGCACTGGTGGAATCATTAAATTTTACATGTACATGTAAACAGCTGATGTATGTAGTACCGGCTTCAGCCGGCTGATTTGATTTTTCATATGGTTATACTCATATGTATATAAAAGGGAATGTGTGGTATGTAAGGAGTCAAAACAAAGTGTCCAATTTTCCATGACTCTGGCGCATAAATCAGGATGAATTTGACCGATGACATTGGTTGTGTTGGCTTTGAGGACGGCTGTGGTTTGTAGCATAATTGCTTAGACCTTTGACTTAAGAAAACCCCATACAAGAAAAAGTATAATGGGGTCAGATCACACGATCTCGGAGGCCAGTTCACTTCATCTCCACGTGAGATGACCATGCCCTTTAAATCGCTCCTGCGGAATGTCCAATGTGGAATGCGCTGTGTGGCACGTGGCGCTATCTTGTCGAAACCAGATTTCGTTAGTGTCTATGTCATCCAATTCAGGTTAAAAGAAGTTGGCAATCATAGATATATGGGCCGATGACGCCGCCAGCCCAAAATCCACACGAAACAGTGACTTTATCGGGATGCATTGGACGCTCTTGGATCTCATGTGGATTGGTATCGTCCTAAATTCGACAATTTTGTTTTTCACGTACCCATTCATCCAGAAATGGGACTTATCGATGAAGATGATTTTTCGATTAAAATTAGAGCCAGTACTCAGTAGCCAACTGCTCCAGAGCCTATTCAGCGAACATAGTTAGTTATGGTCGTTTAGCTTCAGCTCCTGTATCAGTTGAATTTTGTACGGGCGCAGGCTGGAGGCCCATGTCAAGACGCCAAATTTGCCAAGTTGTGTTCTGCGAAAGGTAGAGTTCTTGTGAGCGACGCGAATTCAACTGCCTCTTATTGTCCTGCCTACTCCCACGGACGGCGGCGATGTTTTCTGCCTTGCGTTCCGTCGACGAACGGGTATTGGTTGATTGTTTAAGGTAGAGCTAAGCGACGAACATGCTCGCCGAACTTTTTCGTGCTCGCCATATTTTCGTCATGAAGGGGCTGGTTGGCAAACGGTTCGCTGTTGGCGAAAAATTTCGATTTATCGTATTCGTTGACTTCGCTGTTCGCCATGAAGGGCCATGTTCGCGAGCAGACCTCATTTTGGCTGTGAAATAACCATAAGCGCAACCACTTGAGCTTCTTTATAGCACGCTTTTAAGAATCAACACGAAGTTCGCCAAATGTGTTCGCTGTGTAGGGAAAAATGCAAACGAACAAGTTCGGCGAGCATTTCACCGCTTAGCGCTACTTTTAGCGCTACCATTACTGAACCCGTTAAATTTATCCACCTCACTGTAAATAGTCCTCTCAGTAGGACGATGTAGCGACCGTACAATGGGCGAAGCACGCGGAAAGTTGCCCGAGCAGAACAGCCATTTTGATGAAACAATTTTATCATTTGCACGTGTTGTTGAACGCTATATCTATGTATATCTATGGTTATTGGTAGAACAGACTGAATAAATGGCAGCCATTTTGACAAATGTAGCTTCAATAAGATGGACGGTATCCCCACTGCACCGATTTCGACGGGGCTGTTACAGGCAGATAGCTGATGTTGTAAAAAGTTACTAAGGCTATTTTTATTTCACGGAGATGACGCCAGGGTAGTGTTTTTTTTTAGAAATTCGTAGTCATAGACCGATTTTCATGGGAATTCCAGTAGTTTAATGGATCTGGATATATGGTATACCCGAGCAACGCCGGGTAGCTTAGCTTGTAAGTTATTATTATGGAAAATAGTATGCAGAATTTAAGCTTTGCCGTTTTGATTGTTCTCATTTTTACTTGCGATTATAGGGACTATAAGGCAAGTTATGCATTCGTAAAAAAAAAAAAAAAAATTCTAACAATCAAACATGATATTACGATGATAGAGAAGTCAAAAAAAGTGGGTCCGGAAATTCCGTCCGTCTGTCTGTCTGTCTGTCTGTCTGTCTGTCTGTCTGTCTGTCCGTATCGATATCTACAGCCTAAACGGTTGGGCCGATTTGATTCAAACTTGGTATATAGTATTTTTAGAGTGCTCTACCCGACAGTTTTTGGAATTGGCATTCTAGCTCCAAAACTAACGGTACCTGCCATATAACTTTTATTAAAAAACTTATTTTTCTCGAAAACGGCTCCTACGATTTTGATTAAACTTTCAGAATGATGTTTTCTGTGCAAAATCTATCTTTTAATTTTAATGGATTTTTCAGAAAAAGTTTTATAACGGTACCTCCCATATGACCGGTTTTTTAAAATCAGACTTTCTCGTTAACTAATTGACGGATTTTGATGAGATTTTCAAAATATGTAGTGTTTTATGATTTAAATAATATTGCTTATCAAAATTTTCAAAAACATTTTTTTTTTAATTTTAATAATTTTTTTAAAAAAATATTTAGTTTTTTGAATATTTTGAAAACGGATCTATAGATTTTTTTTTAATTCTTTCTCCTAGTATAAACTATAGATTTCTTAAAATTGACATACTAAAAAAAATTTTAAAATATGTTTTCGAAAAGTTTTTCAAAAAAAACATTTTTTTGAAAAAACTGGTCGAACGATTTTGAAATGAAAAATTCATAAAATAGAAAACAGCAAAAGAAATAAGATGGCTTACAACATTTTTTCCAAAAAACGTTATGAGTAGTGTTTTTTTGAATTCATAAATTTTTTTCCCCAACATTTTATTTCATATTGCTCGGCTAAGCCCTAGCCAAGCCATTAGTCAAATAAAAGAAAATGACAACCTACATTACATACATACTTACGTATTTTAAAGTATTTTTCATCATCATAAAAGCACAGAATAAATAAGGAAGCCTTTGATAAACACACAAAAACAACTAACAAATAAAAAAAACTATTCGATTACTACTGAATGCAAAAATTTCAATCGAGAAAACAAAAGTTTACACCTTCCTATAAATAAACAAAACCACTGTGTTAACTTTTAATATTGTCTCTATACCTACTGGCTTAACAGTAGTTGGAACACGTATCTTAATTTTAGTACCTACCTTCCTTCCAACCTTATTATAGGTACCTAAATCCTTTATAAATTCCATTGGTCCCATATTAGCATTATTGCCATACTGCTGATTCCGACGAATCTTTATGCCAGTTGTTCAAATTTTTCCATACCAAAATGAAAATTTAACTGAAAAAAGTCCTTTATATCTTTCTATTAGCAAATTATATTATAAACAGTAAGCAGCAAGTGGAAAGATAATACTACACTAAAAAACTGCAAAAGCTAACAATCCTATATATTTATGTGTTTATCCCTTTGTCGTGACGCATGTTCGTTCGAGCTTCACCCCAAAACGATTCTAAGTTGCACGTCATACAAAAAATATTAAAATAAAATCTTTGTCAAAAAGACGCTTGCACTTAAAAAGGATTAGCACATAAGAGCAAGTACGTGCGACCCAGTCGTGCCTTTTATTTACATCTGCAACCGGCTGCTATGGCCCAAGGTACCGCTCGCATCGCACCACGTCGAATTTAGAAAAAAACTAAGCTTTAGCACTAATGGTCACCATCATATATCACAAGCTCCCGGACTATTAGATGAATGCAAAGAAGTAATCGTTTACGGTTACGGTATTTTAAAACGTAATGAAGACGGCTTTTTAAATTTAAAGGCCAATCTCCAATAGAGATGAACAAGCTTTGTCTATTTTCAAAACTAAAGGAATTGTTTCATGTTTTTCAAAATTATAATGAACAACTAGAATGAACTGAAAGCCACTAGATTTTGTTTGCGTCTACTATCTGGACAGCAGAAAATCAGGCTTCCGTACAGTAAAATAGAAAGAACAAGAGTTTTTGCTAGTATAAGCTTTGTGTTTATAGGCAAAGTTTGATTAAACCAAACTCCCAGGTTTTTAACTTTTTCGACGTAATTTAGCACAGAGCCATTTATTTTAATGTTTGGAAAATAGGATGTTTCGAACACCGTATTACTGATTCTTATCAGACTATTCAGCCAAGCGCAACAGATCTTCATTGATTCGAGCTGTTGCATCCTCAACCATGCCAAACTGATAGCTCAGCTAAATTTGAACATCATCATGGTAAAGAGGAGTGGACCTAAAAGTGATCCTTGTGGTACACCAGAATGTGTTGAGAGAAAATCAGTGGTATTCTTTCTGTTTTGTGTGGGACTTTTTAGGAACTGGGATTACTTTGGAGGCTTTCCTGAGCTTAGGATAGCAGAAGGAAGTTAAGATGGTATTATAGGTATTGGAAATATAGGGTGAAAGAAACGGAAGAAGGAGTTTAATGAATTTAAATTGAAATACACCCAAACCGATAGCATTAGATTTTATCGCACTCAGAGACTTATCCACTTCCATTCATTGACTCTTTGGAAGCTGAACCTGTGAAGGGGGGTGGTTAGTTTTAGTGACCAAATTCATGTCGATATTAGTTACATCATAAACGCCTAAGATCAAAGGAGCATTCACAAATAAGTTATTCAGCTCGTTTTTATCGCAGACTACATCCGCGCATTCAGATTGTTTTGAGACACCAAGAGATTTTATATTCTTCCACAACTGTTGTGAAGTAAGGTTACTAAACTTGGAGGCATAAAACCTTTTCTTAGAGTTTCTTATCTAGAGGTTAACAGCATTTCTTAACTTCTTATAATAATCAATTTTTTATGGAATTCGGAATCTTTTCCAACGGTTGTATGCAGCATTTCTCTTAGCGATTAATTGTTCGAAGTTTACAGTGAACCACCCTAATTCATTGTTTCGTACTTGGATTGTTTTAAGAGGAATAAAATTGGCAAACAAATTCTTTATAGTAGATGTGAAAAATTCCACTTGTTTATCAACAGATACAAGGTGGAAAATATTTTCCAAATTGGAGTTGCTTACATGATAAACAAGAGCTTACATATAAACAAATTTAATATCTCTGAAACAAATTGTATTCCTTGTTGGGTTAGAAGTAAAGCCGAGGTCATACAAAGCAAGTATGACATCTTGCTTTGAGAAACCTGGAACATCAAGTTGATGGAGACAATTCACGAAATTTGGTTGGCCTACAAAGAAAACATCTAGCAAAGTAGAGCAGAGTAGAGATATTTAGGGTATTCATGATCAATCGGATAAAGGTTTAACGAGGCAGTATTGTCATTAAAGTATTTGACTTCGCTGTTTCGGTCATCTAAGAGGTCAACATTTAGGTCACCAGTAATTATAACGTGGTTATAACTAGGAATTACAGTTTCTAAGATTTCGGTGATGGAGCTTGTTTCGATAACATTGGGTGGCAGCACAAACAACAAGATGAGGTTAAAACTTTGCACGATATAGCCGTCTTTTATTAATATGACGATCCCCCTTCCCCTGGGACCTACGCGGTCTGTAAGAAATACCTTGTACTCACCGGTATTTAGAATGCGATTCTCGATTTGTTCAATTATCCAAGCCTCTGAGACGCATACAATGTCCATAGGTGTATGGTCACGCATGTTGTACGTAAACATATAGGATATCATCGTAAGGCCATGTTTGATTGTAATGATTCATGAAGTTTTACATTACAACGATTGAGAAATATAGTGGGAAAACTCTTTCGGTCTATCTAACGCTCTGTGGGAAAAACGACTGATGCAATTTCATTAAAATTTTGTATGTAGGGCTGTTTTTGTGATCCCAAAGACGTTTAAGAAACTTAAACTATCGGGCTTAAAGTATATTGATGCCTGCCATATAACCGTTACTGAGATCTATTTTCTCGTAAACAACACCCTGTTGTATAGGTGGAAGTAATGGTGGCAAATCGTGATTTTTTGGTAATTAAAAACCAGAAAGACAGAATTTAAAGCTGATTGTCCAATGCTCATGCACATTATTGGTAAAGTTTAATCAAAGAGTCGGTAAATAACATGACCGTGACATTAAGAAGTCAGACATGAAAACGGTTGTGCAGTAGATAAGATGTTTGCTGGCTAACCCAGAGATCGTCAGTTCGATACTCATTTTGGGAAGCAATTTTTCTAAATCCTAGTATCTATAAGCTTGATTTTTTTGTTATTTTTTATAATTTACTCGCGCAAAAGGGTTTTGTGTGTACCCTTAAAATGTTTAAACACCGCACGAGCGTTAGGGAAATGAGGAGGGATAAAGGAGGAGATACCGATGCACATTAGTTTTAAAGTTCTGCATATCAACATGGGAGGGAAAAACAGAGCCTGGCAAAGCATTTCACATTCGTGTGGTGCGACTAAAGAAAGAATCTCTATATTTAACAGTAGGTCCGAAGTTAGGCTCAAGGGTAAACTGATGGGCATTCCTAGCAGTTCGAGTATTACGGTTGAATCCTTTCAGGGGAAGAATGCAGCTGGCTATTTTTCTAGAGCATTGTTTCATGGACAATGGCATTGGGGGTATGTTTAGCTTTACCGACAGAAGACAGCATTGAGTTTTCGAAGCATTAAACTCCACACGATTCTTATTACCCCATTTGACAATGCTGTATAAATCGGAGTTTAATGAGCTTGACATACGGTACCGTTGCAATTGTACGTCCGAAGGCGAAGGACGTGAATTATCGAACGAATATGAAAAGCTGAGGGTAGAGTCGTCAGCAAAACAGTTAAGTGGATTAGGAGTAACAGACAGAAGATCATTTATAAAAATGAGGAAAAGAGACGGAGACAGAACAGAGCCCTGGGGCACACCTGCATTTATTTTGTGGGAATCAGACTTGAATCCGTCCAATACAACTTGTATTGAACGGTCCAGAAGATAGCTTCTAATCCAACGAACAAGAGTATTATCGATCCCAAAAGCACGCATTTTCGATAAGAGAGCTTCATGCCAAACACTATCAAATGCCTTGGAGATATCAAGAGCAATAATCTTACTTTCACCAAAGCGATGTAAAGATTTGTTCCACTGTTTGGTGAGATATGCCATCAGATCACCAGTGGAACGGTTGCTGCGGAAGCCATACTGACGGTCATGCAGAAGCTTTCGATCTTCGAGATATTCTTTAAGCTGACGGTTAATCAGTGTTTCCATGACCTTAGAAAGAAGGAATGTCAGTGCTATGGGTCGGTAGGAGGAGGGGGAGGATGGGTCACCTTTCTTAGGGACAGGCTGGAAAAATGCTGTTTTCCATGCACTCGGAAAGAGTCCAGTGGAATAGGACCAATGGAAAAGCTTACGCAAAAAGGTTTTGCCAGCGTTGAAGAACACCTCTTCAGAACAATAGCGGGGATACAATCCGGGCCAGCGGATTTATTTATGTTGAGATCTTTAAATACTCTTGCGACTGAACAAGTGCGAAAGAAGATTAGTCCCATAAAATCATTTACGCTCTCGACGAAGGAGGAGTTCTGACACCTGCGGCCAGTGTTGAGTTTGCCGCGAATTGGGCAGCAAGCAGATCTGCTTTTTCTTGAGAACTGACAGCAAGAGTATCGTTGAAGACGAGCGTAGGAACAATATGTCACTATCGAGGAATCATAGTGACCAGTTATAGGTCCTGAAAAAGTTATTGAGTCCCAGTTCGCTTTCTCGTATTGCCAAACGGTTCTCCTGGGTTTTTTTTCTTTAACTGAATTGAGTTGGCACGAGAAATTTGCAGAGATGACACAATGGTTAGATGAGCTTAGAGGCGATAATACACGAATTGTGCATTTATTAGGATCGGAGGTAAGAAACAAGTCTAGAGTGTTAGCGGTTTGACCTGCAATGTCAGGAATTCGGGTTGGTTCATCAACGAGCTGAGTAAGATGGTTAAACTCAGCGAAAATCTCAACATTCCTGCCTTCGGATGTTGTTTAGCTAGAGAAGCGAAGCCAACTGGAATGGTGTGCATTGAAATCGCCCGTAAAAACGATTTTAGTGTGAAGGTGACGGGAAACAATTCCTTGAATGGAGTCAGACAAAGCAAATTTGGGCTTCTATAAAGAAAACATTATATGAATGATGCGCTTATTAATCGTTAATTTTAACCACATGAAATGGAATTCCGTGTTTACATACACCGAATTGTGGTTGAAGTTGATATGCAACATCATTCCTTATGTAAACGGCGAGGCCATGTTTGGCAAAGAATAAAGGCACAAGTGAATACCCATGCAAGGAAAATTCCGAATGATCGGTATTTTTCCCATCTTGTGTTTCACTAAGTGTCAATACAGCTGGTCTGTTCATCACAGAGTGGACATAGGCAGTATAGAAATGTTTCCTAAGTCCGCGAATGTTTGCATAGTCAACTATGAAATTACCTACCATTCTAAAACAGAGAACTAAAAAAAACTAAGACGGACAATTATCTATAATCTATACACCACTAAACTTCAATTTGAGCTTCACAATACAAATTATTGACAGTGTTATACCTTGATAATAAAATGTATTTGATCCACCCCTGGTTATTTAGAGAGCATTAATTAATCTATCCGATAACGATTAGAATTAGATTTAGATGCTGCCCGTGGGTTTGAACTTTGAAGTGAGAAAATAGTCACCTAATTTTTTATCTTTAGCGCCGAAAAAATTCTTTCCTATCGTTCTAGTTCTTCTAAATAGTATCGACAATTTTACGTGATAACGTAGTAAGAAAACATTGATGACAACAACACCAACATACAGCCCGTTTACGCACACTCACAAAGCCCCTCATTAAATCCACACACAAACCCCAATATCTACATCTTCTTTCTACTTTAACAAAACTCCGCCCATTTTGTATTTCTATTTCTCTTTTTGTTCTTTTTAAATTTGAGGGGAATTATTTTTGCAATTTGTGCGTGTTATTTTTCATGTTCGCCTGGTGCTCAGAATAGGTTTGCTTTCGATTTTGGTTGAAAAAATGACCCACAAACCCTATCGTTAAATCCACACATATACCCCATTATTACATCTACTTTCTACTTTAACGAAACTCCGCCTATTTTGTATTTGTTTTTCTTTTCTTGTTCTTTTTAAATTTGAGTGGAATAATTTTGGGAATTTGCGCCTGTTGTTAAAAGAACACAGTATCGCTGTTAGCATCAGTCATGAGCCTTATCAGCATGCGTCTTATCAACATAAGTCTTATCAGCATGAGTCATGCATGTTATTTCGTACGTATAGCCTGTCATCGATTTTTAAGACGTCAAAAAATGGTCATTATTTTTATATAAAAAAGTTAACTTGTTCTTCTCTAATAGCTACTTATTATATTCTTATCAAATCCCATAACACCGCATTTATTAATTGTTAGCACGGCATTAGGTTCACTGCAAAGGTCAGAAAAAATAAAAAACAAAAATAGATACGAGCTTCATAATTTCGGCATAGAAGATAGGAAGGCACAAATTAATATTGCAAAACAATCCAATTCACGATTATAATTATTTTGTTTGTAAAAAAGACTCTAAAATAGAGGAGGCACTTCATCGTGGCTGCTGGCGGGATTGATTAATATTCCGACGATTTTTCAGCATTGACCTAATTCACCTTACTGAGATATTTTATGCAAATGCACATGACAAAGTGCACTTCCAAGTCTTATGACTAGCCCCACACCAAAGTATCTAGGAACTTATAATCATTTTGTCGCAATGGGATGTTATTTAGTTTTTTTTTAATAATCATTTAGTGACAATAAATTTATGTATTCGAATACCTATCTTGCAGATTGCATCCACCAGACGTAAACATTTCAATTGAAATGATGTCATAATATTTTTGCGTTTATTTTTTGTTGCAAATGCATCTTCAACGTCAAGATTGCTACACACAGCTCTGGCGTCGAGGTAGCACAGAAGCTGGAAGATAAATGTGATCAATAATTTAATTACATTTAATAAGATTGCTTATAACTTGCCTCCCAAGTCCCAACAGAATATTACGATAAAAAGGTAAATATTATGTTCCTGTTGGGTCTTGGGGAGGTGAATGTAATTATTTAGTAATTTGGTGATGATTATTATTATAAAATGAGTAGTCCACCAGTCCATGGATGAAGTTGGTGGTGCAATGGCATTGGACTGCTTTTAATAAGCTGAATAAATATTTGTATTTATTTTTAGATGGAATATCCAATTTAAATTTTAAACAAGTAAAATGTTGTTATTGAAAGCTATATTTATGTATATATAAATTTATCTAACAGTTTCACTAACACCTCTTCACGAATTTAAAGAAGTTTGAATTAAACGAATTTCATGCAAAGTTTAATAAAATATTGCTTAGTGAGACAAACACTTGGACCACAAAAGAAGCTATATAGGCCCTATATTTCTTTTGCTAAGAGACTAAGATTTCTTGAATCAGATTAATTTGTATTGTTATATAAATTTAATTTATTTAAACAAATAATTAAAGCATGAGCTAGCTCTGATTGTCAAATCATATTCATAGTTAAATACAAGTTATTTTCTTAAAGCTTTATCACCCATATAGTATTGAATCAATACTTATTAATTATCCTTTCCTAATAACCTTATTCAATTTTTCAGAATCTGAACAATTTTTCTACATCCATTTCATTGAGTAGCTTTATAAAATCTTCATCCGTTAAGAACAAGGTACCTAAACTGTTTCTTCTTACTCTCGCAAAATAGATTAGCTCTTAGCCTTAACAAATAAAAGTACTAACTGATTTTTATACAATCAAACATGGCATTACGATCACGTTTGTCTGTCCGTCTGTGTGTATAACAAGCAGCAGCCTAAACGGCTTAAGTGATCACCTTCAAATTTGGTATATGTGATGATTCTTTTGGCCTTCCTCAGAGGCGAAATTGAAATTTAATTTTTAGGGCTAAAAATAACGGTAACAGCTCAATTTTCTCGAAAACGGGTCCAACGATTTTGATGAAATTTTTGCAGATTTTTTTTCAGGTATTGGCATTTGTATTATAAAACCCAAATTTACCGGAAAAGTCCTTTCATATGACCGTTTTCTTAATTTTCGACTTTCTCGGTAACGGCTTATTGTATTTGCATAAAATTAATTAATATTTGAGAAGATCTATGTAGCCAAAATAATTCTGCATACAAAAATGTTTTATATTATTTTTGTCTTTTAATAATTAAATTAATTTTTTTTTTAATATTTTGTTATATTATATTTTAAATTTTATGATCAGATTTTTATTAATAAACTCTAAAAACCTGAATACCAAAATCTTAAAAAAGAAAAAATTCAAGAAACTAAAAATAAAAAACAGGACTTTTTCATAAATTCTTTGTTATTTAAGCCGTGTGATGGCGTACTTCGTTTTTACTAAAAACCGTTAAGTGTTGTAGTTTTGACTCTTTTATAGGTTCAGAACGTGAGATTTGTGTCCTTAAATGTTACATTTTTCTATCAAACAACAAAGATCTTGACTTTCAATACGATTAGACACATAAGTGCAAGGATGTGCAAACCAGTGGTGTCCATTTTTTTATAATCGGTGCGCACTCAAGAGGTTATAATATATTAAAATTATCAAGAAATTAAAATATATTATATTATAACTTTGTTATAAAAATTAAAACACAGTGCGAGCGTTTAGGGATGTTTAATAGAGGATTAATTGAGGTACCTATTGGTTTCAAGATACAGCGTGTAAAACTTAACTAAAGATATGATGTTATGTTTCACAATTTTACCGATTGGAACCAATTAATACATGACAAATTATCAATAAACTCAAAACCATTTGATAGAAGCGGTATCAAAATCACTTGTAGAAAATAATTGGTTTTAGTATATTTAATAGCTTAAAAATTACTTCTTGGACGGGTTTACAGTCTGTAATTCACAAAATAAATGCTAGTGCGCCCAAAAAATCCATTCTGTCTCCGACTTTCTTCCGAACCACTTTGCCTTCTAGGTATGCGTGTATTACAAACAATCTTCGGTGGAAAAAACACACATTTAACGTCATATTTTAGCATAATTTTCATATCTGGCAGGTGCTCTTGCGTTTCTTGGATAGAATCCAGAAGAGTTTATTTACAGTTGGATTTTCGAACATAAAAGAACATTTTTTCGTTTGGACATTGTCGAAACGATTCCGGTCTCTCCATATTCTATCGCATCGCTTCTTCAATATTATTGCAGCAAAATAACTAGATGCATTTCTCTCCTCAAAAGATTTTCCCGTAATACTCGCATCATTAGGAATATCCCTCAATATTTATGTACCCTAGAACCTATAACAACGGAAGATTCCTCTGGGACTACTGCGGCGAAAGAATGCGGCGCCACCAATTTTAAGAACACGAATCCCAATTTTTGGTATGGAAATTCTCGTCTTAGTAGACAAGCAATTCAAAATCTTGTGTGAACAAATTTAGTCTCAATTTTCGCAGCTGAATATTCCCGTGCCAGTCGGATGACGGGTTGGTGTATTGCTGTCGGTTAAGAATCCGTTGTCAAAGAAAACAGTCAATTGCAAGGCATTCTGAAGATTTGGTCATCCCTTGACCACATTATATTAAACTTTGCGACAGGATCTTGACCTGTATTGTTGTCGTCGGTGTCATTGAGCGCGTTTTCTCGTTGATGATAAAGATGAAGGTCGCTTATTAAAAAAATTGCAATGTTGCATCAATGATTATGTGATTTTATCAATGTGCACAAGTCACACAGCCACTGAAATGCTATAATTAAATGACTTAAGGCATTTTTATTGTGGCTTTCTTACAGAATTGGTGGCTGTTTTCTTTTTAATGACTAGCTGATTCATTGCGTAAATCGGGTTCAACTAATCGACCGCTACAAACGTATGTATCTGAAATGGTTACCTAACCTTAGGTGGCGCTACAGACCGGGGTGGACCTGGGCCAACAACTCAAATGGTTAACGTTTTATAAAAATAAGTTGTCAAGTCAGTCATTACTGGAAAACCCCAGTGCGTCGAGATATCGAAGTCTGAACCTCGCAGGAGTATATCGTTATAACGACTTTAAATGCTCTTACTGAAAAAAGAGCTCATCCTTTTATATTCGAATTATGACCTCACATAATACAAATTAGTCCGAACACCTACCCGTCCGCTCAACGGGCCTGTATATGTCGTCTTAGCAAAATTCTTCTTTAGTGTTGACTTGTCTGGAACTTGTCTTAAAGCAACGTCAGACAATCTCTATCCCGTCTCTATAAATGCTGTGATATAGCCATTCTAAGTCAATAATAAACACAAATGAGCTTTGATTTAAAGTTCATCTAGCAGGGTGTAAATATCCCAACAATCATATGATTATATAAGACCCTCGCCAGGCTTAAATTTTCAATCAGCTTTTAATTAGGCCGAATTCCATCCAATTCAAGCAAGTTAACCATGCATAACCTTGTGCATGATTACTTAACAAAACACAAATCTCTTTTCATTTAATTTCATATTTTTCTTTTCAAAACTTTAATGTTGTTTTCCATCCAAAGAATAACCAATGTCAGTTTGCTGGACAACAACGGCGACGAGTGACGACTGATGACGTAACGCACGGAGACGGTGGGTTAGATACGTGTAGTGGATATGGCATGCACCGCGTAATGGCTTTTTGTTTCCATTCAACTTAAGTGGCTGCAGTAGTATTTTTGTTTTCAACAATATAAGAGATTGTCTTAAAGTGGTGAGAAAGGGGGAGGGAAGACATAAATAAGTTTTGTATTGTAAAATTTACTGTCCTTACAAGATAAAAAAAATTCAAGAAATGCATTAAATATCTTATAGGTAAGACGTTGTGCGGGATATTGATTTTCTTGAAGGAAATTATGAATGTCATGCGATTGAGAATCATTATTGCACTTGGTGAATTGGAAAGTGTGTTACGGGGTGAGGATAAGATACGGCAATCGCTTTAAGTAGATCGATGTTATTAAGTAATTAACAATACAGGATAACTTTATTCGTCCTTGTTTGAAAATGTAATGTATTTGTAGATTAATCGAAAGTTATTTGCAGGATACCGGTTTTAAATGTTAATGAATTTCATTCTGACAAAACTTATTTCGCAATTAATTTTCAATTATCTGTAACAAAAATCAATACAAATCATTATTATCTCGTAGGTAATGTATGCATTTTATCGTGTTTTAGGTCACGCTACAGTCCGTGGTGGGCATGGACCACAACCAACAAGCTACTCCAGTCAGCTCGGTATCTAGTTAGTCTGCGCCAGATTTGCACATGAAGTTGGTCAAAGTCTTCTTCAACATATATGTGCGCCACCTCAATCTCGGTCTCCTCTATTGCGCCATTCTTCCACGGAGGAATAGAAGATTTGCGGGATCGAAGTATAACATAGCATTTTGAGAAACTGGATTTTGACTCTTTTGGCTAGGTCTGTGTCGCTTTACAGCCCGTACAGTTTTTCGATATTGTATCTTTTTCTCCAATCGCCGTTTGTGCATACCGGATTAACAATCAATAGGAGAATTTTTCTCTTGAAGCAACCTTAAGGTATTCATTCTTCTTGAACATACAGCAGAACAAGGATGATGAGGGTCTTGTAAAACGAAACACTTTATTTGCCCGAGTGGGGGAAACGCAGCGATTGACAACAGTTATCCTTCGTTTGATATCAGCGCTGGTGTTGTTTTCTAAATTGAAAGTGAAGCCCAGGTGAAAAAGTCCCTAATTACCTCAAAGTTATAACTGTAAATCTTGATGTTTTGTCCGAAACTGTGAGGTTATCCATGTCATTTTGCACAGGCGGACGAGTTTGTTCGTCTTAATATCTTGATGCTTATAAGACTGGAAAAGGAATAATGCTAAAAGGGAAATTAGAAATTGAAAGATCAACCAGGTTTCTTAATTCTAAATTTTGTCCTTATCTAAATACTTCAAAAACTTGGAGGAATATTAAAGCTTTAGGGGCTTGCAACAAGAAGACAGATAATGGAGATGTCTCTGTCTCTGGAAAGAAATCTTATCGTCCTATATCGATTCTGCCTTTTTTCTTAAGCTGAAAATGTACTTCGCTTTTGACTCTTAAGCATTAAAAGTAATGGAAAATTACTTGGTAGGACGCTCACAAGCTGATTACTGCCATCGGCGTCACAAAATAATAACGGATTATGTTGCGTCAAAGTTATCGTACTCTTGCTGAAAACCTTATTTTAAAAAAATGTACTAATTCTACTATAATTATAATTAGCGACACATTTAACGAAATTGAAACTTCAGATGCCACTTGACAGCTCAAATACAGATAATATATTCCCATAGATCATAGGTTTTGCAATACTTTAATAATGATAATTGATCAACATTTTTTTATTATTATTATAACTTTATTGATAAAAAAGTAAATTACATTTATCAATAATAAAAACAAAGCACTAGCTACCAGGGCTTTCGGATAATGATCAACATAGAAACCTAGAAACATAGAAAAAAAATTATAAAAAATCTTCACTCGAAGTAGCCAGTTGCATTCCTCCCCTTAAATGTTTCACTCGCAATACTCGTCTCGCAAGGAATGCTCACCAGTTCACCCTTGAGCCTAATTTCGGACGTACCATGAAGTATATAGATTCTTTTTTAGCCAATGTTAATCGAAACCTTCTGTCCTTTCTTCCCTAACTTGCTCGCGCAGTGTGTTAACATTATAAAGGCAACATAAATCTCTTTTACGCGAGTATAAATAAAAAAAAACATGGTAACTGTTATGCTATTTTTCACATTTTAAGAAACTTCGTCTTACTTTGTTCGGCTATGTCTTAATATTTGGCCAAATTTGATTCACTTAGCAAACTTTAGGAAAAATTATGATCTTCAACTTTGTCATGCAATGTGTTCCACAAAATGTTCTTAGTTTCAGAGATAAAGGTAAACGAAAAACTGAAAAAAGTGAGGAAATGTTGGTGGTTTTGACTTCCTCCCCAACAAGTTAGCACAGGGTCTTCGAGGTGGATAACCTAAGTAAGTATTTCTTGTGTACCCCCAAACAACACGTTAAAGTTCCATTAACTTCGGAATATTTTCCAGCTACCCCCACTTTTTTTCAACATATCGACTGGACTAATATATGAACCTATGAAATTCTTGACCAATGGATTTAGGCACTCAAAAATTACACCAGAAAAGATCTTGTTGGCGATGTTGAGGAGACTGATATATCTGTATTTGGCGCAGTTCAGACAGTCTCCTTTCTTAAATATCAGGTAAATTATACTGGGATTCCATTCATCGGGTATGCTTTCTTCTAACCATAGTGTTTTATTGGGAAATTTATCTGTAGCGAACCAAGATTTTACACACACTACAAATACAACAACCAGCTGCAGAAAAAAGTAGATGTTGAATTTGGCTGCGGATTGCATGTTCGACACAACAAGATTTCATTCACAATAGGCATGATATAAGACTTGTATCGTGGTATAGATATTGCACGCAGAGCAAAATAAAATTACCAATTTTCAAACGCCTAGGAATGATCGTTTTATGCTAACTACAATATTTGAGAAGGTTGCAAGGTTGCACTTGAGCGTGTTGGAATCTATAGATACACATTTATTTGTTGGGATTCGAATGCCAATACAACCAATGTTCGTGCTCGTTCCCCTTTTGGGTTGTGTCTTGGATGTAAATATTTTTTAGATTCACTGGTCGACGGTCTTTTGTGAATGGTCGTTTTGAGAAGGTTGCAAGGTTGCACTGGGACATAAGACAACAGGCGGCTGCCAATGCGTTTTTTTTTTTGGAAAGCTGCCCATAGCTTTCCCCAAAAAACACGGCTCATATTTTCTGAGTTGGTGCATACTTCTAACCGTTTCATCGCCAGCATCATTGTAGATTTCGGCAGCTTGGCAATGGGCTTTATTGGTCTTAAGCTGAGATATCATAGAGATAGGTAGCTTTAATTCATCCAAATTGGCGGATTGTTATCATACTTCACCCAAATGGAATGGTTCATTCTGCTTGACAGCGGGATTCGGTTCGTCATCGCCATTATACAGCCTGCAGAAGTGTTTTTTCCATATTTTCAGTATCGACTGCAATTTTGCTACAATTTTCCTTTGATCGTCCAGCAGCTCCACCTTGTGTGCTTCCTGTGTAGCTGTTTGTCATTATTTCGATTGCAGGTTTCGTTATTCAAAGTATGTGTTTCTCCAACTAATTGTTGGACCTGGACAAGGACCAGGTCCTTTATATCACTCCAGGAATGAAGAGCCGGATAAACCACTCCTTATAGGCCTGAACTTTGTAAACTTCTTAGTAGCCCATATAAGGTGTTGATTAAGGGGTTCAGTCTGCAAAGAAAAAAATTCATTTGCGGTTTGTCATGTTAAGTTCGTGTATATTAAATTATAAATTAAAACGAATAATTACGAACAACTTTAATAAATAAAAATATAATAATAGTGACATAAAAAATGTGAAATTGAGAACAAATTTTGAAATGTACAAATAATTTTCAAACTTTGGGAAGTTTTAGGTTGACTAAAACTAATATAGAATTTGTTTTATCAAAAATGTGATATGTGTTGCAATGCAGTAGTCAAAGGAATATGTGTTTAAATCCCTTGCAGCAATTTTTATGTACACTACGTCGGATTGGAAATTAAGCTCTATACTGCGGAGTCACCATCCACGTTCGGAATAAGCAAAACAACAGTCTGCAGAGTAGTACCTACACCGAGTTTCAAATGCAATAATTGATGAATTTCTTTCAAACACCATTTGCTGGCCAGGGTATAAGATGCAAAGGTGCTGAGGAATTCTTAATTATTAAATTAAAATAAAAAAAAATAAAAATTAAATTAAAATTATTTTAGGAAACAAAACTAGACCTCAAAAACAAATTAAAAAAAATAAAATGTTTGCAGATTTTCCAAAATCTAATCAAGATAAGTTTTTTGTGTTAAAAGTATTCGCCGAGTTCATTTTTATAATTTCTTAAAGCTCTCTAATATTTAAAAGGCAAATACATACAAGTTTATTTCTCTTTGAAATAAATCTAATTTTATTAAAAATAAAAAGAGCGTTAAACATGAGAGTAACGGGAAGTTTAGCAGATGGCCTGCATAGTCAAATGTTTTTCTAATTTTACTTGCGATTATAGGTACTATAATGCAAGTTATGCATTCGCGCAAATTAAAAATTTTGAGATAACAATCAAACATGACATTACGATGATAGAGAAACATATTTGAGCTACTGGCAAAATTCTGTCCGTCTCTCTGTCTGTATGTCTGTCAATACGGATGTATTTAGGACTGTATATAGCCTAAACGGGTGGGACAATCGTCTTCAAATTTAGAACTTAGAAACTGAAAAATTAACGGTACCTGTCATATAACCGTTATGTAAAAGTTTATTTTTCTCGAAAACGGCTCCAAGAATTTTTATGAAAAATAATCAGTGTACTACTGTAAGTAAGCATTATACTTTGGTAAAAAAAATTAATATGGTGGGCTAAAAAACGGTAGGTACCTCCCATAAGACCGGTTTTTCGACTTTCTCGAAAACTGTTGATTTGATTACTATCAAAATTGATATTCAAAAAGATGTAGGTAGCTTAAGTAATTTTACATTAACTTTTTTTTTCGAAAACTTATTTTTTTGTATTTTTAATAATCAAAATTTCTTTTTTGAAAAATCAATATTTAAAAAAAAATCACCTTTTTTTAATTTTGTTTTTAAATGTATGTTATTTTTGTGCTTAATTTTGTATTCTTAAAACTTACGAAAAACAGGATTTTATCAAAACCGGTCCTATAATTTTCGAAATACTTTTTTCTTTAATTCTTTGTTATTTAAGACGTATGGCGTATGGCGTACTTTATTTTTAAAAAAACCGTTATGTATTGTGGTTTTGAAACTTTTTATAAGTTCAAAATGTGTTATTTTCAACGTAAATGTTACTTGTTTCTGTAAAGAATCTTGCTTTCCTCTATAATTAGGCACATATGAGCAAGTACTTGCGATCCAGTCGTGCAATTTATTTAATCATGTCATCATAACGACGAAATGAAATTGAAAACATTAAATTGTTTAACTTTGCAACTTTTCAAAATACGAATGAAAATGAAAAGTTACCTTTTTAGTTGGTGAATCACTTTTCACTTTGCAAAAAAAAACTTGAAAATTTGCAAAGTGCACTTCGCACTTTTACAAAATTGCAAAGTGATTGGTGAAATAGGGCCCTAATCTCCAGTTTACTGGGCACCCATTTTTAACCGCATTGAGATGAGAGAAGGAGTTGATGGACAGAGATGGGCTTCGAAAAAAACCTATTGATGCTGGTACCCTCATACACATGTCTACCCTTTGAACGCCAACATAAAGGAAGATCAAGCTGCCGAATTATGTGCAGCTTTTTTAGTTTGGCTCAGTGGTCATCGGCACTCAAATATGATACTGAAAAAGTTATTAGAAAAAAAATTGGAACTTATTATTGCCTTAATTTGGGCCGGTTACTGTGTAGCTGAAGCAGTTTCAGACTACTCATTATGAAATTTAAATCTGTAATAAGCTTTCAGAAAAAATGTGCCTTCGTCATTAAACAATTGTAGTCTTACATCAGCTTACATCAAACCACGAAAACTATGTTTGAAGTTACTATCATGGCAGCCTCAAGGTAGTGTAGGCAGTTTTCATGCATTACTGCACGTAGTCTCGTCGACATGCAAACCTTAAAGCTTACTTCGTCTAGTGGAGGTAAACAAAAATCGGCGCGCGTTCCATCTCCGACAAATGCTAAAATCCAAAAAAACAAACACCTCACTATTCTGTTCTCTGAACTGGTCTGTGTTAACAGAGCTAAAGTCATATGAGAATACTCTGGCTGGGCCTTCATTTGCTTGTGTCTGGTTTAAAGGTGGAACTCGCATCTTGTCTCAGACTTAATTCTTCTCGTTGTTGATATCTCAACTTATAAGTTATAACGATGGCCCTGTGGGCACAGAGAGAGCTCATTGAACTGTTTAACAACAGAAACAGCGTTAAGGCACGCGAGACTCTGAACTTTCGATTTCATCCATGAATATGATATGAAGATATTGGCCTTTTAGCGTGTTGATACATTAGTTTACACGCCGCGCCGTCAGGGGACGCATACAAGTGTAGTTCGGTGCAAGGGCATGTTTTGCTGTCACCTGTCAGTCTGCTGACTATATTGTGCCGAGATTTTGTTTTCCGATACTAGGCGTATAGCGTTTTTTTATGGAATATTTTTTTTTTAAATGAGTCAAAAAGTTGTTAGCTTTTCGTCGTCGCGTCGCGTCGCGTCGATCAAGAACTTGTGTTTTCTATTTAAAGTCACGTCATTGTTAAACGTAAAATTAAATAAAAAAAAAAGTTTGATAAGGAAAAAAGCTATTATTTTTTAATGATCGGTTTCTGTTTTTTAAGGTAATTAGCGTAGGACCACATATTGGAAAATTAATGTTTTATTGAAATATTAAAGATTGATGAACTAATTAACGAAAAGCATTCACTTGAGAGCTATGTATGGGTTGTAAACTGTTGATAAATTATCCTAAGAGTTTAATTGAGATGTGTTCACTGAACCCAGATTAATAGGGTTAAGTGTGCATATCCCGAACAATGTCACTGAACTTGAATATAGATTTTCGGGAGCATTAAAATGGTGGCAATCGTTCTGCTGAAACAGAACTAGAAAATGTATAATATGTGAATCAAGAATGAAACGTTTCTTTCTTACAAATTTTACCTTAGAAACTTTTATAAATAACCCATCGGTTTCGGATATTTCTAAGCCGGAGACGCAATAAATTTTGCAAGACACTTTTCGTAAATGCCAATTCTAGTGGTGAATCCACGGCGAGGGGGATTCCCGGGCCGGAAGGCAAAGAAAAATACACTTATTCAAGAATCCGAGACGTTAATTGTTATTTCCGTAGCCGTATTATAGGGTAGAGGAATAAAGGAAGAGAGTTATGCATAGAAGATCGATCGATATGCGATCGCTTATAAAAATAAATTGCACAACTGAATAGCAACGTACTTGCTCTTATGCGCGGTCAGATCGTCGAATAAAATTTGAATTATTAAGCGCATTTAAAAGAGCATTTTAAAGTTTTTATTTGAATTTTATGAGTAAAACTTTGTTTCGAAAAAAATACGTAAAATAGCTATCAGCCGAAAAATTCAAATTGCTTTAAGAAATGTGAATAAAAAATATTTTTTTTAATCGTAGGCAAAGTTAAAAAAAAAATGTTGAGCCCTTTTCAATTTTTTTTTTAATTTTTAGAAATTAAAAAAGTACCGTTAATCGGAAATAATTTAATGCGAAATTAGTTTGGGTACATCTTCCTGAATATCAATTTTGATTGTTATCGGTTAACCAGTTTTCAAGAAAGTCGAAGCTAAAAGAACGATCCTATGGGAGGTACCATCTTTAGCACACCATTTTAAAAGGTTTATTTCTGATTATAAGCACTATAAAGGAAGTTATGCATTCGTGTGGATAAAACATTGAAATATCAATCAATTATAGTACATACAGTTATTTTGACATTCTACAGATGAATGTATTAATTTTTTTTAGCTCAACTATAAACGGTACCTGTCATATAACCGTTAAATAAAAAAAGCTTTTTTTCTCGGAAACGTCAAGAATTTTTTATAAAAAAACTCAGTTTTCTATTAAAGCTGTGGATTACGTCTTAGTGAAAAAAAAAAATTATTAAAAATTACCATAAGACCATTTTTTTTTCTTAGACTTTCTCGAGACCTGGTTACGCGATTACAATCAAAATTGTTATTGACAAAAATTTATGTAGCCATGATAATGTTTCACAATATTAAAAAACAACAGCTACACTTCAAATACCTTACTATAACGGTTTCAAAAGCCAGAAATCTGTGCTTTAATCCTACATTTAAATTAAGTTATTTGTGTCAATAGTTTCCAAAATATTCGCATTCAACCTCGGATTTTTATATAAAAAAAAAGTAAAAAACATGTTTGAATTAAATTAAAATTGTGAAATGGAAAATAAAATTTTCTTTCTGTGATCAATGCTCATATCAATTCTAAATGAAACGCAATAAACCGAAAGCTTTTATGCCTTCTAGTTCTTGGAAAAATTGAAAATTATTATAATTGGTTCAAAGATATTTTTTTACGTTTTTTTTTTTATCAAAATTTCGAGTTTGAATGCGAATATTTTGAAAACTATTGACGCAAATAATTTCATTTTTTTGTAGGATTAAAGAGAAGATTTCTGGATATTAAAACCGTTATAGTAATGGTTTTAAAGTGTTGCCGTTGGTTTTTAATATTTATTTTTTCATTAAAGAAATATTTTTCGAAAATCGCCCCTTCCTCCTAAACGGGGGGGGGGGGGGGGGAGGGGGGAGGGTAAGCTCCCCTCCTATAGTAAAAAAAATGCTTGTATTTAAACCCTCTATACAAAACAGTTATCAAATCTTGGCGCCAAAGTTATCGTACTCTCCCCAAAAATAAAAAATAAAAGATATAATATAATATATATATAATATATATTTAATATATATATATATAATATATATATATATAATATATATATATAATATATATATATATATATTTTTTTTTTAAGATCTGGAGTTTCCAAGGGGATGCAATCTAAATTAATCGAAAATTCTCTGCATAACATTTTCTCTCGCGGAGCATTAAAGCCTTAGATACCAGTTGTATTATGTTTGCATAATTGAAGGTATTTTTTTCTTCTAATTTTCTTACAACACAGGTTTACAATAATTATTTTTTGTTATCATTATATATATGTATATATATATATTATATAATAAAAATAAACATTAGCAGATAAACGACCTACATACATGCAAACAAAAAAAAAATACCTTCTTGGCGCCAAAGTTATCGTACTCGTGCCCTTATACTATAATACAAGTTATGCATTCGTGCAGTTTAAAAATTTTGAGAAAACAATCAAACGTGACATTACGATGATAGAGAAACATATATGAGTTACTGGCAAAATTCTGTCCGTCTGTTTGTCTGTCTGTACGGATGTAATTGGACTGCAGCCTAAACAGTTGGGCCAATCGTCTTCAAATTTTAAACTTAAGGTTATTTTAACATTCTACAGAGGAGTTTTTTAAATTTGTTTTTAGCTCAAAAATTAACGGTATCTGTCATATAACCGTTATGTAAAAGCTTATTTTTCTCGAAAACGGCTCCATACTATTGTAGGTATGCATTATATTCTGGTGAAACAAAATTTAATATGGTGGGCCAAAAACGGTACCTCCCAGAGAACCGGTTTTTTTTCTTCGACTTTCTCGAAAACTGGTGATCCGATTACAATTAAAATTGATATTCAAGAAGATGTAGGTAGCTTAAGTAATTTTGCATTAATTTTTTTTCGAAACCTTTTTTTTATATTTTTAATAATTTTTAATTTTTTTTTTTTTTGAAAAATCAATATTTTGGAAACGAGTAAGTGAATTTTTTTTTAAATTTTATTTTTAAATTTACACTATTTTTGTGCTTAAGTTTGTATTCTTGAATTATTTTGTTTTATTTTCTTAAAAAAATTGTTTAAAAAAACCGTTTTATTTAAAAACGGCGCCTACAATTTTGAAAAAAAATTCACAATTCTTAACATTTTCTAAAGAAATAAAATGGCGTTTAATTTTTTCCACCCAATACAATTTAACGTACTTTATTCGAACAATCAAAAGCCACAAAAATCGATTAAATGCTTTGATGTTCACTTTAATTTTCTTTAATTTTATTCTACAATGTGACCGCACATATGAGCAAGTACGTGCGATCCAGTCGTGCAATTTATTTTTAATTCGTTTAAAACCGTTTTCTTGAACCGTTTTTGAAAAAAATTGTATATATACAATTGTATATATACAATTTATAATTGACCAGGATAGGATCATATAGGATCTATCTTTAAGCGCTTCCTTAATTTTAATTTAAATAAAACAAAGTGTGTATGAGATATCATCGAAATTTCTTATTCGTTTGAAAAGGCTTATCGATGCCATTATGTGTGGAATATAACATCATTTAAATGTCTACCGCGGCTTCTTTTGGTGACGATCTTTTTCAGACGATCTCGCTGGCCAGTTCACATCACCTTCACGTGAGATGACCATGCCCTCAAATCTCTTGTGCAGAATGTCCAATATGGCATTAGCTGTGTGCCACGATGCGCCGTCTTGTTGAAATCAGATGTTGTTGGTGTCGATATCATCCAATTCAGGCCAAAAGAAGTTGATAATTGTCGACCTATAGCGACCTGGCCCAACATCATTCTCCGGGTTGCCGGAAGTACGCATCTTCCAATACCAAGTCTAGTTAAGCAACCACCACTTTATTCCGTAAGGAAACGTGGTAGTAACCTTGCTTCTAGGCGGGCATTCAGGAAGTGTCCGAGTTTTCTCCTTGGTTGACAGGATTTCTGATCTGTTGTCTTACTGGATGGTGGGCTAGCGACTTTATGGAGTCGAACCAAAAGTGCGTCTCATGAGAGACGGGCGAGGCCTCACCTAGGGTCTACAAGTAGGTACCATGGGTCAACAGGAGCCCCCATAAGAAATATCATTTGCTAATAGAGGGAACTCCATAAGTGGGTAGGCCCACCGTGAAATAAAGCCTTAATAGGCAGGTGCTCACGTAAAGCCTCTTCACGATCTGTTGTTGAACGCTATATCCGTCTATGGTGATTTGTCAAAACAAACTGAATAAATTACATCCAATTTGACAGTTGTAGCTTCAACAAAATGGCCAGGAACTAAAAAATGTTACAAGATACATTATGTATACCTCAAGAATTTCTTACAACCTTGATATGAACTGGACCGATTTTCTTGAAGTGTATTTAGCTCGACTCACTGTCACTGCAATGCCCTCATTTGATATTTGCCCATGACGGCCAGTTAGGCTTACATGAAAATGTATGTATTTATGTTTTGATAAAACCTACTTCTAGTCTGAAGGTTTGGTTGAAACTTCTATCTTTTCTTATGAAACTGACAAGTAAAACCAATAAATATCTCCCATAAACGCCCACTTAAAATTGTTCGCTTCCAGTCAAACACTCCTGTCAACAATGCCAACCACAATAACAATAGTTTAGCAACATTGCACCTTTCAAAAATAAAAGTACCGAAACCACTTCCTGTTTCCAATTCACGTGCACCCATGTTTTTTCTGTTTTCTAAATCAGGTTATAACTTATAAGTCGCTCTCTGAGAGAGTCAGGAATTCAGTTTTTTCTTTCTCTCTCTCTATCTAATATCTAACTCAAACCGTGCATTTACTTTACTCAATGTAAATGATCCACATGAATACCCCAATCACAATTCCCCATTAAACCAACACACGTGCTTCAAATAAAGCTCTTCCTATGGCTCTCTTCTAATCTGATAAATTACAAAAAATAACTAACTCTCGCTGCAAACTTCTCTCAAACAAAGATCAACGATCGCCAGCAAACGTCAAGATAACCGCTCCAGCTCCAACATAAGCTTTTCCTGATTCATAGCTTTGTGTGAGTTTAATTTCTGATCGTGCATTGTTTGTTCATGGTATAGGTGTCTGGAGAGCTCCACTCCATGGAGATACCACAAACAATAGTCTCAGCGATAGCATGGACCACAACTGTCAGCAAGCTGCTGAAAACGATCATGAACTCCCCAGTCATCATACCAGTAGCAACTTTAAGGGGCTTTTATGGCTAGGCAGGGTGCAGGAGCCGAAACAAAGTTACACAAACACAACTGCGATATGAAACCCCATCATGAGTGCTTCTTTCTGTTTGTTTTTGCTTTGGGGTCTTTTTTTGTATGCCGCACTGACTGTGACTACGACTAGCCGCAACAGCAGAGCCGCTTCGCGACGCTTTTGCGGAGAAATTTTCGATCAGTTTAATTTTTTCATTCGCACCGATCGCTACCATTTGCGCATAATTAATGCTCCGTGCGTGGTTTAGTTTTTGAAGAAAAAAAAACCCGAATTGCAGATAAAATATTTTTGTTTTTTTGGAATTTCACAAAAAATACAAAAAATTAGTAATTACTTTTGTTTTTCTGTCAAAATCAATACAAAACTTCGATCTGTTTTTGGTGAATTTTGTGGTTCTGTTTCTTTTCGATAGTTTGTGTCTTATTTTTAACAACAACTGACCGAAAGTGGAACACGAACAAGTGGACTGCTTTGGCGCGCGGGTTCTTTAACTTTCGATTTCATTTCGAAATTTCTTGTTCGAATTTTTTTTCCGTCTGTTCGTTCATCTTTTTCTTCGCCTTGTCTTTCGGTTTCTGTTATTTTTTTTTTTTTGTAAAAACTGGTGCATTTTTTTCTTCTTGCAAATCCCATAAAGTGAGTTTTGTAAATTCCCCTTGAATTTGAAAAAAAAAAATAATAATAATAATTTGATTTGTGAGGTGGAGTTTTTAGAAAAAGTGTGGTGAATATTTCTCCTTTTTTCAAAAATAAGCAGTGAGTTTAGTGTTTGGCTGAGATGTGACTTCTTCCTGGTTTTGAACAAAATAAATACGAATCAAAAATAAATTGTGAAAAATAGGTTTGTTCATATTTTTTTAAAATTTTGTTTAATTAAAGATTGCAAATCGTTCAGTCATTTCTTTTTTTTTATTATAAAAAACGTTAAAAACTTCCTTTATGAAAAAATTGTAAGACCATCTCTTTTTCTAACGGGGTCCATGTAAACCGGATTACCTAGCTATTAGATTGCTGCAACATTGATTCTGCAAACATATGTATAACTCGACTGACTAATTTTTAGTTTGCTGGCTTGAGTTTTTTTTTTATTTTTTATTTTTATGTGTGGTAAAATACACCATCAACATACCGTTGCATGGGAATGTGATAAAGAGGGAAATTAAGAAAAACTTGTGTATATGGATATGGATTTAGGCATATTTTATACTTTCCCTTTTCAAAGAATTTCCGCAACATTTTTTTAAGTTTATTTAATTTTTTTTTAAAGCGAGAATAGTTGGGGTCTTCAAGTTAAAAACTGATTTCTAAATTAAATTTAATTTCATCATTTTTGTTCTTTGTTTAATGTTATTCTTTTCATCAGGTGTGATAAAATATTCTTGAAATTTCCGCAAGGATTTTGAAAAAAAATATTTATTGCAATTTTTGAGTAAGTTCCATAACAAATAAAATAAAAATTCCATATGAATTCTAAAAAGTGGAACTCTCTTAGATGTTTATTGTTTATTGAAACTATCTCGTCAATGGCTGGAATCCTGGGGTTGAATCTTCTTATCTTATCTTATATATAATATAATTTCGTGTTGTGTGTGCATCACGCGAAAACGACAGAACGAATTTGAACAAATTGTTTATTAATCTATATAATGATAGCTTGAAAAACATAGGTAGCGCACAATTTTTAACAATAAACTAATTAAGAGCTTGAATATTAATCGGAAAGAATGCTCCAGATAAATAGCCAGCTGCATTTCTCCACTGAAACTATTTTACCGTAATACTAGCGCTGATAGGAATGCCCATCAGTTAACCCTTGAGCTAGGATGTCAATAATAGCCGTGTTTTATTGGTAATCTATAGCAAGCGCAGTATTGGAAGTCCCAATAAAACGCTATATTCACTCCATAATTCACTTTTAATATAAACCCCGAAGTGACAACTGACGTCTTGTTGAATAAATTTAGAAGGGTGTGTTCCAAATTCAACTCAGTTCTTGGACAGAGACATCCGGATAGAATATCCAACTATGACGTCATCAGTGACCCTTGATAACAGAATTAAATTCGGTTTTAGAAAAAAACTGCAGTAATTGAAGTTTCAATTGATGCAGGTTTTGTCTAATGTCTTATTTGATTGATTCAATATACATTTTAAGTCAACAAACACTTTGGATCCTTTCCAAAAAATTTATTTAATTTAGTCAATTTGGGTCACTGATGACGTCAAAATACAGGAAGGCGCTGCCTTGTAATCTTGTATCATGATACTCAACGAACATATCCTTGTTTTTCTACATTCCTGTTGGTTGACATTTTTTTTCCAAGATTTATCTCAACTTATTAGTTCACTAACCTAATTATTGACACTTATTGTTTGTTGTTGTTTGCCGTATAAAATTTTACTGCGCTGGGTATACTATACACTTACCAATAAAACACGGCTAATGTAAATAGAAAAAAAAGAGCACATTTTAAAAATTAAAAAAATTTAATTCATCAATTAATGTTTGCACGCACTGTATGGCATCCAGATAGAACATTGACGTAAATTAAACATAAAAACGACGTCGCCATATATGTCTGTAAGACATATACTGAAGAGCTGAATGTCCGGCTAATATCCGCATAATATATGCATAAACGTAGAAAATATAATATGTTATACGGATACTAGCCAAACATTTGGCTCTTAATTATACGTACTAAATACATCTTACAGACGTCAACGACGACATCGTACTAACGTATATTTGACATATAGATATTGACGTATATATTAAATATAAAAACGACGTCGCCATATACATATGTACATACGTCTGCAAGACGTAATTAGGTGAAAAATAAAAAATAATTTTTTTGTTTATATTTTTTAGTTTTTAATTTTCTTGTAGTTTTTGAATTCTTTAATTAATTTTATTTGTGATTTATTATTTCTAATATCTATAATCTAATAATTTTTTTATTCATTTAAAACAACTGAGATACAGATATTACATCTTAGTTGTGGAAATCGTAGCAATACATCGGTATTACTTTCATCTAATGTATAGAATCTTTGATGTTTAATATATGTACGTCTGAACATATGTATATAATACGTTCATTGAATAACTTCAGATCCAAGAATCGAAGTCATAAGATAATTAAACAAATATTATATATATATGAGATGTACAATATTGCACCGAGATATGTAGAGAAAAACACGTACAATAAACGTATATAAATACGCCATGTTAACAGCAATGCAGTTGTAGTCATCTTTATTGTTTAGTACATTTTTCGTTTACATACAATGTAAATGTAAATAATTCGATGTCAAATGCTTTGTAATACATGGAATCTTTGATGTTTAAAATACGTATATTATACGTTCATTGAATAAATTCAAATCTGAGAATCGAAATGGTAAAATAATTAAACAAATATTATATGTATATGAGATTTCAATATTCCACCAAGATATGTAGAAAAAAAGCACTTTTAATTTACGTAGGTATATAAATACGTCATGTTGAGAGCAATGCAGGTAGATTCATCGTTTAGTATATGTTTCGTATACGTATAATAAATGTATATAATTCGATGTTGAATGTTTTTTGAATAATGTACTTAAATTATACATATATAAAATTCTTTCACCATTATTAATTATATAGATCTACAATATAAATTCAGTATATGTCTAATTCAGGTTTTTTCATAGCCTTATACATATTATATACATATATACATACATGTATTATATGTATATTAGGCCTTCTTATTCTATCTGGGATGGAACAAAAAATTAACTAAAAAACCTTTTGATGAAACCAAGGGTTTGGTTTTTTTTTATTTAAAGGCGTAATTAATTATATTAATCAACGAAAAATAGTTTTGAGTCTAATATGGTTCCAATATCAGAATAACGAGACAATTCATGCAAATGTTACGAATTCTAATGATATTTATACAGAATACGCTTGCATTTAATTCACATTGTCTTTCAGTTATCAAAACAACTAAATAAATTCTGGTAACTTTAAATTGACATGAACTTTTTATCAATCAAAAAATACAAGAAAGCGATTGTGAAGACTAATTTTCTCTTATTTATTTAAAAGCATTTGATAATTTCTTTTATCGCTATTTCTGGAATAGCCAGCTGCATTCCTCCCCTGAACAAATTCAAGAATTCAGTTTTACTTTGAGCCCAATTTCAAACGTAGAGTCAAATACAGAGATTCTTTCTTTAGCCGCACCACGAGAATGTTGAATGCTTTGCCGAATTCTGTTTTTCCCTCGCATTTTGAACCCAATGGTCTCTTTTGTTTGTTGTTTTTCTTTTTTTTTAATATCGTGGTTTGACATTATAAAAGGAAAACAGTTAAGATTCTCGAATTGGTGTATTTACACAAATCAACTGATATTTTGAATCCTGTTACTTATTCATTTACCAAACTTCACAAATTCCTCCAGTCATGCACCATTTTATATTTAAGCCTCTCCCACAGGAACTATGCATTTTTCTGTAATAAACATTTGCCAAATTTTACCTCACCTATTTACGCGTGATTGCGGAACAACATTCATATGTAAACATTCATATTTATAATATTCTGTGGTAGGATATTATAGAAAGGTATGAAACTCACATCATATATTCCCGTGTTCAATCTTAAATGTTACACATACGCCACAGTGTCCTTTCTTGAAAAAACTGTCTGTTCCCATAAAATTTAAAGCTTTTACAACATGTGAGAAACTCACTGAACAATATTAAAAAATCGTCTCTTTGAAGTATTTAAATTTAATATTCAATAAATGTCAAAACCCGATTTATAAAAAGCAAAAATACAAATTCATACACAAATTCCATTTTTGTAAAAATACACAAATTGTCTGAACCACAAATCTGTGTACACAAATTTATTTGTACTTATATGCCGATACTCAAACAAAATTTGTGTTATCGTCTGAAATCGATGAAATGGCTTACACAAATCGCATTTGTGTATGGATTTGTGTAGAATTTGTGTATGCTATTCACAAATGAAATTTGTGTACTTATATACACAAATCGTCTTGTCAAAGCATAATGATACCTCTTTCATAATGTTAGTTTAGAGCTTATTTTTCTAAAAACTTTTTTTTTTACTTTCCCGAGAACTGGTTAGCCGATTACAACGAAAAATGTTTGAATTCTTGATTTTTTCGTTTAATGTTAAAAAAAAAATTGTTTAAACAAAAAACTTGTCTTGTGGTTTTCAAAAAAGTTCTTCTATTATATATATTTTAAAATTTTTACGAAGTATCTCTACGAAAATATCTCGCTACCCTGAACTTGTATTTTTGAATCTTAAAAATGCAGTTTGACGGTGAATATGACCAAACTGCGTCAAAAATATTGACGGAAATGTTCACACTTGATTAGAAACTCTATTAAGTATGTAAGTGTCGTTGAGGGAGCGCCAACAACGACATGATAACTTGGCTCACACTCTAAATTAATAATAAAGTTTATAAAAAAAAACATCATAATTAATTTATTAATAATATTTAAATGTATACACAAAATAATTAGTACGGCCATTTGTTTGTTACGAAATTTATATTTTGCTGTAAAACAATTTAAATTACCCGATAAAATATTAAAAAATCAGAATAATATACACGCCCGGACAGAAGAAGCGAATCAGTTAAACATTGTTAATTGCATCAAAAATATTGGTTAATGTTGTTGGTAAATGTTCACTTTCAGTGGCACAATTAAACGAAAAAACATGGAACAGTTGCTATAATTTTTGGTTTTGCTTTTTTATTGAAAAGATTATTTTTTTGTTGGTTTTATCTTATCGTTTTTTTAATGTCCCAAAAAGATAATGCTTGACAGAAAGACTTAACATCATAGACTGCATTTTATGATGCAATGAAGATTTTTTTTTTTGTATTCGTAAATTATATCGGATTGTTGTTGAAATGGTAGGAACATTTTTTTTAATTGCAGTTTTTATAATGTATAATCAACGTGTTTAATATTTTCAAGTAGCTCATATAATATATAGATATGTGGAATCTTAAGTAAATGTTGGGATAATAAAATAAGTTTTTTTTTGTTTTGATGCAATTATTATAGGCGTTAAAGACCAAAGACCGAGTGTGCTCCACTTTTCTAGTAAATTAATTATTTGTGGATTATACTTCAAATCCATTACTTGAGAAAACCCCTCATATCATGACCATGACCAATACAATTGGGTCTTTAAGATTATATTGTATTTTATTAATTATAGAAAGCCTCGCATGCGATTCTAGAGGTTATTAAATTCCAACATCTATAAAGTTTTAGGTCCCATTAAGTCACAGCTAGTTTATTTTGCCTCCACAGCCTGATCGATCACTAGCCTGCCATCTCCAATTCCGCACTTTCAGCAATCTACCTAATAGTCACTCCATCGGATATGAGACCTAGCTTAGCTTCTGAGTTCTGACTCTCTCAGGTACGGCATCGAAGACTTTGCCGGCTTCGATGTCTATCCGCTTCAAAAGGTTGAAAAAAATCGCCCGATTTTGATTTTGGATTTTTTGAAAAAATTAAATATGGTGTATTTGAGCTTAAGTTTTAACACTTCAGATTTTAAGTTGTAGAAAGCTTAGAGCAAGCTTATTTCAACAATCAGAGGCTCATCATAAGTGCATGTGTTAGTTGTTAGTAAAAATAAAATATAAACAATGCTAGCCTAACACATACACAAAATAAAAGAATTGGCTAAAAAAACGTTGACATGAAAAAAAATATTAATAAAATAATCACGACAGTGGAGCACTGCTTCAAAATAATGATTTGAGTCCCACTTTACTTAAATTAAAGCCCATAGACGAAGCGTTAAGGTTAAAGAGTCTGCTCATTCGGTTTAGAGCTTCATATTTGACATAGTTTGTTCTATGAAAGTCTACATGTAGAAGTTCTGATCCACGCAGGTGAAAAGATCCTCCACGCTAATTTAAACCAACACAAGTTAATAGATAAGGAGCATCGATTTCGCCCTTAATAAGTTGATGAAGAAATATTAAATCGTTATTAACATGCCTTTGGGTTGCATGTGGAGAAGCTGGATTCTCTGTTTATAAGGTGGGAGGTTAAAAGGATCATTCCAAGGTAGACCTTTCAGGACAAAACGAAAAAAATTATGTTGGATTGCTTCAATTCGGTTGTTATAAATTTCGTAAGAGGGGATCCATACCTGTGAGGCATATTCAAGATTGGGGCGTACGTAGCAATTGTACAAGGAAAGAGTCACATATTGATCAGTAAATTCCTTAGCCCAGCGTTTTATGAATCCAAGCAAAGCTTTATTCACAATAAAATTAATGTGTTGAGTAAATTCGAAGTTCTAAGTAAAATGGACACCCAGATCCTTAAAACTGAAGACTTGACGGAGCTTGTGCTGCGAAATACTATAATCAAATGCACTTACCATACGTTTTCTTGTGATTGTAATCGTCTTGCATTTTAGGGGGTTTAGGGAAATGGCACTTTTTCTGCACCAATGACTAAAGTTCCCAATGTCTGACTGCAGAAGAATGCGGTCATCGCTAGACTTAGTCTTACAAGACTTCAGCAAATACGAGAATGTCATTAGACTCTATGCATGATGTTACATCATTTATAGCCAAAATGAATAGTAAAGGACCAAGGAATGGCTTCCAACGAAAGGTTCTGAAAGACAATTTCTAAATTTTACCTGTTAGGATCTATTCTCAAGATATGATTTGATACAAGGTAAAAAGGGGGAAAACCGTAAGCTTTTAACTTGAACAAAATTAATTCGTGACTTAGTTGATCAAATGCTTTTGACAAGTCTGTGTAAATACAGTCAACTTCGTAAACTTTTTCTAGTGCATTTAAACATTTGTAGAAGCACGTGAGAAGATTAGTAACAGTATACATATCTATGCTTCACGAATCCGTCACAAATGAGATTTTTACTTTAAAATGCCACACTCTCACAGACTATTTTCTCAAAAAGTTTAGAAATGTAAGATAATTTAAAAATGGGCCTGTATTTGGTAATGTCAGCTGTCTCCTTTTTTGAATATAGGAGTAAGGAAGGCCTTTTTCCATGTGCTAGGAAATGTTCCTGCTTTTGCTTAAGTGAAAGCTCGAACATTAACCTGAGCGGCTGAACTTAAAACTGTCTACACTTTTTAACACAATTGAGGGAATTCCATCAGGGCCCGCTGAATAATCATAATTTAGCGAAAAGGGAAGATCTCAAACTGTACTATGTAGTACAGGGATATGATTACAGCTAGTTTGCGAATAGGTGTGTAGATTGTGAAAAAAAAAATCATTAACAACCATTGGTTCCTTAACAAATGAATCATGAAAATTTGATGCGAAAGCATTAGAAATATCGAGGGAATTTTCTAACTGAAGATTTTTATATGCGAGGGTCATCTTTAAAGGAACTACCCATATGATTTACGTATCTCGTGTTATATAAAGTATTTGAAAGATTACTAACAACAACAACATTTTCCATATAAAAAAGTAGTCCGTTGGAGAAAGAGTTTTTAGGTCAACCTTCCATGCTTTATGTCTTTTATTAAGAAGAATGCGTAGCTCTTTAGTGTAGCATGGGTGGTTAAGGCTTGCATTATTTGATGCTAGAACGAGTGTACTAATAGCGTCAGAGGAAAATATTAATTCGAGAGTTCGATTTTTTGAATTTTTAATACAGTTTTTTTGCTGCAAGTCTCTAGAAGCAATTTTATCAAGAAAATAAAGTTCAATTTACGATGAAGATAAGGAAGCTTCTAGGTAGGATTCATCTACAGAAGGAATCCAGTCAATGTTTGGTGAATTAAAGTCGCCTAAAACCAGAATAATGCTGTCGGAGCCGGACATTTCAATAACGAAATCAATTACCATGGAAAGTTCACTATAAACTGAGAGGAAACTTTTTGGTGGAATTTATATGTTTAGAATATACAAAGCCTTTGACTGTATAATAAACTTTACATAGACTAATTTAATAGATAATTCAAATGGGAATGGGACAGACGAAGAGAAACATTTGTTTCTTACTGCAATACCTCCTCTTAGTTCTTTTGTATTACCAGTATGACGATCTTTTCTATAAACGAGGAAATCTGGGCAAAAGAGTTTTGTGTCCAAGAAACATGAGTTTAACCAAGTTTCTGTTAAAACAAAAATGTCATGTGGAAATGCTTTGGAGTTTGAAAAATGTCAGCAGTAAGTACTGCGAAGCCCACTTACGTTTTGGTAGAAGACGGTAAACCTGTTAAGGTTTTTGTTATTGTAGATTTAGTTGGGTTGCATTTTTTCCTTACTGAAATGAATTCCTTAACTAAACTCCCTTGTTATTTATATCCGAAAAATCCTTAAAGACAAAAGTTATTTTGCATATACCCAACCTCGCACCTACTCCAAATCCTATAGTGACTCCAAGCAGGGGGGCAGTATGCCGCCCCTTTACCTATCTCACTGTTTGTATACCGTAAACTTTAATAAACCATAGCTATGGCGGTAGTTCACATTTAAGTGAAATTAATTCTCACAAAAAAGTTAAATTATTTCTCACTTTCGGTGGTAATTCACTTCACAAAAAAAGTGAATTACTACCCACTATTGGCGAAGTTAATTCCCATATGAAGTTACTACCTTTGAAGTAAAGTCCCTACACCGTGTATCATATTAAGCAACATCGATTTTGCATATTTTTTTCTGTGAATTATTAAAAAATTCGCCCATAAGTCAAATTTGACAGTAATCCTTTTTCATGCATATTTAATTCAAAACTGACCTTAAAACTAACAAGATATTGGTTTTTCTGCAAAGTTAAATTTGCTCGTATTAATTATTCATTTTTGTGCCCATTACTGTAAATAAATTGATATAAAACTTAATTGCCAATTAATTATGAGGAATTGTTTAGTCTGCAAAGTTGTTTTCTGAGTTTAAAAACCTACTCAGTTTTATGTTTGATTATATTTCATAATTAGGACCTTTTAAAATGTTTCTATTTACATAGTTTTATTTTTATTTTTTATTTTTTTGAGTGGTTTTATTTTTACGAAGCTATCAGATTAATAGATTTGGAATTTATTTTCATTCATGCGTGCTTTATTGTTATATGATTGCCTTAGGCCAATAACCTACCTGATGACTGGACAGTTCATCGTTATAATATCGTTTATTTGTCAATTACTCATAATATAAATTAGTAACATTACAATTCTTTTGGCGTGCGTCGTGCCCGCCACCGTTTCGATGGAAATGTATAGCAATAATTAGGCAATTTTTGTTTGGTAAAAGTTGTTTCGTGTTATTTTGGAAAAAAACACAACAATTATCCAAATATAATATCTAAAACCACAATTCTTTTCCGAAATTTGTCGATAAGAATCTCGTATGATGACTGGCGATACTTTTCCACACTTTTCTGTACGAAAGAATACAAGAGAGAGAAAGAGTTGTCTCACTTAACTAATATAATAAAACGGGCAAAAGCACATTAAAGTAGATAAGTTTTTTGACAGAAACAAATATAACAATTACCTTAAAAATAACACGGTCTGTAACTGTGTAAACATTAACACTGATTTTTAGAAAATTGAGTACTCCATCACACGTCTTTAATAATAATGAATTTATGAAAAATGTATTTAAAACATTGTAAAACATTTTTATAAAATCATGTTCTTTAGAATAAGTTAAAAAAAATTGAGATTTTGTTATGCAGTTTTTTTCAGAATTTATTATTATACAACTAATCACAAAACAAAATATTCAATAAATTTTGTTTTAAAAATAACTTAAATTAAAAAAAAAATCAAAAATTTATTAAAAATGGCGTTTTTTTTAATGTTGATATGCAGAATGAATTCGGCTATCTAGATCTTTTTCAAAAATAAAATTTGATAAGCCGTTACCACGATAGTCGACAATTATAAAAACCGCTTTATGAAAGGTACCGTTATAATGGGCTTTTCTGAGACCGGGACACCCACACATATCAAATTTAAAGGCAATCGCTTAAGAAGTTTAGGCTGTAGCTCGTTATACACCCAGGCAGATAAACAGACAGTCACTGTGTTTGATTGTTATATCTATTTATTTATATTGATGAATTCTAAACTTTTCTTATAGAATAGTACCTATGTACGAGTATCGCAAGTAAGATTTTCTTTTTAGAGTTTTTCCTTATGTAAAGAATTCGTATTAATACATTTTGGTTAACTTTCTATTTTGTGAGTTTGTTAGGCCACGTTTTCATTTGTAAGTAAACTCGCGAAAGTCTTGCAGAAGTTTTTTGTAGTAGCGTTTACATTGTCATATGAATTTTTGCAATTTCTTCTGCAATAAATATCTTGCAAGAAGCTCGCGCATCATATGTCGCAATTTATTGCAGAGGTACTTACAAAGGAGAGCAATTAATATCGCAAGAAATTTGGTTGTTTACTTAAAATTTTGAAGTTATTGCGAGAAGGCGTCAACGTTTAGCAGCTGCAGTTATAATTTTATTGTAAAAAAAATGGGCACGACTATTTCGCACATACTTGCTCTTATGTGCTTAATTACATTGGAAAGCAAGATCTTGAACTAACAAACAATAACATTTATGTACGTTGAAAAAAACACAGTTTGCACTTATAAAAAGTATCAAGACCACGGTTTTTACTAAAATGGGGTATACCATCACACGTCCTAAGTAACAAAGAATTAAAAAAAAAGTATTTCGAATATTGTAGAACCGGTTTTAATAAAATCCTATTTTTTAGAGTTTATTAATAACACCTGATTTTAAATATTTTTGTTTGATAAGTTTTAAATTAAAAATATTCTCAAATATGTTCATCAAAATCGTTGGAGCAGTTTTCAAAAAAATTAAGCTTTTCCTTAACCATCATATGCCAGGCGCCTTTATTTTTAGCCCTAAAAATAAAATTTTAATTTGCACTCTGAGGAATGCTGAGAGATACACACATACCAAATTTGAAGGCAATCCCTTAACCCGTTTAGGCCACAGTTCAATAGACACCCGGACAGAAAGACAGATTTCTCTATGATCGTATTGTCATGTTTGATTGTTATCTCAATTTTTTTTTTTAATTCACGAATCCTGAACTTGCCTTATAGTACTTATAATCGCAAGTAAAAAGAACAACTTGGGTTCGCAATAATATAGAATGTTACTTCTAAATTTTTTTCGAATACGTCTGCTTATATCGTGTTTTATAATATCCGCGGTCAAAATAATAAAATATCCTTGGAAAAATTAAAGTCCGTTAAAAATGTCTTCTTATATAATATCAACTCTTAAAATATTCTCCCAAAATACACCCATGTTAATGAAATCACTTTGTTTTGAGAATTATGACAGTGAGTTATGGGAGACATACTGCCCTCTACAATACCCCTCTCCAGTGCTTGGGGTGTCATTAATAAATTTGAAGTAGGTGCGAGGTTGGGTATGCAAAGTTACTTTTTTTTAAGTTTGAACTCTTTAAAAAATTAAAAAAAAACTTGAATTAATAATATTTAATTAATAGTTTTTTTTTCGAAATATGGTCTTTGAAATTTTTGCCCATTCGAGATTTTTGTGGATTCTAGATTTTTGCATTCTAGGTTAAAAAAATTGTTATTTTTTTCGATTTTTTTTTGCATTCGAGATGACGTCATGGTCCCTGCTGAGATTCCTAGCATCTGGTAAGTACATATTACCTAACGATATTTAGTGACAGCGCGAGATATACGAACATTTTGGTAAACAGCAAGAACTGTCGGGAGTCAGTGTTCCAACCTGCAATTAATTGCACTCGCAAATTCTCGCAAAGAGTTGTGCAAGAGCGCTGTCGCAATCAAATAGAAGCTCCTTCTTCACTTCATCAAAAAAACTGAATTCTGAAGTAGAGAAAACAGAGAAATAAAAGTAATATCAAACTCTCTTCATAAGCTCGGCAGTTATGCCATCGGCTCCCGAGGCCTTGTTATTTCTGAGCTGATTAAATGCCTTTTGTATCTCCCCAAAGCTTGGTGGTTGTATAATGAGATCATCTTCTTGAAATATTGGAGTCTCCATTTTTTCCGTGAGTTGACCGTTGAAAAATTCATGAAAGTAGGTACACTCTCCATCGGTCCAGAATGCCTTCAGGATCGGTGATCAGATTCCCCTCTCCGTCCTTACGGTATGTGCAGCGTGGTGTATATTGCGACATGTTTTTGACTAATTGGTAGAACTTCCGCGCTTGTTGCAGACCTCACTCTCTATTTCTTTCCATTTCACTGACAATGTTTTTCTCCCAGGCTGCCTTTTTTGTCTGTTCATTGCTCGATATGGGATGTTTATTAATCTCTCTTCTTTTACCTTATTTTATATCTCTCTTCTAGAACCAACTAGATCTCTTCTAAACTATATCTTGCTCTCGAATGCTCTATAATGCAAAGGCTAACAACAACAATCCCTCAAAAATTCTTTTGACTTTTGTCTTACCACAATAATCGCACTTATTGTAGAATTTAATTTTTCTATAAAGGACCTTGTGCAAGGGCTTTAACCCTAAACTAAAATATAACAGATTAGTTAATCTAGGTTTAATTTATCTTTATTCATAGCATGTGATAAGTTTGAATAACATGTGATTAGTATTTAAATATGTGAATGCTACAGTGTAATTAATTTTTCTATTAATTAATATATTATTACAATGCTAACCATAATTTGATGAGTATATTTTCCAAATTTATACTGTCCATAGAATAGACAGTTGATTAAATTTCCGTTAAATCTGACCAATAATCATAGTCAAAATGAAAATGAATGCCAATTGACATTAATCATATTATTGTTCTAACCGGTTCCATTTTTTCTTTTATGTCATTCGATAAGTAAACAGAACAGAGTTTTTATAGCGTAGAAGAACTCGTTTCATATAAATGCAAATACAACGCTTCATTATACATATGTATTAGAAATATTAAATTTCTTTTTTGTTGTGGCTGTTGAATTTATTTAAATATGGCTATTGCAATCAATATAGTGACTAAGCAAAGGTTCTTGACATTAAACAAAATGATGATACTTTTTGCTGAAGGCATCACACCCCTGACATAATACAACAAACTATGTATCTATGCATCTATAAACTTTCACTTTACAAAAAAAAAAACTTTTAAAATATTTTTGCTGTCAAACGAAGACTTTGTTTTGTTTTATATTTTTGTTTTCCTTTGCTTACCAAAAAGATTCATTAATATCTGAGTTGCAAATGACCTTGCTGAATTGGTGATGTTTTGGTAGTTTCATCATGCTTGTTTGAAGGCCGTACGAAGAAAATTAAGAGTTCATCATTGGTATTTTTTGATTGAGAAATAAATGCAAGTTTGAGTTAACAGAGACCATAATCAAAATAAACAAATACATGTTTCACAAATATTTTTTTGTATAACGATGAATGTACATATGTACATCCATATGTAAACTTATTTAAGCTTTTTAAACGCTCAGAAAGTTTTTATCTCTATAATGTATGGGAGAGCTTATAAAGCTCAGGCATTGCGGTATCTTGATTGTGCCTATTGTGCCAACCCGTGTGATGCTAGAGCAGCTCTGTTGCTCCAGACTGAGATCAGAACTTTAAGATATTCTGAAGGTGGAAGGTGGAAAGTTTTGAGTTTTTTCCAAGGGAACGATCTCATCACCAAATGTCCGCTTTCTGAGGCGGGGAGAAGTGCTGGGGATTCCATGAGGATATGCAAAGATGTTTCTTCTCTTTCGAGGCAGATTCGGCTAACGGGGTCTGCCGCTAGTTTCATGTTGTGAAGGTGTTTTTTTCAGATAACAGTGTCTAGTTATGATTACAGTCACTTTTTCCTATCAAGGTTGAGTAGGAATTTTGTGGTTTTGTTTGAATATTCTAGTACAAATTGGAGCAGATTTGACCAGGAGTTGTTTGCCAAGCTGCTTTGGATTCCATGAGTAGAATGTTCTTGGCAGTGTTTTTGAACCGAAAAAATACCGGAACCTGTTTCCATTTTTGAGCTATCCGTATACCAGACCAGATCTTCACTAGAAGGGTGTGGTTTAAAGTTTTCCCAGTCTTCCCTAGAGGGGATGACTATAGAGAAATTCTGTGTGAAGTTATATATGGATTTTGTAACATCGAGGGACATACTTAATATTTTGTGATTTTCCAACTTTTCTCATTTATTAAATATTTTAGATTAGGTATGATTATTATTTAAGGAATCACTTTGAGTAAGTTAGAATGAACTGCGAACAAATCGGAAATTTCATTGTGAACAGATGAAGAAGTTAAGGTTAAGCTTGCAAATAAATTTAAGAATAACATTTAATTGTAGGGTACTAATTTGCAAAAAAAAATCCCTTTAGAAGTCAAAGTTATTGGAACAAAATCGCTGGAATACAATTAATTGGCTGGCAATGAATAATAAGGTTGACTGTCGTTTTTTGAAATGGTGGAGGCTCCAGTCCGCTTAAATATATAAAATTACTATTAACTTTTAAGTTTCAAGCTTAATGCTAACTTGTATACATATAGCCATTGGTGGTTTCGATTAGCATTAGTTAGCCAAATCATATTTCGAATTTAAACAAAGGTTTTGAGATCAGTTAGATAAAGTTGGTGATACCATTTTATTGCTTGATGAATCAAAAGATTGCATTTCAGCTAGAAATAGGTAGGTACAGATACATAGTTAGAATGTTAGGTATTTTAAATAAATTAGACTTGCCACTTGGCTGCAGTAATTTTATTGGCCGTCTTGCAGGTCCAAAGTATTCGAAGGTTTCTAGGCAAATTTCAAGATTCTTTTGGTTAGATCTCAAGCTCAGATTCTTTGAACTTTTCTCAGGGGAACATGGATGCCGCCAATGAAAAAACTGCAGTATTAAATTTGGATTATGAAAAAGAAGAACTCTTGCAAACATTTCTAAAGTCTTTTACGAATTTAGGCTTTGGAAGTTGACACAATCCATAAGCTTTCGTTTTTTTACTTGCGATTAGGTCCTATGATGCAAGTTATGTATTCGTGCAGATTAAAAACATTGAGATAACGATCAAACATGACATTACGATGATAGAGAAACATATTTAAATTACTGGCAAAATTCAGTCTATCTGTGTGTCTGCCTGTACGGATGTATTTTGATCTGCAGCCTGAACGGTTAGGTCAATCGTCTTTAAATTTAGAACATAAGGTTATTTTGACATTTTTAGCTCAAATATTAATGGTACCTGCCATATAACCTTTAAGTAAAAGTTTATTTTTCTCGGAAACGGCTATAAGAATTTTTTTTAAAGCAAAAAATCAATGTACTATTATTGTAGACGTGCATTATGTTTTGACTGATACTTGTGATCCAGTCTTGCAATTTATTTTTCATGTCTTACAAGAATTTAATTCCAAAGCTGAATTTGGTCAGTTAAATCACAGGATACAGATGTTGTTTTATATGGCACCTTCCACTTATCGGTAACTGCTGTGGCTACATAAATGAAACATAGTTTGTTTGTTGCAAACGTTCATTAGAGGCAAATCCGTTCACAAACCAGTTTTAAGACCAGCCTTCCTGATGAATTTTTTTGTGCAACTTAATTGTTTTTGGTGCTCCAGACCCGATTTTATATTTTTACTACAGCTTTGAAGTAGTTGCGAGATCAGAGAGGGAACAAAATGTGTACAGTCTCCTTGGAATTACCATTCATGCATAAGAAAAAGGAGGGATTATTTCGCTAAAATGGCATAAAACAGTCTTGGTCCTGAGAAACATTAAATTCTATACAGTTTTTGATATCCTGGGTAACAATGTTGCTTATATCGGGATTTAATGAGATTGTAATTCTCTCCAGTTGTTGTTCAATTCTCAAAAGAGTAGAAGATGAATTCGAAATAAGAATGAAAACCTGATAGTGCTGTCATCGGAAAAAAATTTAAGTCCGAAAACAACTTATATTGGCCGGAAAAGTAGCCGATGTGATGAAAATTCATTCCTTTGCCCATCAGTTCACCAGTGGAGATGTTGCAACGAAATCGTACTGACGGTCGTTAAGAAGCTAGTTCTTCAAGTATTTTTAAGCTTACCATTGATCAGTATTTCCATGACCTTAGGAGAAAGGGAGGTTAATGCGATTTTTCATGCTCGGTAATAGGATGGTGAGATTCACCTTTGTTGGTATTGGTTCAACAAAAAAACTATAAAAAAAAATATTGAAGGAGACACCTAACATTATCAAAGAGACTCTTTACTTTCTCGACTTCTATTAATACTGCACTTCTACAGCCTTACCTAATTCTTTCAAGTGAGGTTTTCTTGCCATTGATCCTATGCTATATTATGTAATTTGTCTACTGATCACTGATGATCTGATTTGAGTTTTTAATCAAATTCATTTAATTTACATCAAAAATCTTATTTTTTTTTTTAATATCTCGAACACTTTTCTATAATATCTAACTTTTTTATTCTTTCTTCTCAACACTTTGATGCATAACTGAGTAGAAAAATGTTAATGATCGTGTAGATCCCTTTTATTTATTATACATGGCCCTGACCGCCTTACAGGCAAATTGCCGATCATAGCTGTTAAGTTGTAACTTAACGCGGAAAGTGAAAGCCATGTTCAAAACAAACTGGAATGCACCCTCGTCACGAATGAGTTGACTTGACAGTTTTCTAATGACAGTCCAATCAACTTTAATATATAATTAGTAATAATTTTGTAATTTTTTTTTTTGGATTAGAACTACACGTGGAGATGTGGAATTGGATTTTTTTAATACAAATGCATACTAGATACATAATGGCTAATTAGGTCGAATTAAGACAAAAAAAACATTGTTTGACAGAACTATCAAATGCCAGCTGTGATGACAGCTTCTTCCATACATAATCACCCATCTGTCAACTACTCAGCTTATTATATTTCGTGACTAGAGTTTTGCGAAATCACGATACATGAATGGCAGCACGTGATGGTAATGGCCAGACAATAAGTGTCAGCACTGTTCATCCGCTAAACTCTTGTTCTCACCTTCAAGTTTCATCTGAGGGGGGGGGGGGGGGTTATATTATCAAACAAAACCAAAACCCATTTAAATATATTTTTCCATGTGTTTGGAAAAAATTTTCTTTTCGACTTGCATGTCAAAGTTTATCAACTTTGACAGCGCCCTTGCTATGGAAGTTTATCAACTTTATTGTTTGCCAATCAAAATTATGTGCTTCTCTTGTCTAAATGGCTCATTCAACTCTTTGTTTTTTTAATAATTGTAATTTTATTTTATTATCAATTCGGTATTTAAATGTCTGGAAATAGAAATCTTGAAGGAGGTCTTTCGATAAGAACCCCGCTAATCTTAAAAAAATTTTATTAATTTCGATCATCCTTCAGGAAATTTTCCACTCCCGACCAATGCGTTGATGCGCTGCTGAGGGTTATGGTTTTGATCTTATCAATCACACAAGAGTATAGCTTCTTTGAACCCAAAATAGCTCGAATATCATCAATCATTGCAGTGTTCATTGGCAGGATTGTTGTTTGTTTTGAGATCTTTGGAAGAGCGTGCACATCAATGTGGGTGGTGAGCTAAGTAAATTAAAAAAAAAACACTTGAGTTGTAAAAATATAAATATATAAAAAATGTTTGTTAATTGAGACTTTTTTGTGATATTTCTTATCTTCAATTCCGGTTGTATTTTCGGTTATGTATCTTATGAATTTTGCTTTTTAAGGATATAGTAAAAGTGGAGTTGGATATTGTAAATTTCTATACATTTTCGATGGATCCCTTAAAAAATGTTCAATAAAAATAGTGCATTTTAGCAAGAAAAGTTAAATGTTTAAAAAATTGCTCCACTGCTATGCAAAGTAATGCAACAGAATGGCTAGCTGGGTTGTTACAAGTATAACTGATTTAAGCAGTGGACTAGAAGTGATGATGAAGAGGAAACTAGGCACGATTAGATTTCAAAACAAAGACACATAAAATAGTCTACTAAGGAAAAGATCAAGGCAAAAACAGAATCAGTACCTTCCTTGTGAAGGAGTTATATGATTAATAATTGTAGCTTGCAAGAAATTCATATAACTATAATGTCGTTAAAAAACTCAAACTCTTCTTCTGAAAACAAGATCTGAGGCACTTTTTTTGAAGCAAATTCCTTTTTTTATTTGAAATGTATTTAAAAAAAATTTAATGATAGTATTGAAAAGGGTATTTTTCCAGAAGCGCTAAAAAGAGCTGTAGTAATACCATTGCTAAAAGAACGGGCCACTTCCTGTTTAGATAACAATCGTCCGATATCACTTCTTTTAGTTTTTTTCAAAAATCTATGAAAAAGGTATGAGGTCTAGACTCTAGAATGATTTCTTTTCTTAAAAGAATTAGCTTTTTTAGTGATTATCTATTTGTTTTGTTTTTTTTTTTTTTTTTGAGTGGTAGGCCTTCGCAGGATGCTGTTCTTTAACTGTGAAGAGATTCATCGCAGTTTGAATAACTGTGAGTTACCTTCGTTGTTGTTCATTTGCATAGCTAAGGCTTTACAGTAGATCTTACGCTGTTGCTAAATAAATTATATAAAGGTACGGTTTTTGATTGGTTGTCTTGTTATTTAATTAACCGAAAACAAAAGGTAAAAATACAAGATAAATTAAGTTCTAAAAAACCTATATACATATATGGGCGTGCCCACACGGATCAATTTTGGGACGAATTCTGTTCTAAATTTTTGTCAACTCACTTTTAAAGGCCAATTTACTGCTTTTGCAGACGTTACCACCTTGTCTTACTTAAAAAATAAACTAAATTAATCATTTTTAATTTGTATGGTAATGTTTCTAAGGATATACGATTTTTTACCATTCACAGTTTTGTCTTTAATATTCTTTAAACAATGACTTTAAACATATTTTATTTACTTTCAACGATAACTTTTTATATTCAAATAGCTATTGTGAAATTGAGCGCCCTAAAAGCTTTAAGTACTTGGGCTTACGGTTAGATTTTCGAATGAGCTGGAAAGACCATACTCTTAACTTGAAGGATTACCTTGAAATAGGTAAACCTTGAAGGTTTTGAGACAAATTTACCATTTGAGCTTCGCAAACATCGCTTCACCTGCTTGATAGAATACAAAATCGAGCGTTAAGATTGATAGGTAATAGAACTGCTGCTGAAACAATTGCCCCACTTGAACACCGACGCAATGTTTCATGTCTTTCCTTATTTTATCGTTTCTTTTACAAAAAATGTTCACTCGAAGTAGCCAGTTGCATTCCTCCCCTTAAAAGTTTCTCCCGTAATACTCGTCTCGCAAGGAATGCTCATCAGTTCACCCTTGAGCCTAATTTCGGACGTACCGTGAAATATAGGGATTCTTTTTTTAGCCGAACGACACGAATCTGGAATAGTTTACCCGGCGGGATTTTCCCTTGCCATTTTGATCTGCAAACATTCAAAACCAATGTTAATCGGCACCTCCTATCCCTCCCCTCCCTATCTTCGTAATGCCCGCGCAGTGTGTTCTACATTAAAAGGGAAACACATAATCCCTTGTGCGCGCGTTAATTATATAAAAAAAAAAAAAAAAAAGCAAAAACATGTAGAGTTAAACGTCGAACTCCAAGTTTTGAATTATTCAAAAATCTTAAAATTCTGCCACTAAAGCATTTATATTTTTATAAAGTACCTATTAAAAATATTTTCGAAAAATCGGGTTATTTATCCGCTAGGTTGTATGGATCTCATAGTTTACGAGGTAACGGTAGAAACTTTGTAATTGTACCTACTATTACAAAAATATATCATTACCCACTTTTACGAAGGAACTGCATCTCGTCTTTTTAATAACATGCTAGAAGAAATCCGATGTGAGTCAATCAAATCTTCATATTTGCGAAAAATAAAAAAACTATTATTCTCATTTAAAATATTATATAGAATGAAAATTATAAATATTTAGCTTTTTACTTGCGATTATAGGGACTATAAGGCAAGTTATGCATTCGTAAAAAAAAAAAAAAATTCTAACAATCAAACATGATATTACGATGATAGAGAAGTCAAAAAAAGTGGGTCCGGAAATTCCGTCCGTCTGTCTGTCTGTCTGTCTGTCTGTCTGTCTGTCTGTCTGTCTGTCTGTCCGTATCGATATCTACAGCCTAAACGGTTGGGCCGATTTGATTCAAACTTGGTATATAGTATTTTTAGAGTGCTCTACCCGACAGTTTTTCGAATTGGCATTCTAGCTCCAAAACTAACGGTACCTGCCATATAACTTTTATTAAAAAACTTATTTTTCTCGAAAACGGCTCCTACGATTTTGATTAAACTTTCAGAATGATGTTTTCTGTGCAAAATCTATCTTTTAATTTTAATGGATTTTTCAGAAAAAGTTTTATAACGGTACCTCCCATATGAGCGGTTTTTTAAAATCAGACTTTCTCGTCAACTAATTGACGGATTTTGATGAAATTTTCAAAATATGAAGTGTTTTATGATTTAAATAATATTGCTTATCAAAATTTTCAAAAACATTTTTTTTTAAATTTTAATAATTTTTTTAAAAAAATATTTTGTTTTTTGAATATTTTGAAAACGGATCTACAGATTTTTTTTTTAATTTTGCTCCTAGTATAAACTATAGATTTCTTAAAATTGACATACTAAAATAAATTTTAAAATATGTTTTCGAAAAGTTTTTCAAAAAAAACATTTTTTTGAAAAAACTGGTCGAACTATTTTGAAATGAAAAATTCATAAAATAGAAAACAGCAAAAGAAATAAGATGGCTTACAACATTTTTTCCAAGAAACATTATGAGTAGTGTTTTTTTGAATTCATAAATTTTTTTCCCCAACATTTTATTTCATATTGCTCGGCTAAGCCCTAGCCAAGCCATTAGTCAAATAAAAGAAAGTGGCAACCTACATTACATACATACTTACGTATTTTAAAGTATTTTTCATCATCATAAAAGCACAGAATAAATAAGGAAGCCTTTGATAAACACACAAAAACAACTAACAAATAAAAAAAACTATTCGATTACTACTGAATGCAAAAATTTCAATCGAGAAAACAAAAGTTTACACCTTCCTATAAATAAACAAAACCACTGTGTTAACTTTTAATATTGTCTCTATACCTACTCGCTTAACAGTAGTTGGAACACGTATCTTAATTTTAGTACCTACCTTCCTTCTAACCTTATTATAGGTACCTAAATCCTTTATAAATTCCATTGGTCCCATATTGGGACGTATAAAGGTCCCTTTACCTAGCATTATTGCCATACTGCTGATTCCGACGAATCTTTATGCCAGTTGTTCAAATTTTTCCATACCAAAATGAAAATTTAACTGAAAAAAGTCCTTTATCATATATATATTATAAACAGTAAGCAGCAAGTGGAAAGATAATACTACACTAAAAAACTGCAAAAGCTAACAATCCTATATATTTATGTGTTTATCCCTTTGTCGTGACGCATGTTCGTTCGAGCTTCACCCCAAAACGATTCTAAGGAAGTTGCACGTCATACAAAAAATATTAAAATAAAATCTTTGTCAAAAAGACGCCTGCACTTAAAAAGGATTAGCACATAAGAGCAAGTACGTGCGACCCAGTCGTGCCTTTTATTTCTCTTCTTTTTATGATTTTTTCATCAGATTTAAAATTTTTAGTTTATACGAATTTTATTAAATATTTTAATTTTGAATTTAATCTCATTACACTTAAAAAAGATCCCTCTCAATATTGTTTAAGATATTTTGTAACTAAACTGTCTTTGTTTTAGAGGTATAGAACTTTAAGTTGGCAATACTATTTTAGCTGGCGGCCATTTTGTCAGCTGTCAAGTGTTTTGTTTTTAGTTTGGTTTGGCATTTCAACGTGAATAGACTGACGCCTGAACAACGCTTCCAAATTGTGCACATTTATTTTGAAAATCATGGTTCTGTTCGAAATACGTATCGCACACTACGTCTATTTTACGGTCAACATAATCGTCCATCAGGGCAATTTATTGGATTAACTATGGAACGTTTTCGCACTACGTTTACTCTAAATGATAATACGCATCCACAGAGACGTCGTTTAGTGCGTAGAGCGTAGAGTAGAGGAAGACCCGAATCAGTCTGTCCACCATCGTGCACAGGAATTGGATATGTGTCCATCCACTTTATGGAAGATTTTTGCGGAAAGATCTTGAGTTTCGTGCTTACAAAGTCCAACTCGTATAGAATTGAATCCACAGAATCACCTAGCAAGGCGTAGATTCTGTGAATAGGCCGAAAACAAGATTGCCGTTGATCCCAATTTTCATAGCGAATTTTGTTTAGCGATGAAGCTCACTTTTGGTTGAATGGATACGTCCATTAACAAAACTGCCGTATTTGAAGTGATGATAATCCTCAAGTGTATGTTGAGACACCGTTACATCCGCAAAAACTGACTGTATGGTGTGTTTTATGGGTTGATGCACTAATTGGTCCGTACTTCTTTAAAAACGATGCTGGCCAGAACGTTACAGTCAATGGTGACCGCTATAGAGCCATGATTACTGACTTTTTCGTTCATCATTTAAACAACCATGATGTGCAGGAGCTGTGGTTTCAACAAGACGGCGCAACATGTCACACAGCTCGTGCCATAATTGATTTATTGAGGGAAACGTTTGGTCACCGCACCGCATAGTTTCGAGATTTTGTTTGGATTCGAGATTTTTGCCTTCTATATTAAAAATGTTGATTCTCTCGAGATTGTTTGCACTCGAGATTTTTGTCATTCGAGATTACGTCAAGATCCCGTTCCGGAAATCCTCGTGCAGACGATCATGGATACGTACGAGTCAGCCATAAGCCATACTTTGAAAAAAAGAATTCACCTTTATATTTGTGCCATTATTTCTAAGACTTTCGATACATTTCATAACAGGACTTCAAGATATCAGCTTATCGATAAACCCGTGTTTTTGTTGTACTCCACTACAACTATCATTTCCGAACATGTGATATTGACTGAAGTCCCATCATCCTGGTTACATACGCAAAATTGTTTTTTTATTAGAAGGAACAAAAAAATGTTCTTACCATATAAAAAATCCTAGTACCTTTTCACTTCACGAACGCTCATACGTGTTTGCTGACCTGATAGTCGACTTGTCCTTCTCCAATTTTTTGTCTTCAAAAAAGTAAATTGGCAGAATTTTTCTATTTGATATTTGAAACTCTGTTTTCTTAAACGTTCCGAAATGAACGAATACACAATTTATATCCGCGCTTGATGGGCTTTTACTGGTGAAAACTGCTACGTCCCTTGCACTTTATCATTGATTCATAAACCGATTGATTCTTTGATAGCCTATAGAATGTTTGATAAGTTCTGGAAAGTATCGCTATCATGGGTCAAATTTTGAACAACCCGTCAGAGACACCTTTTTTCTAGGGTACTATCTCTTGCGAGGAACTGACAAAACCTCCAAGAGTAAAATTTGTCTCCAAAAAGTGCATTTCATGTAGCCGCTCGGACTCTGCGGTAAATTGTAGATCCCTTCCATTCTTGCAAGTTCACAATACATACAGAAGAATGGTTGAGAGTATAAGTCACTAGGTCTTGGCTCCTTTCCTAGCTTTCGCGCCAATAAATTTAACTTTTTTGTCGAAAAGTGTTTTTTACTGTTGCGGTTCATGTGAATATCTGCCAGAAGCTATACAAACCTGTTTCTGTTCATTTATAAGCTAAGAAACTGAACTCGTTATTCCCCCTGACCTGACAATAGGCCCGATACGACAGTTTTTTATACCCATAAACATATTTATTGCCAAAACAGTTTTCACCTCTTGAACATTTGTGGGAGTATTAGATAGAAGGCTTCCGCCTGCTTTTTTTCTTGCATGTTGGCTTAAAACACTAAAATCTCTTGTGGAATTTACAAAAAAATGCTTTCAGATGTTTCTAGATCAAACAAAATGTTTGTTCCATCTCCGCCACAAAGTCATATGAACGTCTCAAAAGTTGTTGTTTTGCGCCCATACAGTTTCGCTATCTAGTTGCCTAGCTCTCATTAGGCTCAGTCGAACATCATCTTTAGAATTCCAATCACACTGAGAAACATATTTCATAACAACATTTTCATGTTGCACCATCATAAACTCATCCTGATCTTTTCTCATCATATCTCCAATATTGGAATCTAGTTCAGATGTAATATTCGCCGCAATAACGTCATCCACATTAAAAGTTCTAGTTCCAGTCAAGGAAAATTTCCCTTAAACATGTATTGGATTTTGAATATGATATTGTGTGCAGTAACATGATTACCTCGGTGGTTTTTAACCAGAGCCGGACTCGATTAAAAGCCTGGCAAGCAAGCTACTTACAAAAAAACAATGCTTATCTTCTGTCTGTAGAATACGTACTCTTTACCAAATTGTTTTTGGAACATGAAGCAACTTTCTTTGATATTTGATGAAACCATTTGATCAGTATTTCATCAAATGATTCCTGGATTATCGTCGCAGACTTAGCATTAAAAAATAATTTCTAAACAACTTCATGTGTATGTGATTAAAAAAATCTTTTTACTTGCTGAACCAGTTCAAAATCCATTCGAATATCGCGCATTCGCATTAAAATTAGTAATAATGAATCGTAAACAACACTTTAACAATAAAAATAAGACATTGTCACCCTCCAAATTCTTCGACACCAATCGCCCCCTTCCAGGTTCCAGCCTATTAAACATTTTATTAGTCTCTTGTTAGCTCTTTAAATTGATCAAATAGCATTCAAGACGAATCACTTGCCACAAAATTAGAGCTTTTTGAAGGTCAAAATAAAAAAAACGCCAAGAAAAAATTGGCTTGGACAATATTTGTTGTATGAATCACAAATCACGTTAACATTCATACACACGAGTTCAATGCGCTTCATCCGAAAACAGTTCGTCTGTCGAATAAACAAGTATATTTAACTTTTTTCTGAATTTTTTGCTTACACATCTAAAATAAATTAAGTTTTCGACGCATATTTACATTAATTGTTCCCCCAATCGATGAATGTCGGAATGTTGGATTATTTTGCAAGATAAAATTATTATGCTATTTTTAAAATGCCCCACAAAAAAATGTAACGTCTGCTTTAAATTCCTGCCCATCAACATCCATTGCATTCATGAATATGCAAATTAACCGGATAATCTGTTCGTTCAATACTCCAAGTCGGATTAGTTTGAATAGACTTTGATGAACCTTATAATTTTTTTTGTTCCCCTGAAATTTCCCTCACATTTCAGGTTCTTTGGTATTTTTAGAAAATGCATCTGTTACAAAAAAAAAAAAAAAAAAAACAAAAACAAAACAAAAACACCGCCATACTTCTTCCTGATTTGCAATTTGCGGTCAATTAAAATGGCGCGCCGCAAAACCGTTGATTTTAATGTTGGCATTTTGAATTTCAAATTGGGACGTTGCCAAGATGAAAAAATAATTTTGAATTATTTCTTTTTTTTTTTGCTGTAATTAGAAATTCATGAGGCATATTGATAGCAATCTGTTTTGGGCTGAGTGCAGATTGTATAAAAGTTAGTGAGCTTGGCACGCATTTTAATTTATTTTGAGTGTGACAGACGGAGATGAGGTGGGTTATTATTTGACGTTTTATTCTGTTGGTTTTTTTTTCATCTCAATGATTTCAAAGTTTGGTAATGGAAGATGTGCTCAAAGTTTTTCCATAAAAAAAAATTCGTAAGAATTTGTTGATGCCGATGTTGGATCTGCGTGCAGAAAGACATTGATCGTTTGTTGTCGGATGTTTTTTTTCAAGCATTGCATGTCAACAGTGTATATATGTTTAGGTATATTTGATGTTGACATTGTAATGTTGACAGACGAGCTTGAGTCTTCGTTATATAAATATTATTTATACAAGAAGGTGCTAATTTATTTTTAATATTTTCTTCACGTGCCAATAAATTTGTTAGAAGTCGATGAAACATTTGGTTTGCAGACAAAATTTATTTTAATGACTTTATTCCTTAAGAATTCATAGATGTAAAATAGCTAATCATTGTTTATTTTTATTATTTTTTTTTCTATGATTTTTGAATTTGGTTAAGCTCTTAACCAATATCGTTAGTTATATTCGAAGAATAGTTTTTTACTATAACAAAAATAAATTTGTTGCTCTTGCAGCCAATGTGAACTACTAAGTTTTAATGTAAAATAATTGATTTTTATATTTACCTTCAAAACCGGTTACAAATTATACGATTTTTAATACATTTTTCGATATTAGTCGAATCTAGATTAGAATTTTGTATACAAGTTCCTAAAAAAGACGGGATTCCATTATTTTTACAACTTTACTAAAAGTGTTTTTAGGGATGTACCCTTTTAAACTATTAATCATATGTTCAGATTACCTTAGTAATTCACTTTATCTGTTTTCTATTTTGGTGTATAGATAAATAAAATTGAAGTGTCTGTTTGTTATATCAAAATAATAATTTTTTTACAAGAAATACCGAAGCACCGATTCTGACGGGGCTTCTGCTGGCAGAAATATGATGCTGTATCTAAGGAATAACTAAGGATATTTAAATTACGCAGTGGTTTTTTTTTGGTTTTTTTTTGGAAAATTCTGTTTTTATTGACTGATTTTCAAGAGAATTTCACAGGCAGATAGGTGATGTTCTAAGGAGTAATTCAGAATGTTTTAATTATTTCTATAGCAAAATATCGACCTGATAGATGGCACTGACGTGGAATTAATGTAGTTTCTCTGTATATATTTTCATATCAACAATATCACATTGAATGGCTTGAGTGATTGACCCGATATGTTCCGCTGTAGTCGGAATGCAGAAAATGTATGGTATCCTCAAGCAACGTCAGGTGGGTCAGTTATAAAATATAATAAATCTATCATCATCATCAACGATGCAACAAACCGAGATCCAGTCTAGGCATCACAACATGCTCTTTCATAAATACTGAATCCTAGCCGACGAATTTCAGTTTCGCATCTATGGGTTCTTTGTAGATTCGCAAGAAAAAGCGGATGGTTGACAAATGAGCACCACAATGGGTCTACATTGACCTAAGTGCGTTGGAGTTGAGCTAATGGCTCTCTTTTAACAACCCACAAACCTAACCTAACCTAAAGGTTCCTGATGGTCTGTACCTTCCTTCTAGCGTAAGGAAGATCTCTCTTCTGACTTCTACCATTAAATGCGCTGCAAAAAACTTTCCAAGCTGGCCAATCTTCGCTCATACGAATTAGGTAGCCACTCGACTGGAATTTGTTTTTTCGACATCTGTTGCTTCGAGGTGGGGCTAAAGTAAACAAACATCCAATATGCAAAATTTTAGAATTCGAATATTTGTTCATTAAGTCGAGAAAATGATAGTGGTTAAGTGGCGCCAGAATTAACGATCAAACGGACTCGTTTTATATAGTCTTCTGTCAGAATTTCCGGTGATATGTTCTCGCATTCCTGTTGGATATTCTCTTTAAGGGCTTTCAAATTCTTGGGCTTATTAACATAAGCCCGTGACTTTAAGTCACTAAAAAAAAATAATGCCGCAATCGACAAAGTTTTAGAGAAGATTAAAAGACGGGAAATGCTTCCTTCAGAATATCGGCTATGGCGTTCTTAAAAAAATTATTCCACCTCCATGAGCAGTAAAAGGGTTTAATGGCTTATTGAAATGTTGCAACTGTTTACTTCACAAATGTCGAAATACAATTAACATATGCCACCATTTACAAAAATTGTAGTGATTTCCAAAAGGGTGAGTGCATACTCAGACTACATTTGTATAGTTAGTTATTTTGGATTTTCGCAGCCGCTCGCGTTTTTCCTCCTCCATAATATTATCGGCTGCTACTTTTACCCAATGTTTTTTAATGTTCTCCTATTTAAAATTGATGCTATGCAATTTATTAAATATACTACCTTGGTTATAATATCGTAGGCGGATTGAAAAACGGTTTCCGCCATTTATTCATGTTCCAGTTCGAGAACTACTACTTTAATTTCATTAATTGCTTCATCTTCTGTTTGCCTTATATGTTTGATGAGATCGGCAGTTATTTCTTTAGGTTCCAAGGTCTTGTTACTTTGGAGCCGATTAATCGTTTCCTCAATTCTTGGTGGCTACTTCTTGAAATGATGGAGGATCCTTTCTTCCGTAAACCGGTCGTTCAACAATTTATTAAAGAACACTTTCCATGGTTCTGGACTATTTTCAGAATCGGCGATCAGATTCCCACCTACGCCCTTGCAAATATGTGCATCATATTATTAATAATGAGACAAATATCGCCTGGTACAGATCTCCTTCTCTGTATTTTGTCTTTATTTTTCAGAAAATGTTTTTTCGCGTTCTATGAGAAATTCCTAAGTATTCTTAAATTCAGTCTCTCGTTTGAATTCTTCATCAAACCAATCTCTCCAATTCTTTGACTAATGACTAAGGTGGAGTCAACAGTACCTATTAATCACTTTGCTTTTTAAGCGTACCAACTTCTCATCTAGTCCTGGGGAAATAACTCTTCTTTCATCGAGCTCTCATAGATGCTCCCTCTGCGTACCTAAAGGTTTTGAATTCGATTTCACAGTACAGCGCGAGGCATGTCTCTTTTCGAGATCTTCTTTTCACTTTTTGATGCTAGCCAAATACCGAGTGGTAAAAATGGCGAAGCATGACATTAACGCCATACCTAGGGCAGATATTAAGAGTTTTATCTACAAGTTCGTATAAATTGCGTCCTCTTCGGACTCCTTAGTAGGAGCGAGGGTATTTATAAGGCTGATGTTTAAAAATTTGTTTTTACCGGGAATAGTGCATAACCTTTCCTTATTGTATTAAGGCGGATGATTGTGTTGGCTTATTTGTGCACATGGTATATTCGATGTCTGTTATCATGTCGGTTTTCTGTAAAACTCCATTACTATTATAATTGTGTCCTCATGGGTCGTTCTCAGAATTGCTGTAGGTGTACGAAGCATCGCAAGCATCGGTCGGCTAATTTGAAATAATATTTAAACCCATACCTGGTGCAAAGGAATTTCTTCGTGCTGACCACAACTTTTCACTTTTTTTTTCATTTGAAAGTCATCAATCATTTTCGACTTCAGCGGAAACTAAAAATCCATATTAATATCAAAGCATAGAATATTGCATCAGAAGCGCAAAGAAGCTATTAGCCACATTTTACAAAACTTGATCTACAAACCGCGTGATGGTTTTTTAGCCTGTCCATTGTCCGCACACCGCACGAAATACATGATTGCCATTGGCACGCTGAAGCAAAACTCAATAACTATTTATAAACTCGTACCTAATAAACACACAACTGGAGCGCATACAATCAATTAAAAATACTTTTATTATAATTATTTTTTATTAGTTATCCAACAAAGAGTTAAGTTGCAGGAAGTATGGCTACGCTACGACACACCCCGTTCTCAATAAAGAATAAGTTTAACTCATATAGTCACAAGTTTAATAAACTCGGTCGTAACGAGGTAGGTTAATCAAAATAAAATGGCAACTGCAAGCAACATTCTTAAATGTTTATTCCCTTTAGTAAAGTGTATATGAAAAGGCCGACATTACCTTGAATTCAAGAACCAAGTTGGTCAAATATAATATGAAACCTTATACATGTCAAGTGTTTTTTTTTCATATGCTAACTTCTTAACAAGTGTAGCAGTTTTTTTAATGACACAAGGGTAAAAGATATTTTATATGAGCGGCCAAGCAACTGAAAAGATACTTATCTATCGTTGTATCTATGTTATTGTAGGTGCGAAATCAACCATGAAAGATAACTAAACTGGTTCTTAAAAGAAAAAAAAAATGTTTTTATCTGCAATCAAAATGATTAGTCAAGCAATTAAAAACTTGATTTTCTGATATAAAATCAAATGAACTTCCGGCTCAGAAGTATAAAGGTCATAAGAGATTTGTTATCCGTTAAAACAAATATGGACAGTAATCTTTGGTTTTATTCTTTCGGAAAAGAAGGATTCTGAGATGCCTAAAAGGCAAATATGCGAATGAATCTTAAAGTTTGGTAGCTTATGAATACGCATAAAAAGTTAAACTTCAAAAAATGTCCCTTTATTTAAGAAATAACTGTAAGTGATAATTAAAATTCAAATATTATTAGCACACGTATTTGTTAACACTTTACATACCTTTTTGACATGAGCGATTATTATGCATACCTGCTATGAGCTTTAGATTAACTGGTCGCCCTTCTTCTCGCTGTTTCTGCTCAATAATCACAAAATGTCGGTGAGGTCTTTTCTTTACCGGAAGAGCTTCGTTTTCCATCGTCATTCTATACAGACGGACGAGTTTGGCAGGAATAGCAAAACTGAGCGGGCTCTATAGCTCGTCTATATGAATAATGTCATACGCGGCCTTGATAGTGAAGTTTCCTGGTCCAAAACCTATAACCTATCAAGTTGTCGACGAATGGCGTTAGGCAGTCACACACTACATAGGAGAAGATCTTGTAGAACTGATACATCTGTAGTTGGTTTTTTCTCCTGAGTAGCCGGTGTTGCTCTTTCCTCTTCTGCTCGTAGAGGCCGCGAGCCAGCATATGTTCGCCGGCACTCATCGTCAAAACCAGAGGTTTCGTTATGGTGGCCGTGTACCGAATGTCATTCTCAATGCTTAATGCTGGGGCCTGGTGATTTCTCCCTAATCAATACTTGCCCCTCTGAAAAGTTGGACATCCATGATTCTAGACCAGCGCCTTGCGTCGATCGCGATATGGTTGATCTAATTGATCTAGTAGATTGTTGTCTGTTGACTGTTTCTTGAACCGACAATTTGTCCAAATATTTCAGGGATTAAAAATATCAGCAACAAGCTCTAAACGAAAGAATAAACAAATATAATTCACGTTATGCTCTAAAGTCAAAGAGAAAAACGCCTAGAGCTTGAATTAGAAACGGCCATTGGATGAGATTTCACTTTGATGTTCTCTTGATCGGCCTTGGTTCGTTACAGCTTTGTAGCCTTCAGAATTAGTTTTTAACGTTTAGTAAAACTTTCGAAATTCATTCCTGCGAAAAAATGGATAGATAGTAAAATTAATTTATAGATTTTCTTTTAATAACTAGCCCGAAAAAAATGGGTTTAAAATGTTGATTAAAAATACCGGTTCGTAAGGAAAATAAGTAAGAAAGTTTTTTTAATTGTTTCCTTTTTTTTGACAAAATATATTTTAATACATATAATGTAATATAAACGAATTGGAGAGAAAACAGAGTTAAGCAAGGCATTTCACATTCACGTGGTACGGCTAAGGGAAGAATCCCTGTGAATTCCTAGAGTGCGAGTATTACGGCTGAATCGTTTCAGGGAAGGAGTGCAAGATGGCTATTTCTCTAGAGAAGTTTTATAGAAATAGCGATAAAATAACGAAAAGCACAAAACATTACGACGCGACGGTGGGCAAGAGATCTAAATTATTGTCGCCTATAATTTTTAAACATTTTTTTCTTTTTTTAAAACCGTCCGCGAAGCTCTAGTGTGTTTTTGGAGCTTCTGCCTAAATATGGGATTTTAATTGCATAAAAGTATAAAGATAATTAATTTAAAATTAAATCTTCAAAGGAATGGCCAAAAGGACGGTCAGCCAGATGATAGCCTAAGTTTTTGTTTTATGTATGGACTTCGAATAAGTTTAAGTTAATTAAGTCTTCCTTACATTTAAAAACCTTTTCTTATTATCTTTTTTTAACATTTCAAAAATGTTTTTAGGTTCTTCCAGTCTTCTCCATTTAATATTGCCATAAATTCTGTTTCGTGCTGTTTGTTGTTGTGTCTGGGGGCCGGAATTGACATTTTGAATAAAACTAAGATTCCATATTTTCATAGTTTTGCTATCCACAAGGTCTAACTGCGTAGAGCATGCTTTAAACTGAGATCCTTTTTTCATTCCATTTTTCAATTCGAACTAAACGTCCCGCACTCTGGAAGACCTTGTCTTCGTGCACATAACTTTCTACTGAAAAGTAATGGGTTTGACTTAAAGTTACTGAACAGTTACAAAAGGGTTTCAATCCAGTCCATTAAGAACTGGTTATGCATTGTAACTGAAATGTTTCTGAAAACTGGAACGTAACTTATATAATATATATAACTGAAAATGAAATATTTCAGTAACTTGCATCATTTGTAAGTTCTGAGTTACTCAAGAGTAACCTTATGCTGACATATTTCGGAAAACTTTAATGTAACTCTAGTAATAACTCTCGATAAATTGTGTTGTAATTAAATCTTACAGTGTTTGTTTTGTTACATAAAAATCACAGAAAGATTTTCATTGCTTAACGAATGACAGGGAAAGCCTTAGACAATATCTAACTATCTCAAGTAACATTTTTGTTACAAAAAAGTCACAGAAAGGTGAATAGCTATAATATTTGTTTCAGTAAAGTTTTTTGAACCTCCTCAGTAATTCAAAAATTCTGAGTTGATATTTCTGAAACAAGAATGAGTTTCTTTAGGATTCCATTTAAGTTTTCTTTAGCAAAAGTGTATTTTTGAGACTATATGAAAAAAAAATGGGCGTGGCTGGGTCGCACGTATTTGCTCTTATGTGCCTAATAACATTAGACGGCAAGATCTTTGACAAAAACACAGTTTGAACTTATAAAACTATCAAAACCACAATACTTAACGGTTTTTAGTTAAAAATGAGATACGCCATCAAACGTCTTAAATAACAAAGAATTTATGAAAAAAGTATTTGGAAAATTGTAGGACGGATTTTGATAAAATCCTATTTTTTGTTTTTAGTTTTTTGAAAAAAAATTAGTTTTTAAATTTGGTATGCAGTTTTTTAGATTTTATTAGCATACGTGTGATTATAAAATTAAAAATTATTTTTTTTTGATTAATTTTAAAAATATTGATTTTTCCAAAAAAAAATTTAAAAATTAATTTTTAATAGAAAAAAAAGTTATTCAAAATTTTGATATGCAGAATTAATTTGGCTACTTAGATCTTCTCAAATATAAAATTTAACAGAAATCCATGGAGCCGTTACCGAGCAAGCCAAAAATTAAAAAAACTTATTTGAAAGGTCCCGTTAATAGACTTTTCCCGTATATGTGGTTCTAACCAAATGATAGCCAATACCAACAAAAAAATTCTCAAAAATTTTCATCAAAATCGTTGGAGCCGTTTTCGAGGAAAATAAGCTTTTCCTAAACGGTCGTATGGCAAGTACCGTTATTTTTAGCCATACAAATAAAATTTCAATGTCCCCTCTGAGGAATGCCAAAAGATAAACACATACCAAATTTGAAGGCAATCGCTTAACCCGTTTAGGCTGCAGCTCGATATACACCCGGACAGACAGACAGACGGACATTTTTTGCCAATGACTTTTTTAGGCTTCTCTATGATCGTAATGTCATGTTTGATTGTTATCTCAAATTTTTTTATATTCACGAATCCTAAACTTGCCTTATAGTCCCTATAATCGCAAGTAAAAACAGAAAACGTGTTCCAAATCAGTTCTACAGTGGTTGGCACGAATTCTGAGGTTACTAGTTGGTTACAAAATAGTCATAGATATGTTTTATGGTTTGAGTGGCTAAGCGATTATAAGGATCTAAAAACAATATGTTTTTCTTAAAATAGATCAATGAAAACATTAAAATAATGCATTTGAAAATTCAGTTAAAAAAAAGCCGTTGCATAGAAGTCGTAGTAATTTATTTGTCACTTTAATCTTACCATCACTTTGTTACAGATAAGTCAATGTAACTTAATTGTAACAAAGCGTGCCACTTGGGATTTTTTTAACCACTTCTGTAACCATTTCAATTTGAAGGTCACGATGTAGATCGCTATTTCTTATATACCAAAGGGCACGAAGGACACTGCTTTAGAATTTTTGTATGGGTTCAACATTTGTTTTCTTTGTACAGCCTTACAGTTGGATGCCATATGTCCAAACGGGTTTCAGTAATTGTTAATATAACATTAGATAGGTCAGAGATCTTTTCAGTAACCAGTACATTTGTCTGTACTTGAAGTTTAGTTGTTTTATTTTCTTTTTGATGTGCTCTTTCCATTCAAGTTTGGCATCCAAAGTCTTTCCAAGGTATTTGGCGGTATTGGAGTAAGGTCCTGCTATACTGTTTATAAAAATTGGAACATTATTAATGTTTTTGTTTGTTTATATGTGTCGATTTTATATCGTTTAATTTGATACGCCATTTTTGCTAACTTTATCGATTGCATTTTGCAATTTTTGTGTAGCCTTCGTAAAGGATTTATCTGGCAACAATGTTGCAGTATCATCAGCAAAGGTAAACTGGAAAATCCCTTGTATATAACAGACACAGGGTTTGTCCTAGGACACTTCCTTGTGATAAACCGGCTTCAATTTTCTTAAGTTCCGAGTAATTTTGGCTGTACCGTACTCTAAAGAGTCGGTTCCTAACTTAGGATTTTAGTATTTCATAGTACTGCCTGGGAAGGTCCCTATGCAGTTTGCACTCAAGTCCTAAGTGCCAAACCTTGTCAAAGGCTTGAGCATCATCTAAGAATATAGTCGAAAATACTTGTTTTTTTTCAAGTGCCTTTCATACAACATACATAATTCGATGCACTTGGTCTATCGTGGAATGTTTATTTCTTAATCCAAACTGATGGTTCAGAATTAATCTCCTTTCTTTTATTATTTTGTTTTCGAGTTCCGTACATGTAAAAACCTTTTCTAATCATCTTGTTTTTTAACATTTCAAAAATGTTCTTGGGTTCTGCATGTCTTCGCCATTTTAGTATTGCTATAAATTAATTTTTATATCCCTCAAAATTTGATAGCAAAGAATAACCATCTACTGACACAAAGAGGTAATCAATAATAACATACTGTCCCGGATTACTTAACTCTCTGGCGTTTATTTTAAAGTTATACTGATTTGCTTGCGATTAAATTATGATTACCAAAAGTCGCACATTGTGTCTGTTCAGCACGAGCGTTAAAATCTCCAACGTGTATACATTTTTTTCCCCTAAAGACTGCATCGTTTCAGAAAGTTTATTGACATCGAATTACCAATATGAACAGCTTAAAGAAACTCAAACAATATTAGAATATCAGAATAATTTCTAGATAAATTTAACTTTAATTTGCTTAAAAGTGCATTTTGTATGTTCCCTTATTTTTTGTTTGTTGTTCTTCCTTTCGTTGTTCCAATTTTTTTCGGGTGGTATCCAACAAGTTATCTTCAATGGGTTTGGTTTAAATGCATTAAATGGGTTTCGTAAAGTAGAAAAATTTCTTTCTGACACTCATTGTTAAAATGTATATTTTCTTTCATTTTCGATTGAAGCTTCAGTCAAACTCATAATTAAAAGCCCAAATCATAAGCTCTTGAATTGGTGAAAATATCAACTTACAGCTGCTCCCATTTAAAATATCTATAACGCGTACTTCTTATCCTCATTCCTTAATTATAAACCGCAATAAGAAAGATGATATCTAAATAACAATGGAGCCAAACCGATGTGGGTACGAAGGGATAACCAACCTAACCATAGATTAACTGAACTTGAAATGGCATTCCTATGATAATGATAATGAAGTAAACATGATAATCTCTCCACTGACAATCGGAAATGCCAAAAGGTGAAAGAAGATGAATTCAATTCCATGAGATAGTTTTCAGTATGACTTCTGGTTGACTGCTCCTTTTTCTGAATTCTATTCATTCGAACTGGGATTTAAAATTCTTTTGTAAAAGGAAACCGCACCAACAATAAGAAATAAATGTAATAGAATCGTCCAAAGAGGTATAAGTTTACAATAGTTGGAGCAAAGAAAATTCATATTAATTTTTTTTTTTTGATTTAACGTAATAAACATTAGTTGAACACTCAGAGGTAAGCTTTGAGTGCTGGGGTTTTGTTATTGGTGAAAACCTTTTGAGGCGTTATAAAATCGTCCTCTTACCCCTTCCATAAGTTTCAGGTTCGTTTATTTGTAAAATAGTCCACAAGCAATCAACGGAGCTGTATGTTAAAAATTCTCTCCTTCTCTTTCTTTTGATTTTCAAATGAATTAAGTTGTCAAAATTAAAATAAACTGTCAATGTTGGCAGTTGAACTTAAAGTTAACAGGTGAATAAATATCTAACTGATAGGCAACATTAATTTGTGTTTAATATAAATTTGTTTTCTGTTAAGAGTAAACTATGAGCTGTCTTATGCAGCCACCTTTGAAAAAATGTCATCTACTCTCTGAACGATTTGTGAACACTCTCTCCATAGACTTGCAACCAAATTTAACTAACCGCAACTTTTCCCAATTCACGTTATGTAGGTCAAACAATCAAAATCAGTGTAAACAAACGGCAAAACAAAAAATAAGTGACGTGAAACAAAACCGGACAAAAATCGGTGAATTTTATTTTCGCGTCGAACCCTAAAAGGATACATTCTAGCCGCAAAATGAATATCCTTGACAATGGAAAATATCGTCTCAAAAAGGACTGGAACAGCTGTTCAATTCCATCGCTTAATGATATTGACGAACACGATGACATGAGTGCAACATTACCAGCACCCCAAAAAACGCCCAGACGCAGTTCGATAGCCATCGGATTGCTTGGAAAATCAGACAAAACTGCCAAACGTCGCAGCTCAATAGCAGTTTCGTTTCTTGGCAGGCGTGATAGTCATAAAGTGAGTTCGACTTTATTCACCACAAACTAAGAATTCAAAAATAATTCTAAAATGCAAACTGTTTTTCTTTTCAATTTCAGATAACAAAGGATACAAATTCCTTCTATGAGTCAGCTGTTCGAACAGAAAAAAGCGATGGTTCACCAAAAAGTCCTGAAATTATATTTTCCTCGGATGAGAATTTTCACGCATCATCGCCAAAAGATACCGGTCGCGGTGTTTATTTCGATGACACTTCAGACTCGCAAAATATAACGAAAAATTTGAGCGTTTACGAATCGCCGGTCGATAAGGAACGCGGTCGCGGTCGTCGCAGTTCATTGCAAACAAAATTGGATCGTCGCCGTCGGAAGAATTTCGATCCGAATCAAATGAGTCCTGAATCGTCGGTTTGCTTGGAGGATGATTCAAATGTCGACGATCAATTGGCATTTGAAATGGAAGCAAGTCAGTATATGCAACGCCAAAAACGTCATTCGTGGTGGAATATTTTCGCCCCTGACCAGAAAAAACAAAGGTGAATTGTTGATTTCATTTTCTAATTAAATAACAAGCTGTGTCTGTCTACAAAGTTATGTCTTGGATATGTCTTCTAACAAAATTAATAATATTTTTTACTAACAGAGGAATACCGATTTGACAGAGAGTGCAAAGCATGTCCTGTATAAGAAAACTTTAGCAGTTTTTCAAGTCCCTGTGTTGCAATATTGTCAATAACTCAATGATTGCTCTCGTTTTTTTTTTTTTTTTTTTTTAACAAAATGACTTTTGTTTTGTAATGTATGTATGTATTAAAACTAATCTGTCAAAATTAATTTTTAATTGGCTTCTTATTTTATCAGTATCAAAGCCAATTTTTGACGTTTTCTTAGATTAGAAATCATAATTAAAAGTTCAAGATTAGAGTGGGGCCCAACTAGAGCCTAGATCAGTATTTCCCAAAACCCTTGTTAACACAAAGATTTTGTATAATGCATAGATTTCATTTGAAGGTTTCACAGTTTTTAACTAAGTAAATAATTCAATTGATATACAAACTGTGCTGCTTTTCGAGTTAACCGTCAAAATTATTAATGCATATAATGGTACCAATTTTTAGTGTATTCTCCAAAAATTACAGCGTTTTCCTCCCCGTTAAAAATTATCAAAGAATATTTGGAGCTGCTTTTTCTAATGCCTGGCATGACACCCAAAACCTTGATTCAAAATAAGCCATCTAAGCCGATGGTATGATGATTGATTAGTGTTGGTATTCTATTAGAAACACTTGGTCTGATATGCTTTATTAAATTGATATTTTTGGCTACCAAACCAACATTTTATCTATGACGAAATAAAATGAACCCGAGCTTGCTTTGGACCCTGTTTCAGAAACAGGAAAATATGGCTACGCTTTGATAAACAGAAATCTGATAAGACTATACAATCTTTTTCCTCTCGTAATCATAGCCCGGTCAACATAGACATTCAACCTTACATTAATTCCCAGAAAGCTGTAAATTGGCATGAACGTTAAGAACACCATTATAATGCAACTATGCATCGATCCCATGTGTGCGTTAAAATGCACCAGACAGGAGTTATAAGCCAAAGAATGAAAAAAGTCCCGGTTTTCAATCACTTTTCATTTTTATCTGAAAAATTTTGAACTTGCATAAAATTTGTTGCACACATCGGACCACTGAGGATTCAGCATCCTCTCAACAATTCAGTTGTTTTGGAAGTGGGAAAGATACATTTTAATCGGCGATTCATACCAAATGCCTTCAATGTTCAAGGTCGTCAATAGCAGTGTTGCCGCTCTAAACACATAAAAAAGGGCACGACTGGGTCGCACGTACTTGCTCTTATGTGCCTAATTACATTGAAAAGCAAGATCTTTAACAAAAACAAGTTACATTTACGTTAAAAATAACACAGTTTGAACTTATAAAAAGTATTAAAACTACAATACTTAACGGTTTTTAGTTAAAATGAAGTACGCCATCACACGTCTTAAATAACAAAGAATTTATGAGAAAAGTATTTAGAAAATTGTATGACCCGTTTTGAAAAAAAATCCTTTTTTTTTATTTTTAGTTTTTTAAATTTTTTTTTTTTTTAAATTTATGTATGCAGTTTTTTTGAGTTTATTAATATACATATGAATATAAAATTTAAAATATTTTTTTATTAGTTTTAGAAATAGCTATTGATTTTTCAAAAAAAAAATTCAAAAATTAAATTTAATTAGAAAAAAAAGTTATTAAAAAATAAGATACGCAGAATTAATTAAACTACCTAGATCTTCTCAAATATAAAATTTGACAGAAATCCAAAGAGCCGTTACCGAGAAAGCCAACAATTTTAAAAACCGTTATATGAAAGGTACCGTTAGTAGACTTTTCCTGGAAATTTGGTTCTAATCAAATGATAGCCAATACTAACAAAAAAATCTCAAAAATGTTCATCAAAATCTTTGGAGCCGTTTTCGAGAAAAATAAGCTTTTCCTAAACGGTCATACGGCAGGTACCGTTATTTTAGGCCTAAAAATTAAATTTCAATTTCCCTCTGGGTAATGCCAAAATAATCATACACACAAAATTTGAAGATAATCGGTTTAGTCGTTTAGGCTGCAGCTCGTTATATGTACATACAGACAGACAGATTTTTTTTATTTTTTAAAAATTGCTTATTTTGAAAATATGCTTTCTCCATAAGTACAAAGGAGTATAAATAAGTATAGGACGAATACATTCGCCCAGGTGATTTTTCATACATCCAATCCTCCTCCAAATTTGTATTTTAACAATATCGTCAAAACATTTGTCCTGAATTTTGAATAAAATCAGGCTTTTAATTATATTTCCTCGGTTCCTATAATATACATATGTATATATATATGATTTTTGATTCCATAAAATCAATTTCTCCAACCCGATAAATAAATAAATATTCTTTTATTAGAATGTTTTAAAAATCATTATCAAAATGTTTTTAAACTATTTTGTTAAAAAATTATATGAGAGTATTCCCTTTTAAAAGTTTTATTTGAATTGTAAAGTTTGTATTGAAGCTTGTATTCTGGAGCCTTAACATCTTTAAAATCACCTTAGCCTTTAGAGCTGAATTTGATAAAAATTGAAACATTTCTGCATATTTCTTCCACATTAATAGGAAGGGCTAGTTCAGCTTCTTAATTAGTTAAATGAATGGAATGGCTTACGCAACCAATGTGGCAAATATTTGATTTTTTTTAAAAGGCGATGACACCACTTTTTTCCCAGCATTGTTGCAGCAGAGGGATATTTTTACCACTGAATGCTTCAATAATCTGATGTTTGGATTTTCAACCAAGTGAAAGAAGCAGTCGTTCGTCCTTCCGATGTTTTTGTCGAGTACCAATGATCAACTACATTTTCCCTCATATTTTTCCCATAAAAAAAAGGTTAATGTTCTTGATTTAAAGGTTTTTAATACAAACTCTATATATTACGTTGTAAGAAAAATAAAATTTATTGGTTTATTTTTAATTCTTTAGGGTCAAAAAAGTCGCATGATTTTTGAAAAAGTCGAAAAATAGCCAGTTTTAAAGAGAGTTCTCTTATGGTCGCGTAAGACCCAAAAAATGTGACTAACGTGGCAACAACGGCAACCGTGGTCAACAGTACTTAGTTGAAGGCAATGTCAAAAAAGTTCAGTTGAACTCATGTTTGTTAAAAAGCAGCTCTGCGACAGTGCGTACATTCTTATAACAAAAGTTGTGTGAATGGACTATGCGATGACCCTAAGAAACAACTAGGTGCATAGGCGCCCACAGAAAATTTCCTAGGAAGGAGGGAGGCAGATTTTTGTTTGTATTACAATTTTTCACAAGCTTAAATTGAGAATGGGCACGAAAGAGTGCGTACAACACACTAATATCATTTCACCTTATCAGAATGCTAAGCCTTGTTTTGTTTTTGGTTTTCAAAATTATTATAAGTGGACACGAAATCAAACTATCAAACATGGAGTACGCCATCATACGTTTCAAATAATAATGAATTTACAAATAAACATTTCGAAAATTGTATTTTGATAAAATTCTGTTTTTTAATTTTAGTTTTAATTTTTTTTTTATTTAAAAAAATAATAAATGAAAAACAACAATATCATGAATTGATTATAAAAAGAAAAAAAAATATTCAAAATGCTAGTATGCTAGGCTACCTATAAATTTAAAAAAACCTACGTATATGAAAGGTCTCTTTGATAGACTTTTCTGCTACAACCTACAATTGTTTTTGATCTTATGGAAGACATTACCTACCAAAATACTCTGCCGAGAAGTTTTTACTTAACAGTTATATGGCAGCGCTCGGTGCCGTATAATGTAAAAAAAAAAAACTAAATTCAAAAGTAGTCACATATAGACGGACAGACATTTTTGTAACTAACTTTTTTACTTGCGATTATAGGGACTATAAGGCAAGTTATGCATTCGTAAAAAAAAAAAAAAAATTCTAACAATCAAACATGATATTACGATGATAGAGAAGTCAAAAAAAGTGGGTCCGGAAATTCCGTCCGTCTGTCTGTCTGTCTGTCTGTCTGTCTGTCTGTCTGTCTGTCTGTCCGTATCGATATCTACAGCCTAAACGGTTGGGCCGATTTGATTCAAACTTGGTATATAGTATTTTTAGAGTGCTCTACCCGACAGTTTTTCGAATTGGCATTCTAGCTCCAAAACTAACGGTACCTGCCATATAACTTTTATTAAAAAACTTATTTTTCTCGAAAACGGCTCCTACGATTTTGATTAAACTTTCAGAATGATGTTTTCTGTGCAAAATCTATCTTTTAATTTTAATGGATTTTTCAGAAAAAGTTTTATAACGGTACCTCCCATATGAGCGGTTTTTTAAAATCAGATTTTCTCGTCAACTAATTGACGGATTTTGATGAAATATGTATGTAGTGTTTTATGATTTAAATAATATTGCTTATCAAAATTTTCAAAAACATTTTTTTTTAAATTTTAATAATTTTTTTAAAAAAATATTTTGTTTTTTGAATATTTTGAAAACGGATCTACAGATTTTTTTTTTAATTTTTCTCCTAGTATAAACTATAGATTTCTTAAAATTGACATACTAAAATAAATTTTAAAATATGTTTTCGAAAAGTTTTTCAAAAAAAACATTTTTTTTGAAAAAACTGGTCGAACTATTTTGAAATGAAAAATTCATAAAATAGAAAACAGCAAAAGAAATAAGATGGCTTACAACATTTTTTCCAAGAAACATTATGAGTAGTGTTTTTTTGAATTCATAAATTTTTTTCCCCAACATTTTATTTCATATTGCTCGGCTAAGCCCTAGCCAAGCCATTAGTCAAATAAAAGAAAGTGGCAACCTACATTACATACATACTTACGTATTTTAAAGTATTTTTCATCATCATAAAAGCACAGAATAAATAAGGAAGCCTTTGATAAACACACAAAAACAACTAACAAATAAAAAAAACTATTCGATTATTACTGAATGCAAAAATTTCAATCGAGAAAACAAAAGTTTACACCTTCCTATAAATAAACAAAACCACTGTGTTAACTTTTAATATTGTCTCTATACCTACTCGCTTAACAGTAGTTGGAACACGTATCTTAATTTTAGTACCTACCTTCCTTCTAACCTTATTATAGGTACCTAAATCCTTTATAAATTCCATTGGTCCCATATTGGGACGTATAAAGGTCCCTTTACCTAGCATTATTGCCATACTGCTGATTCCGACGAATCTTTATGCCAGTTGTTCAAATTTTTCCATACCAAAATGAAAATTTAACTGAAAAAAGTCCTTTGTATCTTTCTATTAGCAAATTATATTATAAACAGTAAGCAGCAAGTGGAAAGATAATACTACACTAAAAAACTGCAAAAGCTAACAATCCTATATATTTATGTGTTTATCCCTTTGTCGTGACGCATGTTCGTTCGAGCTTCACCCCAAAACGATTCTAAGGAAGTTGCACGTCATACAAAAAATATTAAAATAAAATCTTTGTCAAAAAGACGCCTGCACTTAAAAAGGATTAGCACATAAGAGCAAGTACGTGCGACCCAGTCGTGCCTTTTATTAGGTTTCTCTATGATCGTAATGTAATTTTTGATGTTATCTAATTTTTTTTTATATTCAAGAATCCTAAACTTATATTTCAAGTTAAAAATAGAAAATGGATTTTGGAAAGTAAGACGTACGAAACATTGTCCAACGCTTTTTATTCCTCTTTGGTGGTTATGTATGTCTAGTATCTACTCGTCTATAGTTGACTGTCTTTTTTCATTTCGGATTTTGAAAAGTAACATATCAGGTTGGATCAGAAAACAGACGAATTTTGAGTATCCGAAATTGCCAATCCGATAGAAATGTGAATGCATCCATTGGTTATACATGACCCGGCCGTTAGTAAGGTGGCCCCCACCCCCCTTGCCCTTCCCTGCGGGCGCCTATGCAACTGTACTCTATTTTAATTTAACAAATAGTTAAATAGCAACACGTATTCTGATTAATTCTACTTCGAAGTCTCATTGATAAAACCTGTAGACTTGTTTATACAGTACTTAAGCTTAATACAAATAATCGTAACGAAAACACATAATAATTTAATTTCAAATATAAAATGTACATATAAACATTCCAACAAAAATAAGTACCTAAGCCAAGCAAACATCGTTTAAACAATAATATTTAAACAAATGTTGAAAATTAATTTTAATTAATTAGTTGCTATTCTTATAAAACACTTGTTAATTGGTTGCTCTTGTTTTTATGAGAACTTTTCTTAATTAAATTGGAAATTGCTTAAACAAATTGCAAATAATCAAAAACCAAAAGCACTTCTAGGCCAAATTATTTTATTATAGGTAGATGACATTGCAGCTTTTAGAGAACCCTTTGTTGTTCAAATAGGAAATGTATATTACGGAACAAGATTGCTAACAAACAAAATATTAGACAAAGTCTCATTAATGCCTAAAAAGTCCTCAGAGGTAATTTACAATGTTTTGGAAAAAAACACATATTTTTGTTTATAAAAAGTATTTTTTGGCGTTAATTGATTTTTTTTTATTTCCAAAATGACGGTGTCAAAATTACTTAATCCATTTGTTATCATCATAGTGAAATAGACGTAGTTGAAAGGCCAAAATAACAAATTTTGTTTTTGTGAGATACTAGCCATAATTAAAATAATGGATTTTTAAGTCACCTGGTTTTATATTAATATTTCGCCATAAAACGAAGCAGATTGGGGTATAGTCTATAGTGTAGTTTTTTATAGGTTCGTTAAGCGTAAAGTACAATTTAAAATTTTCTTCCGGTTAGTTCAACTATAATAATATACAATGTACAATACAAATACATAATTATTCATTTAAGTAGAACAATAATTTGAAAGAAATGCTTATTAGTTACTATCAATTACTTTCAAAACAGCAGAATAGTAACGACATAAATGTATATTATTGAATTATTATCAATTTCTATATGATTTCCTATTCACTTAGCAAATCAGATGTCTAATTTACGTAATTGATATCTTTTTTTTTATTGCAAAATTTAGAGATTCACATATTTGTACACTAGATATGCAAAGTTTGTACTCTAAAGAAAAAGAAAACATTACATTGCTTTTTCTAATCTTAATATTAATGTTAATGAATTTGTAACATGAGGAATTAAAACGAATCTACTTTATTTGATAAACTTAGACAAAATACATATATACCAGTAACCAGTCAAAAAAAAATTTAAATGTAATGTTCCAAATTAATAAAAATATGGTGGCCGATTACTGGGACACTGGGACTAGATTTTTGTCTGAAATCGAATTTTGTATCTCTTTTACGCTGAAACGAAGCAAAATACTTCTGTCTAAGTTTAATATGTCAAGATTCAGGACCCGGCCACTGTTTTTGGTAAAAGGATTTCTATGGCCGGTTCTTAGGACAAGGAGCACCAGTATACGGCTATGTAACTCCATAATTTTTTATCGAAAATGACTCAAGAAACTGCAGAACAAGAATCACAAGACGTTTGGCGAACTTTCTTTTAGTAATACTATACCTAGATGAAAAATTAAGCCATAGAAAAGCGGCTTCCAATTATAATGTAGCACGGAGTACCTTTTAGGATAGGTTATATATATGGCTAAATTAATGAATCTTGACAAACCAAAGTGACAGTATTTTATATTTTGAAGAGTAGAAACAAATAACCAACATTATTATAGCAATGTGTGGGTTCCCATTAAAAAAAACAATGAGCTTTTAGACACCGTCCAAAGAATAATGAATAATGAAAAAAGGGATACTCGGTTTAAAAATGGCCAGGCATAACGTGGCTTAGACTGTTGTTTAAACGTAACCCGTACTTAAGTCTTAGAGAAGCTGAGACTATATCAAAGAACAGAGGAACGGTGACAAAAAACAGTATTCAAAAGTGGTTTCGCTATCTTCAGAGCTTCAGAGAAAATGGACATAATAGCATCTTACAAAACCCAATAGAATTTTCAACGGAGATGAAACTAGTTTTTTAATGTGCGGCCGGAAACAGGGAAAGTAATAGCTCCAAAAGGTTTCAAAAGTGTGTACCAATACCAAGTACAAATGCCGAAGTTAAAAGACACAACTACAGTGCTCGCCATGACGACAGCTGTACAGAGCTTTTGCCACCTTTGGTAATTTTTCCCTATACTGCAAGAAATTGTCAAGAGCGTTCCAGGAGATTGGTTTCTGGGAACAACAACTTAGAGATAGATGCGAAGCGAAAACTTCTATGTGTATATTGCTAACTGCTTCATCATCTAATGAGCTGATGATAAAAAAAACTGTTTTTCTATTTGTAGAAGGTCACAAATTGCCACGAAAACCAAATAATTGTGTATGCCTTGCTCTTACACTTAACTTATATTCTGAAACCAGCTGACGTAAGCTTGTTCAAACCTCTTAAAGAGGGTTTGGAAAATATTGAAACCTTTCTTACACGAACAAATTTCTGTCCACTTTTAGAAACCTTTTTTAACAAAAATTTGGCACAAACCATAAAAAACTGTTTTCAAAAATGTTGATTTTTTCCATTTTACTCTGATGCTGTAGACTATGGCAAATATGTTCAAGAAAAGAAAACCACGTTATATATTTTATATATGTATCTCGAAATCGATGACTGCTTAAGAGTTTCAAGAGACAGAGAACATGGATATTGTCTCACTTTGATAGGCAGTTGTAGTAGTGTAGTTTTTGACCTTAAGGAAGATGAAATGCTAAGGTTGTCTGAAGCTTTAGGTTTTAATCAGCAAATAATTTTGGAGTATGGTACGACAGAGCCAGAGCTTCCAAGCCGGTTTCTATAGCAACCAATTCAAAACAATAATAGTTATGTCTTTTGTAGAATTATAATATTAATGTCAACTACACAATAAATTTCTCTAAACTAATAAAAGACTGAATTAAAAGCGCTATTTGAGCAACCAAACAATAATATGTCAGCTATTCATATAACTGCTGCTAAGACAATTAATATATATTATTAACATTTATAAATTTGTTTGATTTCAATTGTTACATTTTATATTTCAAAAAAAAGATATTGGATCAAAGTGGCCGGTTAATAAAATTTGGTGGTACTGATGAAAATAATTTTTTTTATAAAATGAATTGATATCAAAAAATATAATATAGGAATTTCAAGCTTGTATTTTGTATTCAAATAATTTTTTTTAACTTTCTTTTTAAAATTTTGAATTTGAAGTAAGTTTTTTTCAAAAGTTTTTATAGATATTTAAATATTGAAGAAACTATATGGTAGAACAAACTTTTAGCTTTAAAAAGAGACATAGCATATTGTTGAATAAATTGCCGTTATTTTTAAATGTATTTTTTGCCCATACAAGAATATAGCCCCTCTCGCCTAAACGGGGTTAGATAGTAAAAATGTTTGCATTTAGTCCTTCTATTAGAATCGGTTATTATTTCACGGCACCAAAGTTATCGTATTCTTGCCTCATTAAAATGCCTGCCTCGGCTTCTTACAATGCACGGATCCGAGTTGTCGAATTTTCAATGACTCTTCCGCATAGATCTAGCTGAATTCGAGCAATATGCCTATGTTGTGTTCACCATAAGGGCATCAGTGGATTTTGGTTTAATCGCATAAACCTGCGACTGCAAGGTTGCATATTACATGACCTTGGTGGCCAATTCACCAATTCACGTCAACTTTGCGAAACATAACCCTCAATGCGGTTATGTAAAATCTCAATCGTCGCGTCCGCTGTGTGGCACGTAGCGCTGTCCTGCTAGATTTACATTTATCTAGGTCCATTTCGGTCAATATTTTTCATAAGAAATTGGTTGTCAGCGTTCTGTAGTGCTTGCCATTGACCACCTCACCAACGTCGTTTTCAAGAAAGTATGACGCCACGCCCGCCGCCTCGCCTCCGGTCCAAAATCAAAACGGTAACTTTTTAAAGCTGCATTGTCAATTGGTGGATTTCGTGTAGGTCGATATCGTCCCATATTAGGGTCCCTTTCTAAACTCTCCAAAGTTCAGTCAGCAACCAAACGGTGCGACGCGGCGCGTGGAGTTGTCTACGGTCATGAACTTATAATTTCTGACGCTCAATTCCTGACCCGAAATTCGCCAGCAAGCCTATAAAATGTATCCTCGCCAATTAAAAAAAAAACCTTTTTTCCTACTTCAAATAGTATATAGTACGGCTTTTTGCGAGGAACTGACAAAACCTCCAAGAATAGAATTTGTCTCGAAAAAAGTGCATCTCATGTAGCCGTTCGGGCTCGGCGGTAAACTGTAGGTCCCTTCCATTCTTGCAGATTAACAACACACACAGGAATGATTAAGAGTATAAGTCACTAGACCATGGCTCTTTAAGGAGTTGTCGCGCCAATAAATTTATTTATTTAATCTTACCTCACATTGATACTATTTTCATTCGGTAGACTAATCCTCGGACAAGTTAGTTTACCGGATCCTTTCGATCCCTATGCATGATTAGCTTAGCAATTCCTAGAAGAATACTCGCAGTCTGATAATTTGTTTTTGTTTTATCTGTGAAATTAAAAAAATAAATCATTCAAAATGAAAACCTCATCTTGGAATACTTTATGTTTCAAGTGAAAGTAAAAAACACATTTAGCCGGAAAAATAAGTAGTCTCGCCTATTGTGGAGACATGGAATACATTGCAATTATCGATTTGGTTGGCTCCACTTCTTCGAATTGCACGACTTACTCTGTGGCATGAGCACTTTGCATCTCCATTTACACGCACTTGCTACACGCTGATAGTATCTGCATTGACAAGGCTGCATTTTTAGTTTACACGAATACCTATCCAGTGAGCGATCAGATATTTTTGTTTGTAGTTTAGCAACATAACCATACAAATAAAAATAAAAATAAACAATTAAGAATAATGAAATAATTAAGGTGGCTTCTTTAATACTGTTTCCGGCTAAGAAAAATGGAAACTAATGACTGTTATGATAACAATCGGTTTACATCAGTAAATAGTTGCAGATTTAAAAACAAAGGTATCGATTCATCTGATAGCTTGATATTCTATTGGAATTATGATTAAAGAAGGAATTTTGTTTATACTCAAAACTCGACTTTAAAAAATAAAACAAGAAAACTTCCTTCATCGATAAGTTCTTTTGTTGTTTGTATTTCCTTCTTTTTTCCGTTTTATGTATAAGGTAGATTGCAAAGAACGATGACCAATGAAGTTTGGCTTAATGCCCACACAGAGTACGTAATTCGAGAATATGTTTTTTATGTTTTTTTGCTTGAGGGCAATAATTTCATTTGACCTTCTACACAGTGTGAGGATCATATAACCTTGTTTTTTTTTTTGACAATCGAAACTAAGCTAGGTCAAGTAAACTAGGAATAATAAGGAAACTGGATCTGAAATATAAAAACAAGTCACTAGCTATGTTCTTTACACCTTTTATTTAAATGATTATTCGGCATTTTTTGTTTGCTAACATTTAAATTAATTTCAACCGTTTCTTATTTTTTCTTTTTTTTTCTGGCCAAGCTGATTGACTACCAGTCATCGAATTTGTGTTAATGTCATTCTTGTTTACTAGGTTTGTCAACTTAAATCAACATATCTTTAATTTACTGTTAAAGTCGCAATCGACTGGGCACCACTGGGTCGCACGTACTTTTTACTTGCGATTATAAGGACTATAAGGCAAGTTTAGAAGTCGTGAATAAAAAAAATAACGGTACTTGCCATACGACCGTTTTGGAAAAGCTTATTCTTCTCGAAAACGGCTCCAACGATTTTGATGAACATTTTTGAGAATATTTTGTGGTTGTTATTGGCTATCATTTGGTCAGAACCATATATACGAGAAAAGTCTATTAACGGTACTTTTCATATAACGGTTTTTTTAATTTTTGGCTTTCTCGGTAACGGCTCTATGGATTTCTATAAAATTTTATATTTGAAAAGATCTAGATAACAAAATTAATTCTGCATATCAAAATTTTGAATAACTTTTTTTCTAATTAAAATTAATTTTTGAAATTTTTGTTTTGAAAAATCAATATTTTTAAAACTAATCAAAAAAAATATTTAAAATTTTATAATCACATGTATATTAAATAAACTCTAAAAAACTGCATACCAAAATTTCAAAAAACAATTTTTTTTCAAAAAACTAAAAATAAAAAACAGGATTTTATCAATAAATTCTTTGTTATTTAAGACGTATGGTGGCGTATCTCATTTTTACTAAAAACCGTTAAGTATTGTGGTTTTGACACTTTTTATAACTTCAAACTGTGTTATTTTCAACTTAAATGTTACTTGTTTCTGTCAAAGATCTTGCTTTCCAATGTTACCAGGCACATAAGAGCAAGTACGTGCGACCCAGTCGTGCTCATTTTTATTTTCCGTGTTAAATCTAATATTGCTTCGATTAACGAATCGAGTTTTGTTAATGACTAGGGCATATGAATTAGTTGGTCATTTCCCTTTCTCTTTCTACTCTACTACATTTATCAATAACTGAAACAGAACCCACTGGCGTTGACATTACCTATACCATAGGCCACTTCCGCTTTCTGTTGAAAAATCATCTGTCACTTATTGACATTTGAGACTTCTCAGAAAAGAAGCTTTTCGAAAAAAACTTAAAAAAAAACTATTGTAATTCATTGAACATATTATTTTAAGTTGATTTACAATACTGACACATAACATATTTATCCACCTGAGTAGCAAAGACGACAGTTAAGTGCTTCATGTTGTTTTATTAAAGACGAAACGGAAACAAGTATATAAAAGTTAACATAAAGATAAACACTTACAAATTAAATAGTACAAAAATCTCTTGTAACAACAAGGCTATAATTTGAAATTGGTAATATCAAGTGTTAGAAATGTTTGCTTTGTCTAAGCAATGATAAAATGCTTGTAGCTTCTTCTATTCTTACTTGCGATTATAGGTAGTATAATGCAAGTTATGCATTCGTGCAGATACAACATTTTGAGATAAAAATCAAACATGACGTTACCATTGTAGAGAAACAAATTTGAGTTAATGGACAAATTCTGTCTGTCTGTCTGTTCGTATGTATTTTGGACTACAGCCTAAACGGTAAGGCCAATCGTCTTCAAATTTGGAAAATAATTTGGACATTCTGCAGAGGACTTTTTTCAATTTTTTTTACCTCAAAAATTAACGGTACCTGTCACATAACCGTTATGTAAAAGCTTATTTTTATCGAAAACGGCTGCAAGAATTTTTATGAAAAAAAAATGATTTTGTAGATAGGCGTTATATTTTGGTGAACAAAAATTTTATGATGGGTTAAAAACGGTACCTTCTACATTTTTTTATTCGACTTTCTCGTGAACTGGTTAACCGATTACAACCAAAATTTATATTCAGGAAGATATCAATAAGATAGATTAGAAGCGCAGTTTTTTGTGTGATTCAGCGTTATGAATTTATAGATTTTACAGAGAAAAAAGTTTAATTTGCAATGCATAAAATAAAATAATGACCATTTTTAACCAATTTTGGTTTAAATTGGTTAAAACTGGTCATTATTTTCAAAATAAATATGACGTGTTTGTCATTGTAATATTATTTGATTAATTTATGAATGATAATCTTCCCACTTCATGAAAATTCAAAACTATTAGAAAAATTCTTTATCAGTACGAATGTGTTGGTAATTTTATTTTTCCCGGTGCCCCGTAGCTTAAGAGTTGTATATCGAACTGCTATGGCATAGGTTTGCGGTTCGTTTCCCCGTGTGTTACGGAAAATAACAATGAAACAATGAACATCCGGGACTTGTTGGAAGGCAGGCCCCTGCTTACGCTTACCGGGCATACTGTAACAAAGTTACGCCAGTCGCTTTTTTACGGATACAATTTGTTCTACTGGATTAGGCAATCTGCTTATGATATTGAATTCGAATCTATGTATGGAAGTAAGATAGGATCTATAAAAAAAATAATGGCTGCAAATAGCTTTAAAAGCAGCAGCAGTAATCAATCATACTGATGTCCTCCTGATTGACCCAAGAAGTAACGATATATACTATTCAAAAGATAAAAATGTTTATATTGAATAGAATAGTGCATCACTCAAATGAAAGAGTAAATAGATTATTATATATTTACTCTATGCTACAAATACAACATACAAAAATAATACATTGAGGTCCTGATGGTTGAAAAGGGGCACTTCTTTTTAGAGTCTGAGTTGCAAAAATTAAAAACTGCATACAAATTTTATTGCTTTTTACATGGCAAACAATTTTTATTTTTATTTTTTTTAGTTTAGCAGATATCTGCATGCAATTAACCCTGTTATGCGCTTAATATAATTGGGAAAGGTTTTAAAAAGGGCTTATAGTACAATTCCAAGGAAGTGCTATTGCAAAAAAGACATTCGTATAATGGAACTATTTTAGACGAAGAAAGAAAACCTTAGACGGCAAATATTGGAAAATGGATAAAAAGTTAAGAAAATCAGGTAAAACACATCAGTTGTATAGTACAACAAACAGTTGCATAGCTAGTACTTGCACTGCACATTCTCAACTTGAGGGAAATAATAATTACAGATTGCAGGCACCGTCCGCTGTGATAATTCAAATGATCACTCTATTAAGCAAAGTAGTTAACGTTGGGCGGCCAAATCGGTGTAAGGACGGGTTTCACTTCTAAGTAAAATGACGATTTATCAGTGTTTTCATGACCTTTTTAAGGGACTGGTTGGGCAAGGGCTCTTTTCTATTTATCCGAAAAATGTCGAAGAATATGATAGATGAAAAAGTGGCTTTGTCAATCTGGAAGCATATCTCTTCAAAACAATGATTGGTATCGCATCAAAGCTAGCAGAATTGTTTTTGTGGAGGGGTTTGAGTATTTAAGCAACTGCTTAATAAATAAATAGGGATTTGACAACTTTGAATCTAGTTTGTGAACGCACTCTTTCACTAATCATCAAACTGTCATAGTCAATTTATTCAGTAAACTCAACATTTTCATCATGGTAAAGTACACGAGCGAGCAGCTTCTGCTTTTACCGAAACTTTATGAGAGTTGAATTGTTGAATTTCATCGCAAAATCATCTTCAGTGACGAAGTTCATTTTTGGCTCAATGGGTTCGTCAATAAGCAAAATATGCGTTATTTGTCGGGTGAAAATCCACATTTGCTTTATAAATCACCACCTCAGCCATATTTTTTCGTCGACCATAACGATCGTCACGTTACTGTGAATGGCCAGCGTTATCCCGCCGCAACGATTACCGATTATTTTTAGTCCGAATTGAAAGATATGGACTTGGACAACATGTAGTTTCAACAGAATGGTGCCACAAGCCACACAGCACACCTTACAATCGATTTATTGAAGAGTAAGTTTGATGAGCGAGTTATCTCAAGAAATGGACCAGTCGATTGGCTATCTCGTTCGTGCGATTTAACGCCTCTATACTATTTTCTTTGGGGCTACGTTAAGTCATTGGTTTATGCTAACAAGCCGACGAAGTTGGAAGAGCTCAGAGCAAACATTGAACGCGAAATAGCGGCCGTTTCGGCCGAAATGTGTGTTCATTCATCGAAAATTGGTTTTAAGGAATCGACCGCTGCAAGTGGTGGCCATATGAACGAAGTCTTGTTCCATTCATAAATGTTGTGATTGTACTACAAGCCGAAAATAAAGTTTTTGAAATATCTCAAATGGTTTTGCGTTTTATTTAAAAAAAAAGTTGTCAAGTCCTAAATTAGCTTTTTTTTATAGAACTCAAAACAGGGTTATGATTGAAGACAAGCGTTTGAACCAACCAACGCCAAGAGATGGAACTATTAATGTTCCTTACGAAATACCACTTTATTGCTTACGTAAAGTGCCGGCTAAAGGTGTCGTTGAATTTATTTGGACTTTCTTTCCTGGTAGTATTTTAAGAAGGCATCCTATTGCGTTTTGAATTGACGTTTTAAGGGATCTTATATTTACTAACCTAGTTGGTGAGGCTAATGCTATTGCGTTTTGAATTGACGTTTTAAGGGATCTTATATTTACTAACCTGGTTGGTGATGCTCAATTCGACTAACAAATGGAATTCTGAATGATAGGGCTTCCTCGGATTTTCTCGAACCTTAATCAGTCATGTAGTGCTCCGTGGCTTAGTGGTTAGTGTGTCGGACTGCTAAGTGAATATGGTTGGTTGAGAGTATAAGTCACTAGGCCTTTGCTCCTTAAGGAGCTGTCGCGCCAGTAAATTTATAATTTATAATTTATTTAATCAGTCATGCTTTGATACTGCTGCTTCCATGTGAAGCATCTTCATTTCATTTGCGGTAATTTACTCTATTTCTTTTTCATTGTCCAACATTGTGAACCTTATGAATACAAACAACTGTCATGTAAAGTCCTTTCATTTCAGCTCAAGCGTAGTTTTTTTTCTATCAGTATGATTCAGAAAATAAGCAGGTGTACTCAGTCTACAGAACGTTGACTCATACAACAGGTACTCGTTTGCCAGGATGTAGGATTTTCACATACATGAATGCTTCATAGTCAGTAAAGAATAGTTTATTAATTTTGGATCAGTCACCTGGATTGGTAACTCTGCGATCCATCTAACATTTGTTTGCTCGTATTTTTCCTTTTTTGTATGCTCGTAAATTTCCGGAATTCCGCCTAATGCCAGTCTAACCAATTTACCGCCGAGTCCGAACAGCTACATGGCGAACTTCACAGGATGAACCTTAGGGCAAAGCAGAGAAGTTAGAGAGTTCTGGTTCAAGTCGATATCATAAGAATTTTCGTCTGTTTAAGAAAAAGAAGAATCGTAAAAGTATAATCAGATCTCAAAAAAGAAATAATTGGTGCTATAGGAGTCCATCATATTAATTTTTGTATTAAAAAAAAAACTTAATTTATCGATAAAAATCGAGCATGTCTTACCTTAAATACGTTTTAATATTTGATTATACAAACATCTGCTGAGGTTTACAATATTAATTTTTTGATTTGAAGGTAAACCAAAATTGCAATACCAACTCTTAGAGTTTGTGAAACTAAAATCTCAACTCGGGTTTTGGATTTGAATCAGAACAAACTGCTTACTGAGTTGTAATAATAATTTAAGCCTTTTATACTGGTTAAACCGGCCTTAAAGTTAAAAATCCCTATAAACCTCACTACGATCTCCACATTCGATTTCGGTGTACGTGATGATAGTCACCAATGCTTCTTGATATCAAATAGATGCTATCATTTAACATAACCGTAACTCAAATTTGTTTACTTTTCATGATAAGCGATATTAATTGCCTTTTGTAAACAAATTGTAAGAACTTCTTAAATGAAAACTGGCAAAAAAAACATATCAATATACCAACGACCTAAATTTTTCCGTTCCAATTTCCAAACTTATCACACGTTCACAGCATACTCTGTCACCCTCAAAAACAAGATTGCCAACAAGTGTTTTTCTTTGGATTTCTTGTTAAATGTTAAAAAATATATACGAAATATAAAACGAGGTTAATTCACTCAGAACGATGACATCTGTCACGTCAACCCTCAGAGTCAGAGTAGAGCATCGAGAATGATAAAAACAAACAAAGGCAAAACACAAATATACTCTTCTAAACTAAAAATATAAAACGACCTTCTTGTTTATTGTTTATTAAAGTGCATCTGTTGACCAAAGATACAAAGATACAAAATTAAAAAAAAAAAATCAAAAGACAATAACAAAACAGAACAAAACAAATATCAAAAATAAAAATAAAAAAAACTCAACAGGAAAATCAAAAGCAAATCACACAAATGCCCCCCACACACTCTTCATTGCATTTCGGAAATCTTAAAGTTAAAAAAAAAAAAAATTTAAACACCACAACTCGTTTTTCTGATGCGATTGTGATGGCAATGGCGATGGATTGAAAATTCTTCTCCCTCGGGGGGATGCTCTTGTTCATATGGTGATGTTTTTTTCTTTTTATCATTTCGAATTGTTGTCTTTAAATAAATTATTTTTTATCTATCTGGTTTTGTATACATAAAGCATATAATAAAATATATAAATACAAACCATTCTGCGACTATTAAGTATCTTCTTTCCTGCCCAAGCCCCGTATAGAAGTATCTTTTCTTCTGAACAAATATTTAAAAGCTTTTGATATTTTATAAACGTACCTACATTTAAATATATTTTATTTAATATTAATTTTTGCCTCCAGACAATTTTTGAATTTTTTATTTTGTTATTTTTATTCCTTTTATATTGTTATTCTGTTCTTTTTTGCCTCTTCTTTAATTTTATTACATATAATGCCCGAGAGCGCTGGCTGTCACGAAAGTTCTTCAATTTAAATCAATTTAGTTTGACGCCGTACACGAACGAGGTTCATTTGTATTGAAAATTATTCTTGTTTTTGTGTTTTTGTTTTCAAAAAACATATACGCCACAAACACCTTTGAAATACAAAAACGCCATTTCAGTGAAAGTATTTTCTCTTGGCGCAATTGTTTTATTTACAGTTTATATTTGACATTTTGTCAAAATGGTTAAATAACAAAATTAATCTTTGCGAAATAAGATAAAGTCTGTTGTTCTTGTATTCTATTGTGAATGATTTCCTCATTAACAGTGTTTATTGTATACCAATATTAAAAACAAAACAAAAATGTGGTTAGTTTGAAAATTTTATGTAAAAATTGTTTTAGTCTCTGTTTCGATTTGGGTGACAACACAAAATAGCGACAAGTTTAAATTTTTTCCTCATTTCGGTTTTGGCCTTGAAATTCATATGTTGCTTTTACCATTAGGCAACACTGGCCGGTGAACTGTATAAAGCTTTTTTTGAATACACGTGCTATTGGTTATGAAAAAGTGTTGTGTATTCAGTGAATCTTGTTTTCATCAAAACCGGTTAAATAAATTAATACAAAAAAGTCGACGTCAAAAATTTAGATTAGCGACATAAGTTTTATTATATATTTAAATGGATGAATCGATGTTTGTGAATATAAAAGATTTCTGATTTTTATACAAATTTTAGAAAACCAAGTGAGAATTTTTCGCATACATAGATAGGTGTAGACCATAGTTTGTAAATTAGCAAAAATAAAAAAAAAATAAAATGCTAACTTTTTACAAAAGAAGTAAGTGATTTGCATTTTTAATCCTCCCCCTACAAAAAGAAAAATTAAATTATACGCACAAGCCGAAAAAATATGTTAAATAATGACATAAATTTATGATCGTCATAATACCTATGTATACAACTTTATTATTCAACAACAGCCTGAATTTTTATTGAAACGACTGACAGAAAAATATGAAGAGATTCAAAAAATATGCGATTCTCATAAGGCAAGCAGAAAATATAATTAAGATTTATATAAATGGAGAGTTATAACGAATTTTGCTTAGATAAATTAATTTTGCTAGGCTTAATCTCTTTTTGGCATGTGTTTTCTGCTTATCTAATTGTTAGTTTTTTTGTTTTGAATTTTGTTTGTATTGATATTAATATTTTTCTTAACATTTTTTTTTTAATGAGCTGTTGACAACGTATTTACAATTTTTGCCATAAATGTCATGATTTAATTAATATAGGCCTTAAAATGAAATTTTAAATAATAAATTATAAAGTCTCGGGGAATGCGTGAGTAATATCTCTTGGTTTTTAAATAATTTTATTTCATAACAAATATATTTTTTTCTCCAAAATGAGAACGCCATTTAATATTTAAATTCATTGCACTGTTTAACATAAAACTGTTTTAAATCATCCTTCCGGTAAACTCAAAAATACAATCCGAGAATCACAATCGTGAGATTTCTGTTAATCTCGAAGCTATTAAGAGCTTAAACACAAAAAGACAAGGCAAATCGATTATCTGTTTGACAGAGACAAATGGTTACCCTATTCCTCACCTTTTTTAAGCAATCTTTTACCTACGATTTCCTTGAACCTGATTCAGATTATTTGCCGAATTTCAGGATAGGTCCATTTCTTTTCTTACAGTTGACCTTTCAAAAAGATATTGAATTAATTATGGTGAATTTCTTCCCGGCTCTGATGGTCCCTCGCAATTTTCCCAACAAAATCTTATCATCTCTTCTGATTCATCAAAATTGTAAGCTTATCGCCCTCAGGTATGGAAAACCTCTTTCATTTACCCAATACACAAAAAGCGCCCCAAGAGCGGTGTTTAAAACTATTGTCCTATTGTCAAACTTAACGACTTCCTAAAATATTCGAAAGCATTCTGTAAGAAATTTTAAGTTTTCGTTAAAAGTCTCTCATTTCTTCAATTACGACATGGTTTTCTTAAACGCAGGTCTACTACCACTAACCTCGGTGGATTTGTATCACATACCCTCTCAGCCAAAGCGAACGGGAAGGAAGTTATCTCTACTGACTTTAGCAAGGCATTGAATAACATTTCGTATTGATTAATACTTTTCAAACTATCCTCCCTCGGCTTTAAACCTATTCTTGTTAAAAGGATTTCTTCTTAATTTGGAAAGAGACACTACAAAAATCTTCTTCTGAATACCATTTTAAGCTACCTCCGGGGTCTCCCAAGGCAGCCAATTAGGTCCTCTTCTTTTGTATCCTTACTTACTTACTCCCTTTACGCTGATGGCAATGTAACCAAGCTTTTTAAGAGAATATTTTCCACTCTTGACTCTTCTATCATTCAACTTGATCTCGATAGTTTGTTTGTTTGATGGTTTGTCCTTCGAAATATGAAATTTTAAGTCTGTGCTACAATTTTAGGAAAATCCTCAACGGGGTAGGAAATTAATTACAGAGCAAAAGAATAACTCTTAACATATTCAAAAGTATTTAAAATAAATTCCTAAAAATTGTTGTACATGTCATAGAGTTTTTGAGGAAATATAACAAATTTCCGGAACATTTTTGGTCCCCACAAAACTATTTTCAAGGAAGTATTTTTTACACACAGTTAAGCTGTTTATAACGGGTGATTTTTTTGAGGTTAGGATTTTCATGCATTAGTATTTGACAGATCACGCGGGATTTCAGACATGGTGTCAAAGAGAAAGATGCTCAGTATGCTTTGACATTTCATCATGAATAGACTTACTAACGAGCAACGCTTGCAAATCATTGAATTTTATTACCAAAATCAGTGTTCGGTTCGAAATGTGTTTCGCGCTTTTTTATCGACAAATTTTGTTCAGCGATGAGGCTCATTTCTGGTTGAATGGCTACGTAAATAAGCAAAATTGCCGCATTTGAAGTGAAGAGCAACCAGAAGCCGTTCAAGAACTGCCATGCATCCCGAAAAATGCACTGTTTGGTGTGGTTTGCACGCTGGTGGAATCATTGGACCGTATTTTTTCAAAGATGCTGTTGGACGCAACGTTACGGTGAATGGCGATCGCTATCGTTCGATGCTAACAAACTTTTTGTTGCCAAAAATGGAAGAACTGAACTTGGTTGACATGTGGTTTCAACAAGATGGCGCTACATGCCACACAGCTCGCGATTCTATGGCCATTTTGAGGGAAAACTTCGGAGAACAATTCATCTTAAGAAATGGACCGGTAAGTTGGCCACCAAGATCATGCGATTTGACGCCTTTAGATTATTTTTTGTGGGGCTACGTCAATTCTAAAGTCTACAAAAATAAGCCAGCAACTATTTCAGCTTTGGAAGACAACATTTTCGAAGAAATTCGGGCTATTCCGGCCGAAATGCTCGAAAAAGTTGCCCAAAATTGGACTTTCCGAATGGACCACCTAAGACGCAGCCGCGGTCAACATTTAAATGAAATTATCTTCAAAAAGTAAATGTCATGGACCAATCTAACGTTTCAAATAAAGAACCGATGAGATTTTGCAAATTTTTAGTTCTCAAGCTCTTAAAAAATCACCTGTTATTTGATGAGTGGGAAGAAAATATTTTTTTCATTTGCTTTTACAAAGGTGTGTCCACACCAAAGAAACATTTGCTTAAAAGACATTTCTGAAATGTTTTCCATTTGCTTAAACATTTCATAAACATTTCAGTAGTATTTTAGAAATACATACATATTTGTATGTTAATTCATTACTGAGATACGGCGCTTTAATCATGTTGGTATTGATATTAGTTATTCTTTTCGTATCTATATCCCCCCTCCTCCACCCTTTTCACCTAACCACACTTTTTCATACATTTTGACTATACTAAAATGCTTGATAAATAATGTAAGTTTTCCTTCGGAATGGGAAACAGATAAACATTTAATAAAGATTTCAAAAGTTTCCCCAAGCGTCCCGCCCCAAATAAACATTTTAAAAACCTTTTACAAATGTTTATTTGTTTGTGAAATGTTTCTGAAATGTTTCATAAATTGTTTATTTGGTGTTGAGTGTTGACACACCTTGTTTGCGTTTTAAACTACATTTTTACTTGCGATTATAGGGACTATAAGGCAAGTTTAGGATTCGTGAATATTAAAAAAATTGAGATAACAATCAAACATGACATTACGATCATAGAGAAGTCTAAAAAGTAATCGAGACAAAATTCTGTCTGCCTGTCTATCAGTATAAATAACGAGCTGCAGCCTAAACGGCTTAAGCGATTATCTTCAAACTTGGTGTGTGTTATTATTTTGGAATTCCCCAGAGGTGAAATTGAAATTTTATTTTTAGCCCTAAAAACAACGGTACCTGCCATATGACCGTTTAGGAAAATCTTATTTTTCTCGAAAACGGCTCCAACGATTTTAATGACATATTTTGAGAATTTTTTTTTTTTTTGGTATTGGCTATTATTTGATTAGAACCACATATACGGGACAAGTCTATTAACGGGACCTTTCATATAACGTTTTTTTTAATTTTTTTGCTTTCTCGGTAACGGCTCTTTGGATTTCTGTCAAATTTTATATTTAAGAAGATCTATAGAGCCGAATTAATTCTGCATATCAAAATTTTGAATTTTTTTTTTGAACTTTTTTTTTTATAATTAAAATTAATTTTTAATTTTTTTTTTTTATTTGAAAAATCAATATTTTGAAAACTAATCAAAAAAAATATTTAAAATTTTATAATTACATGTATTTTAATAAATTCTCAAAAACTGCATACCAAAATTTAAAAAAAACAATTTTTTTTTCAAAAAACTAAAAATAAAAAACAGGATTTTATTAAAACCGGTCCTACAATTTTCGAAATACATTTTTCATAAATTCCTTGTTATTTAAGACGTGTGATGGCATACTTCATTTTTACTAAAAACCGTTAAGTATTGTGGTTTTTAATACTTTTTATAAGTTCAAACTGTGTTATTCTCAACGCAAATGTTACTTGTTTCTGCCAAAGATCTTGATTTCTAATGGAATTAGCCGCGACCCAGTCGTGCCCATTTTTTTATTTTTAATCAGAAAATAAACTAAATACCAAATTGTCCTTTGTCAAATAGAAACATCTTATGAAGTTCAAAATTAATTATTTTTTCGAGTAAAGAAAAACATTTAATTTTAATGAAATAAAGAAAATTAGAAAATTATGTCTTATAAAATATTTAGGTACTTACCGCAGTCTGCAATCCATGATCGCTTGACAAAGAATGAAATTTAATGTTCAAGATGTCTGTCTAGAGAATAAATCTGATAAAGAGTACAGACTACGTTTGACGGTGCAGACCCCTGCCTTTGTACGGACATCAACTTTTCTGGCACCTTGAAAGATTCTTACGACTCTTCCTCGGCACCACTCTCTTAACAAATTAACATGAACCGTGTTTTTTAAATTCTAAATTCAGACCTCCAGTGGAGCGTGTCAAGCCTACTCTGAATGTGCTATACTCTGAATCTATTCCTAACGCTTTGAAATATTTTTGAAACACAAGCTTGTCACTTCTATAATGCCTTTTTTTCAATTCATTTTCTAGTGCCACAAACGCGCCAAATACTGTTAGTTTATTGTATTACTGCTATAATCCTTGGGTATATCAAGAAAAAACAAAATTTTACTTTTTTTAAATTTCTTTAGTCAAAAATGAAAACACGACGCCGTTTTAACTCTTAATATTTTCCTTGTTGTTTTATATTAGCATGTAGATATCAGGCGCTTTGCTGCCGCTCTCCTTTTAAGTGAAAATATTCGTGGTTGTTGCAACTTTCCCGGTGGTCGACCAAATAATTTTCGAGTTTTATCAGCAGGATCATAACTGCTTAAATAAGATTCACATTTCTATATTTTTTAAGGCGCCACCTAAAGGGCATTATTCAAAGCATGCAAGACCTTTCATTAAGGGATGAGATAGATTCATTATTCATCTTTCTTACAGAAATTCTATAATTAGTAATTTTTCTTTCAACTACATTTTGAAAGTTTCTTAATAATCCAATGGCGGGTTAGGAGTCCATACCGGACATACAAACAAACATCCACTTTTATACATGTATATAGAGATTTCAGCAAAAAAATGTATAATAATATACATTTTAAAAAGGTTGTTGCATTAAATACAATAAATACAAAATACAAATAAAATCCTCTTTCAGTTTTTTTATAAAAAAAGATTCAATAAACAAACCACACATTATGCTTATGCCGTTCCGCGGAACGCAAAAAGTAACGTGAGCATTGTGTTTAGGTGTGAGCATGAGTCATGTTATTTCGTGTGTGTAGCGTTTCATCGATTTATAAGACTTTATCACGTCAAAAAAGTGCTGGTTGTCTGTAAAGTCGGTTTTCCAACGATAATTTTACGTTATAACGTCATAAGAAAACATTGATGGCAGCAACACCAACATACAGCCCGTTAACTAACACCCAAAAACCCTCTCGTTAAACCCACACACACACACACCCCAATATCTACATCTACTTTCTACTTTAACAAAACTCCTCCTATTTTGTATTTCTTTTTCTCTTCTTGTTCTTTTTGAATTTGAGTGGAGTTATTTTGGAAATTCGCGCCGGTTCTTTTTCATGTTCGTCTGGTGCTCAGAATGCGTTTGCGATTGATTTTTATTGAAACAATTGACCCACAAACCCTCTCGTTAAATCCACACACACACACACACACTCCCCAATATCTACATCTACTTTCTACTTTAATAAAACTCCGCCTACTATTTTGTATTTCTTTTTCTCTTCTTGTTCTTTTTGAATTTGAGTGGAATTATTTTGGGAATTTGCGCCTGTTCTTTTTCATGTTCGCCTGGTGCTTGCGGTCGATTTTGTTAGCATGAGTCATGAGTTCTATCAGCATAGTCTTACCAGCATGAGTCATGTTATTTCGTACGTATAGCGTGTCATCGATTTATAAGACTTTATCACGTCAAAAAAACACATATTTTGTACTCTGAATGCTCCGAAATATAAAAAGAAACCCAAGTTTTTTTTTTGACAAGTCAGGCCCTGCTCTGAATTAAAAAAGAAAATGCTTATTAATCCAAAAATGCGGATATCTTTCATACAATTTACATAGCTCTCTTTTTCAATAAAAAATAAACCGAATTCAATATACATATGTATGTACGTGTAGATAAGATAAACATTTTCTTAAACTACTAACACCTAGTTCATCTAGGTTTCAAACTACATAACAATACCATTAATGTACATAAATGTGCGCCAATTTAGTGTGATTTTGTAATAAATCAGATCACATCTGATCTAACTCACGCCACCCCATAACTGTAATTACCCAAAATGATATCTCATATCTCAATTTATTCCTTGAACACTGCACACTTATTGATTTGACAGCTTATTATCATGTTGCCAAAGTTATTAGCGCACAGCTGGCCACTTCAAAATAAATCTTTCCACACATAAGCTCTTATATCAATAAAAATAAGTAAATATTATATATTTAAAAAAAAAAATGATAAACTGAAATGGAAACCTAGGTAATACTGATACGAATAATTGTGATGATTGTGTGTTCTCAAATTGATTGAATTTCTTAAAATAAAATATTCCTATAATAATTTTTTCTCACTTCAATTATAATAGATTCTATTTACTTATCACGCTTCAATGTACAGTGAACGTCAAAAGTTAGAGCACACAAAAGAGTGTGTTCATTATGATAATGTAATTCAAAAACAGAACAAAAACATTTAAGAATTATTACAAAAATTAAGTTTTATTATGTTTAAGAATATTTACACCCATATTTAGGATATTTATATAAATTTTAAATACAAAAGGTCTTAATTTAACATGCCAAAAGTAAGAGCAAAGCTCCAAAATATTTAACAAAAACTATTATAAATAACAAAAAAAAATATGTAACTAGTATTTGGTTTGCTTTTAAGACTGCTTCTAGTCTTCTGGACATAGATTCCACAAGAAGTCTAGTTATTTCAGCATCAATATTGCTCCACTCATGAATAAGTGCCTCTCGGAGGCCTTCTTTGCTGGAAATTTGCCTTTGATGTAATTTTCTGTCCAAGCTCGGAACACTTTTTTCTCCAATTTTTTGTTTTTCTCGCACCACCGAAAATTTCGAATTTATTTTCATCACCAAATAATACACTTTTCCAAAAAGAAAGTCCACAGTTTTTATACTTTTTTGCATAGTCTTTTCTCTTTTTTTTATATCCGCCTTAGATATTAACGGCTTTTTGCTTGGAACTCTGCCATGCAAACCATGTTTAGCAGCTGTCGACGTACTATACTGGCACTTACGGGTGTTCCGCTGTCTCGAGCAATCTTCTCTGATATTTTCACTGCACTGGATTTTGGATTCGCTTTTACCTCCCTCTCAAATCGTGAAACAGTTAAGCGACTTAGTTTTGGAGGGCGAACACTACGTTTTATATTTTCAACTTTTTTTATATTTTTTTGGATTTGTCAATTATTTTTTTAATGCCACTGGGGCTTCTTTTTGTAATGGCTGCAATTTGTCGTTATGATTTTCCTTCTTTACTTAAATTCAATAATATTTTCCTGGTTTCGAGATCGATTTCCTTTCGCATTGTAACTTTTTTTTATACTTCTTACACTTAAAATCGACTTGCACCTACGAGCACCTACTCATCGTCTATTATCTCGTTTTTTTACCAAACGGTATTTTGTCAAAATAAAGAGAGCACTCTTAAATATAGTAAGTGTGCTTTCACTTTTGAGACATTATTTTAGACAGTTTTTTGTTTTAGACTTTTTTCTAGGTTTTAGCTGAAATCAAATAAAAATACATTATTAAAACATAATAAAAAGAAACAAATTTTTATTGTATGTTACCAAAAACTGTAGTTTTCATTATCATTATTTACATATTGGATCATTAAGAAAAAAGAAATTGGTGTGCACTCAGTTTTGATGCTCACTGTATACGTATAAACATGATTTTAATTAAAATTTCGTTGTGTTTTTTTCAATTGCACATAACTTTTGCGAGATAATAAAACATAGTCGCATCGTGTAAATTAAGTTAAATGATCGGGGTTGATATTGAGTTGTTAATTAGTTATTAGTTGATTATTAAAAAAATTGACAGATAAGATATTTTATAGAATATTTTAACGAGTTTAGGAATTCATGTTAAATTAAACACAATCCAATGTTTGTATAGAAAATCATAAATAGCTATTTTACGTCAAAACAACTCAAAACAATCCTGCGTTGCATTTTAAAATCTCTATTGCACGCTATGAAATGTATGCGCCTACGTGACGCAATGCATTAGTTGGCGAAGCGAAAATATTTATACACCCGTGATTACGAGAATGGACTTCCGTTGAGATAACGTAATAGACATTCTACTATAATAAAATCCATTTATGTATACTGCTTTACAAATAAAAATATTCCATACGTCATAATTCTGTCAGACGAAACTAACCGAATGTCAAAATGTCAAAAGAAAATTTGAATAAAAATTTTCCGATTTGTTTTGTAATCTGTGTTCATTGATAATGACAAGATGTGTTTAGGCTCAACCCGTGTTTGTTTTTAATTTAGAGCAACTTCCACCTCATTCCGAGATAATGTGGCGCACACACAATATGTTTTAACATTTATGCTCATTTGGTATATTTTTGACACTCACCAAAACAACATACTAAAAATGAGAACGAGATAAGTTTATATGTGACACTTTGTCTAGTGGATCTACTTCTGTTGTTGTTTTATCAGTTAGCTTTTTCGGTTGGTAAAATAAAAAAAATATACATTTTATTTGACTGTTTATTGTAGAGATAAACAAAAATGATTTGTTGATATTCGAATGTTTTTTTGTAAAAAAAAAAAAAAAAAACAAATTGCTTGGTAGGTAGATGTGTGTCAGAAATATGGTGACCATCTGTTAAAAATAGGTGTTTTTTCATAAAAAGATTTAAGAGAAAAAGGGGACACATGAAGAACATTTAATTTTATTGACAAGATGGGTAGCAATGCAAAATTTTAAATTTAACGTAAACAAGCAAAATAAAAAAAAAATCATAAACGACATCTGCCAAAACGATTTGTTCCAAATACGATCAACAGGTCAATGGGTGGATTTGTGCGTCAGCCTTAATTCTTTTTGATAAATGTATACATGTATGTACTTACGTCAATCAAAAGAATTATTCTCAAGTTTTTATTATAAAATCTTTTTTCATTTAAGATTTTTTATTGCCAAACATTTTGCGTTTTTTATATACTTTCTCCATTGGCAAAGAATTTTTATTTCTGATTCAATCTTGTGGTAATAAAGTTTATGTTTGCTTTTAAATCCTGAAATTGCGAATGTGTACTTCAGATCAATCGATATATTGTAATAAATTTGTGAATTTTAATGATTGTAGAAAAGAGATCTATTAAATAAAATATGGAAAATTTATGGTACGGCTGATAACATGTTTTCAGTTGTTTGAGGTTAACTTGGAAATGGTTTAAGTAATGCATCGTAAGCGAATTAATGCCGGTTTTCTTAACTTTATCTACTGATCATATAATGTATTGACTATGTATTAAAGATTTTTACACAAATTCTATAAATGTGAGTTTTTTTATATTTTGATGTTTGTTTTGCAATCACACATCAAGGACTTAATGGATCTGGATGAAATTCAGTACATAGATGTATAAGGTGCTAAATTCACAAATAGATTATTGGAAAAATGTACTGTTCCTGTGCGAGAGGCTCCAAATATGAAATGATGTATGGCTGGAAGGTCTGTTTGTTATGCTTCCATGCCTTAACGATTGCACGAATTTGCAAAATTCGGTAGATGGATGAGTTACAGGACTCTTCATTCTACTATACAGGCTACATTTTATCCCCGGTTTTGATTTAAATAATAAAATTATTTTAAAATGTATGACGGGCAAATTAAGTACTTAACAAAGTACTTGACACAGAAAATTGAAAGGTGAAAGATACAAAAGAAAGCTGTATTTTCCAAGCAATGAATATGGCAATTAATATGTATATATATAAACGTAAATTAGATTTAGAAAAAAAAACTGTTATTCCAATCCAAGTGTGTTATGGCATTTAATATACGTCTCAGTGCGTAAAAATAATATTCAAATACCATAAACTTTGGATCTAAATACTGTCAGTGCTAATAACTTTTGGAATCTATTTACTAAAGCGTTTACTATTTACTGGCAATTCTCTAATATTCAAGGACATTTTTTACGCCTACTACTATTAAATACTTTATATTTTCCACATCCGCCTTGGCATCAGTAACTCAACAGATTTGATAGATGTCACCCTACCCGTTCCTTTTGCAAAACCCTTTATTATATAATTTATGATTGTATTTTTTTCGGGAATTGCCATACCTAGAACATCAGTATCATCGTGGCTACAGCCGGCATCCAATCTGGACTTCTTCCAAAAAGTTCTTCCATAAATCCGATCACTGACTGAAGCCATCCGCACCTCGAGGTTTTGGGCAATGTTTGCCATGACACACATATGTTCATACATATATATTCGTGTTTCACGAGACAGCTGCATTATTTTGTATGCAGCATTTTACGTCCAGACGCTAGTTTGCATTCATCATCTAACCAGTCGTTCCTATCTCTGCGACTTTTTTCTAAATTGTTGCGAGTGACTCCATCCAGTGATTCGGGTTTATAGATATCTTTTCGCGGGAGCCTACTACTCGCAACGATCGATTTCGTGGATGCTACCATTTCTATCACTCGTAGTCTATTGTCCTTAATGTAAACTTTATTAGTCTTTGCACTACCTGAAAACTGCTTCCCTATTTTTAATGATTTTAATGCCATAACTTGGGATGGTAAAGAGGTTTGAGGATCCTCTTTACAAGTTTTTTAAAGGAATCTTTTTCGTCTTGAAATGCTTCAAATTTGCCTCGCATGCGAAGGATGCAACGCTATACATTCTTTGGATTAAAGCCGATTATCGTAGGCTTAATTTTTTAGCTGACTAAGAAGCTTGCCCCGAGTAACGAGTTACCGCTGTACTATACCGTCATTATTTCTACAAAAAAAAATCATTCCTTTGCAGCGATCCTTAAAGTAATCTCACGTTCTATGAAAAAACTCTTAAAATGTTTAGCAATTTTTTTACTGTAGTTTTTAGCGTTGACTCATTTCTGTGTTTGTTTTTACGGAAGCGGTAACCATTTTCGCCCTTTCTTATAGAGACTTCCCTGCTAGCTTCATTTCTTGAAGGACAGTCACCAACTTGTGTGTGGTATTTTGAAGGATTGTTAAAGGATCGATTGGAAAAGGACCATTCGATCTATTTTGATTGATTGATTCTCCGGCGTACTTTGACTCCAACGACGCAGTGCTCCGAGTCAATGAAGGCTATTTGGAGAACGTCGCTTACAATGTGCTCATTTCGCATGACAGTTGATCAGGAAGTCATTGTACGTGTAGAATATGAGAACTGCTCTGAAAATATGTCGTCAAGTAGGATAAATCTGCTTAAAGGGAATATTGTTGCCTGGAACTGTCCTCACCACACAGACATGTAAAATAGTTGATCAGCCTAAATCCGTTTTCCGACTTCGTACCTTTGAACTTCTTTTTAAAGCATTGCATTAAAGTTCCTAAAGTTTTAAAGTCATAGCTCGGACACTGCTAATATTTTCTGTCCAGGAACTCGTAAAATAAATCCTTTAGTCATCATCTCCCTCTTCTGTGGAAGCATGTGTGAAAATAAGCTTATATTGGCAAATTTAAAATATAAAATTTCAAAGCTTCTTGCCTAGTTCAAGGAAGAGGAGTACTTCGTAGTAGACCCTGTAAGTAGTTGACAATTAAGTTCAGCCTGACTGGTACTGAACGTATTATCAAAGCAAATAGGAAGCTTAACAAAGCCTCGAAAATGAAGAAACATAAGATTGTAGAGTATAATCTGTCCCATAAACCCTGCAAGTATTGTCACATACATTCTAAAACAAGACTGTGATAAATTATTTTGGTTAATCACTCTTTCTCTATCTATTCAAGAGAAAGATTGTAGTAATTGAAGAGTCTTTAAGAAAAAACAATCAATGAATTCACCACAAAGGTTCAAAAACAAAGGTTAAAGTAAATTTTAAGATTTCATGTTTGTGTTTCTATTTAAGAAAATTGCGAAAATGTATTTGTTTTATTTTGAAAAACAAATAAGACAATCATGTCTCCAAAGTTATTTTGCAGATTTTTCACTTCCAAAATTTGTATTTATCTTTGTCAGTAAATTTTTGAGTAGGTAAATATTATTTTGCTGTTATCGTATTTACCAATTTTGCTTATTATATCCAACCTTGAATCTTTTTTTCTGTTGATATTGATTTAACATAAATACAACATAATGTTGTTATTTTTTTAACTTATTAACTATAATGTCGTATTTCAAATTGTTACTCAGCATTTATTTGTCAACATTATCGGACAGAATTATTTACTTATTTAATCTGTGACAACTTCTAATCGAATTGCCCACTTAGCTTACTAAGTAAGCAAGAATTGTATGAATATGTACAGTCAATCACGCTCTTATTTATAAAGAAGCAAGATTTTTTTTTAATGAACACATGAACTGCTGTAGACAATTATTATTTCTTAATATTTAAGAATATTCTTTTTGCAGACCGAATTCACCGAAATGTTCTTAAAACTCCGAATCTTTTACAAATCAACTGTAGGATTTTACATAAATCGGATGTGGATGAGTGGTTTTTGAGACAATACACACACAATATTAAAGATATTTGATTTGTGTGTTTATAGATATATTTGAAGGTATTAAGTAAAATGATATTTTTATCAAATACGTACTTATAAGACAACTTTGAAGCTGTTGTACCAATGTGGATTCGACTTACAATACATGTTTACCAATAAAATGTGCTTAAATTACTTGTATTGTATTTCAAAATGTCCAAATTAACAATTGACTTTTAATCTCTTAATCCTTATCTGCAAATTATTTTTGAATTTGCTAAATGAATTGAGTTATGACTTCATAATTTGAATGTCAATTTAAACAAACACTTCATAATATGAATGTTTATCAAAAAAATTAGACAAGAATTAATACTAATAAAATAAGTATACCGCTTTGTTTTTGTTATTGCAAATAAATGCGAAATTTAATTTGTTCGGAAATTCCATGTAGGCAATGTTGGCCACCTCTATTCGTATCTCTTAAAACACTTGAAGATTCAAGTGGTAGTCTTGATTGCACAATATGTTACGTTTGTTGGAAGCGAAGCAGATAAAAGGGCATATTAGGTATAATGTAGTGCGCTGTGAATATAGACAAGGCCGTTGATTTTTAAAGAAATCTTTTTTTATTGAATTTAGATTTTATCAACAAATAAAAAAATATTATTAAATTATAATTTATATTATTAGTAATGCACCCGATTTACTTTTGATAAAAATATCAATGATAGAGCACATACGAATCAGCTGGTATTGCCATTGCAGGAGAAACCTTTGAATTAGAAATTAACGATGCCAATGCATTCCAAATATACTATCTTCATTACATTCCTAGTTTTAATTAAAACAATTTGTATGTTAACCTTAACTGGCAATTATTACCGTCATTACCACCCCCTCGGGGGCCCAAAAAAGATCGACAAATATATTTACACTACCTCTGATAGATTTAGTAAATGATATTGTTCAGATGATGCAGCTCAGATATAAAGAGCATTAGCTATTCTTTGAATCTACATACGTACATTATGCCAGAGCATTTCCCAACCTGAATTTTACTGGAGGGTCCGGTTCTCCTGTTTGCCCTTTGGTTTTCGTAGATAAATCTACGAAGTAGACACACTTACGAGCACTTGATTGTGAGGCCATCGGCTCAGACAATTACAAGACAACACACAAGACGACATTGATGCAAGACAGAAGAGAAGACAGAAATAAAAGTTCCATTGTGGTCCATTAAAAGTGAAGTCTTCATATTTAACTCAGTCTGCAATATCATTTAAATTACATTATTTAAAGAAACGACAAATAGACAGATGATGAGCCCTCCACTTCAAGCTACTGTCAGTTAATAAATTCAAGCTTTTAGAATGATCCTGATCCATGTACGTATGTATGTAATGCGATACAATTTTAACCAAGAAGTACGTGACATGTAAATTTCAAAAGGACCCGAGTTTAAAAAAATGTGACTTTTTCGAGATTTTTAGAATATAAATATTTTTTAAACTTTGTCATAAATTGCAAGAATCATCAATTAAGCATGGGAATCATGAAATGAAGCTCAGAGCCTAACAAAAAAATGTTAAAATGTTAAAATGTTGAGATATTTTAAAAATGATCAATAAACAAGAAGAGTTTGCAAAATAGCACATGATCTAAAAAATTTATGAAAAATTAATAACGAAAACTAACGTTGAAACAGCTCTTTGTGAGCTCTTTACAGCTTCGATAATTTGAACGGATGAAGCCAAGCACTTTGCACTTGTAACAATGGATGTATTGCTCTTCAGGACCAGGAAGTGGCTAAGATTTTGTGCGATCATTCTCCTCCTTTTTTCGGCATTCGCTTATGATGTGGCCTGTATGTTTACAGATATTGCATTTCATCTTTTTTTCAGCTGTATCAATTTAGACGTCGCGTCAGTCGCGTGCTGGGAAGATCTTTCAGATGTTGAGTGTTACTGTTCTTGCTTAGTGGTGATAAACTCATATCTTGGATCAGATGCCTTTTGTTTTTGTTTTTTGTTCAAATATATAGCTCAAAAAATCTATATGCTGGCTTAGATGGAATTATTGCGCAATAAGCTGATAATACTTTGCCAAGTTGTTGCTTATGCTTTCACGTCTTGTCACCTTATTGCAGCACAGAGCAAATCTCCTGAGGAATCCAGATATTAACCCATTTTGATTGTTATATTTTGGAATGCAAATGTGGTCCATTTAACCGAAACAAAGTCACACCGGTCTTCATGAAGTTGTATTATTTTTTTACAAATGACCATCGCTCAGCGACGTTAATGGTGTGTGACTCCAAATAATTCTGCCAGCAAAAGATAATGTTGTTAGAGGATCATTTGTAGTGGCTACAGAAAATATATATACATTTTCACAGACTAGGTTTAAGATTTGAGTACTTGGGTCTTCCAAGAAATTTTTCTATATTTTAAAATACCAATTTTTTTCTAAGCCTCTTTTAAAATCGCTACTATTTGGAAAACCTTTAAGGTGATGAAAAACGACAGAACTAGTGGCTGGTATTTTACTGCCATGAATCAGTTGGCAAGAGATATGACAAAGCCTACATTGCTTAATAAATCTGAGGTACGATTTTATTATTCATCTTCTATCAGTTCATTGTAGTAAATTCTAAAGCTACATACATATGTAGTTCTTGAAAGCTGAAACACTTTTCTTAGAAGTCAATAGTCTTCAACGATCATTATCATTTAAATTCGTTCGTTCTATAGAAGAAGAATGCACCTCATTTTCTTCCCAGAAGGAAAAGTTAAAAATCAAAGATTGAGTTTCTTAAAGAATCTGAAGTAAGCCGATAATAAAGATACCCTTTAATTATTGTGTCAAAATTCCTAAAGTAAACATTTAATATCAGTAGATGCCCTCAAACAAATACCCAAAAAATAACTTTATACTCACCATAAATCGTTATCAAACTTTATGACAATTCATGTCGAAATTACCTCCTAAAGCAATTAAAAGTCCAATGATAAATCAATCAATTCAGACAAACCGTGAGAAAACCTCCACATAACTCCAAATGGTCATAGACCTTTAAATATTTGTTGTGGAATTTTTATGACAGTTGTTTGTGACAGAAAATAAATTCGCCAACTTGTCGATTTCCACCAACCATAACAGGGAAGTATAACAAGATTTGTAATGCGTACAAAACATTAAAAAAAAAAACAACTTTCAACTGTCAAACTTTGAGACAATATCGACATTTTGCAAACAGCAAATTATTTCGTTCAAGGTGCGCATGCGCAGTCATAAAGGAGAATGTCAGTGCCGCCAATAATAACCCAGTTTAAATCGGTTACAATCCTAAACGCTTTCAAAGTCATTCTAAGTCCGAATCGTGGCGCACAAAATGTACGCCACAGTAATTCACAGCCTCTTTCCACGTGATCCAACCGGCTACACCACCCAGAACGATTTATCTAAGTCGGACACTCTTGCGTATGAGTAACATTTTTTTTTTCTCAATCAAAGAAATAATTCGTGTGTCTCGAAATAGATTAACAACACCGACTATTTTCAATTAATTTCAATATCAAACGATCATGAATTTTTAATTAATGCAAATGAGTTAAATTATTCTCACCGAATTGCACATTGCATTGCATCAGCAAAATGGAGAATATTGTAATTTACGATGTTTGAGTTGGTATTGGTGTGAGATGTGGTGTGGTGAGTAGCACCTTCACTGAAGTGTTGAGTTTGACAGTTGGGGTGGATTCTGATAGTAAATCAATTAATCTTCTGTGGTTTCACGAAGTTAATAAATTTCAATTGAATCGCTGATTAGGTAGGTATATAACTTATAAGGATCCTTATAATAAAAACAACTTACATAAACTACAAGTGCTTGATTAATATTATTAGGCATACTTGTGGTGAATATGAACAATTAAATGTCATATACGTCAGATAGAAATAAACTAATAAATCGATGGATTAATTGAGAGCCAATAAAAAAATTTGATCTACTGATTGCGATACTAACTATATTTTGACAGAAAGGGAAGAAGAAGCAAGGATAAGTGTAAACACTTGCATATGTAGCAGTAAAGTGGTTTCGAATTCATCAGATTTGATTTCAGTTTGAGATATATTGTATTGAGCGATGATCATACATGTGCTAAGTAGAAAGATTATAAACTAAATGAATTGTTTATCTCAGATAAAAATATAACAACAAATATATTTGATTAAATATGTTGATTGTTTTATTTATCTAAGCTACTTCTTATTTATATATTTTTTTATGATTAATTTAGAAAATAAGAGATTAATTCTGTGGCGGATTAACAGATAAACAATATAAGCACGTGTTTGGGTATTTCATGCTTTAAATAAAATAGTTTTTTATTATATCATAAGACAAACGTTTATTTATTTATTAATTTAGCTGAGTATAAGCTTAAACTTAAGAGCTCATCTTTAACTAATTAACCTATTTTTGCTTAAAGTAGGAATTTATTCATGTTAAAATTAAACAGTTCATTTTCAGACCGGCGATAAATTCTGGACTTAGGTTGAAAGTGACAATAACTAGTTCAATCGTTAGATAGATAGAAAATAGGAAGTTACAGACATGAGTATTAATGTGGATTGTGGACTTCATTCAAAGGGTTCGGAGATTATTTCAATTAGTGGTCCATTTTAGCAGTAGCCCTCTTATTTATTCCATGACTTCTCGCGGACGCAACAACCACTTGTTTTCCTATTCATTAATGGCATATTTTGTGCCGCCTGCTCGATCTGGATGAAACAGTCTAGTTCAGCTTGTTTGTTGACTCGTAACTTCTGGTTTCACAGTTAATTCAAAGAAATTATGTTTGTACCAAGTAAAAAATCTTTTAACTTCGTTTGGCAGACAAAAACAAATTCCACGACTGGATCGCACGTACTCGCTCATATGTGCGGTCACATTGTAGAATAAAATTTAAGAAAATTAAAGTTAACATCGAAGCATTTATTTTATTTTTGTGACTATTGATTGTTCAAATAAAGTATATTAAATTGTTTTCAATGAAGTAATTTAAAAGCCATTTTTTCTTGAAGAAATGTTAAAAAGTGTGATTTTTTTCAACATCATAGGTTTTTAAATAAAACGGTTTTTCTTAACAACTTTTTTTAAAAAAAATTAAAAAATAATTTAACTTTAATTAACTTTAGGAAAAAAATAATATAAATCTAAAAACAAATATTTAAAAAAAAATCACTTACCCGTTTTCAAAAAAAAAATAAAAAAAATATTAAAAATACAAAAAAAAAGTTTTCGAAAAAAAATTAATGCGAAATTACTTAGACTACCCACATCTTTTTGAATATAAATTTTTATAGTAATCGGATCAATTGTTTTCGAGAAAGTCTAAGAAAAAAAACGGTCCTATGGGAGGTACCGTTCTTAGCCCACCATATTAATTTTTTTTCACCAAAATATAATGCTTACCTACAGAGTAGTACACTGATTTTTTTTCATAAAAATTCTATGAGCCGTTTTTGAGAAAAATAAGCTTTTACATAACGGTACCGTTAATTTTTGAGCTAAAAAATTCTGTAGAATGTCAAAATAACATTAAGTTCTAAATTTGAAGACGATTGGCCTAACCGTTTAGGCTACAGTCCAAAATACATCCGTACAGATACACAGACAGACGGACAGACAGACAGACGAACAGAATTTCGCCTGTAACTCAAATATGTTTTTCTATCATCGTGATGTCATATTTGATTCTTATCTCAAATTTTTTAATCTGCACGAATTATAGTACCTATAATCGCAAGTTAAAACAGAGTCTGGAATAAGAATGAAGATTGAAGATTTTCGCCAGTAACTCAAATATGTTTTTCTATCATCGTAATGTCATATTTGATTGTTATCTCAAAATTTTTAATCTGCACGAATTATAGTACCTATAATCGCAAGTAAAAACAGAGTCGGGAATGAGAATGAAGATTGAAGATTTTCTTGTCATCTGTAAACACGGAATGAAACAAATCTTTTAAAATAAGATAAAATCATTAACAGAAACAACAAAAAGAAAAGGTCCAAGGTGGTTTCCTTAAAGGATACCGGAAGTGGCATAGTTAAGGGACAGAGTTTTGAAAAAGAACTCTATAAAGTGCTTTTTTCAAGGTAGAAGAAAATTCTGGTTAAGAAATTTGGTGAAAATCCAAGAGCTTTAGAACTTAGGAAAAGTAAGAAATTTTATCGAAAACTTTGCTGTAATCATTATACATAAATAATGCAGCTTTTCTACACGAATCACTGCGCCAGCGCGGCAAAAAACAGATGTGCATACTTTTTGACATATAAATATTGCTGTATTAATGTCAAAATACAGCGTTACCACTGGACATTTATTAAAAGTTGCAAAAAAAGTGACAATCCAGAAAAAAATTTCACTTAAAAATATTTTAAATTAAATCAAATTTGTATGAATATTGAATTAAGAGAATAAAGAGTCAACAAATCCGACAGAAATTGAAAATTAAACTCTTAAAAGTAATTTTTTTTAATATTTTAAGCAAAGATTTCAGTTTTCATAGGATAGGTTGTAATTATCTACCTGTGAATTACTTCATTTTTACTAAGCTCTGGTTAGGGTTGTTAATATTATCTGACTTGTATACGACAAAAACGGTCAACAAGTAGCTTAATATGAATGTGTATGTTATCTTGAACGTAACGTTGGTCTGATAGACCCGAGTAACTGTGCGTATAAAAAAGGGGAAATCTTTTTTAAGTGAAAAGAGAATCAACATTAGAATTACTGGAATTAAAATCAAAATTGTATTCCTTTGTTATTGCTATTCAGTCTTAAAAGGTCCCCTCTGGTGAAATCGTAACAGAAATGCTTAGTTTCTACGTAAATAAAGGGACAATAGGGTTATGAAAACGATCTAATGTCACGAGTAGGTGAGGGCTTTGAGCGACATTAAAATTATCACTTATGGAAGAAGAGATAACATGAACACACCTTTCTTGAAGTTCGATTTCAGAATTTCAAACTCGATTTCATTAACAACAAGCTTATAGGCTTTATTTTTTGGACAGGATATGTAGATGTTACAACAAAAGATACAGAGACAACATTTTGGTGAAATAATCCTACATTAGACACATTTAAAATCACTTGAGAACTTCAACAAGCATAGTATCATAGTTACTACGAATAGCTCGGACCACACTTTGACAAAGAAACTTCCCGCAATTTCCTTAAAAAGGAACGGAAAACAGAAAACACATAACACATGTCAACAGCACGCAGTTGGTTTTCGGACGGTCCACCATCTTTCTACTAATCACACGCAACGATGCTTGATCTCACGAGAAGCGATGCTTTTCTAAGGAAAGTAGTTTTCCGATTACTTCTTTTATTTATGTTTAAAAAAAACATAAACCTTTAATCAGAGAAATCCTTTAAAAAGTATACAATCATTTTCACGCAATTTCTGTTAGGTGTCCATCAGCGTGGTTTATAAAGACCTCTTCTTTTTGTATATATTATTTTTCCCATGGCAGTTTGAAGCCACTTGTTTTTTTTTTTAACTTAGTAAAAAAAATATCATTTATTTAAGTATCAGTGTAAGCTCATGTTTTCAGATAGTTTTTCATTAACTTTTGATTTCACTAAGCTTTATGGTAGTTTTCTAGAGCCAATGATGTTATTCTAAATAAAAATTGGAACATTGCTTTTGGTTATTGTTTGAAAATAACCCAAACATTTTAGATATTAAATTTATTAGATTATATCAGTTAAATAGCCGCCTAACTATTTCTTTGAAAGCTCTGCTACCGAAATCAATCAATTTACGGTGCCCCGCAAGGCACAATTTGAAGATAAACCAACGATTTTTTTTCAATTCAATAATTTATGAGACTTTTATAGTTTTGTGAATAATTTCTCAACTCAATTAATATTTTGTTGTGGACTTTCCAGTAATACATATAATAAAGTCGCAAAGATCTGTCTTTCAATACATTTCTAGTTTCATGCCACTGAAAGCCCAAATCCGCAACTGAGTAATATTGAGTGGGAAATAGTAATTATAATATTTTAGATGCTAATATTCAAAATTGTTTAATCACTTAATTTTTTAGTATGGTTTTTAATAAGCACGTGTATTATCAAACGCCCACTAATTTATGAAATTGTTTTCCCCAATTTTATTAAAAAAAACACTTCTCTCTTCTGATCAAGCATTTCTGTTGGACCACAGAATGGCAAATTATTTTTTTATTTAACTTTTGCGAAACTTTGGGTACAATATAAATTCGGAAATTTTTTTTAATGACGAAAAATCATATTTTCTTATGATTTTCCAACGATTGTCATTATCACAAGTTATTTCATTTTCGCCTGAACTGATTTGGAACTCATTTAATTTCAAAATTTGCTTGCATACATCCGGTGCTCGTTATAAGGTTTAGGATGGTAGAAGGCTCCAGTAATTTTTTTAAAAAGAAATCTCGATGCACATTAGTTTTAAACTTCAGAACATCATAATGAGATGTGAAAAAAGAGTAAGGGAAAACATTTCACATTCAAATAATACGACTGAAGAATGAATCTCCGTACTTAACAGTGAGGCTCATTGTGCTTGTTCTAAATCAGCGAAGAAGGAAAACTTCCATACCAAAACCACGCATTTTTGACGAAAAAGCCTAGAACCAGGCTCTATCAAATTCTTCATAAATATGAAGTCTAAAATTGTCCAAAATTGCAAGTAGCGACGTCCTCCTAGAATTAACACAGCCATTCATACAAAAATTCGCCTCGTCGCTGAAAATGATATTTTTCCAAAGCATGGTTTCTACTCTAAACGTTCCGAAGCCCAGTCAACGAACAAATGGCGTTGTCTATGTTTGTACTTTGAATTCATGGGTCAGTTGGATCGTGTACGGATGTAAGCCTAAGTTCAGACCCAAAATGCGCCAAGTTAAAGTATGCGTAAAGCCGAGTTCTACTGTACAATTTCTCTCGGCTGATCTTGCCACACCAAACGTTGATGTGTCGACTGTGAAGGGCCACCATGTTTACCTTAAAATGATGCTAACGAACACTCATTTTGATAACATTTTTTTAAGTTGAAATTGTGATGTAGCATCATTAACTAAATAATAAATAACAGATTTGACAGATGTGATAGATGTGACCAAAACAACATGGTCGCGAAAATCTACCCGCGCCAATTAAAAACCATTAAGGGTGTTTGTTTTGATCTTTGATTGAAATTTAAGCATTTTTTGTCTGTAGATTACTACTTCAAGTAACCCTGCCTTATTGTTATGAAATTATTAGTCGTATTGAAATTCATTTAGTTATAAGAAATTAATTATGATGAATAATAAAATTCGTACTTAACTAAGTAAAATTAATCATGACCATTCAAAATTTTATGATATTTAACATTTAACTTGATTTTTCTTGCTCGAAACAAAAAAAAAATCATATCGGAAGCACCCTGTATGAAACATAATTAACACAGCCATTTCGCAAGCTATAATAACATCCCTCGAATCTTGAAAAACTCAACAAGGATCACTTAGTAATTTGACACCTAGTACTTTAGAAACAACAGAGTCCTAGAATAAAAAACAAAAAAAGCTATGAATTTTTTATTTGAACTTTAAATTTTATGTTTATTAATATAAAAAACATAATTTTTGTTTTTGTTTTGCTCGTTTAAATATATTTTAATATTTATGTTTGCATTTTTTTTTGTTGTTACTATTTTGTGTTTTTCTTTTTGTTTTTTCTTTTATTTTTTGGTTAAATCACACCCACTAACAGGTCACGTAGAGCTAGTCAAGATGTCACTCTTATGACACGCAGTGTTGACAGTCTAGCCGTAACAGCTCGCAGGTAAGTGTTGGCAAATTTTATTTTTAACATTTCTTGCACGGCATTTTGCAACCAGCAAAAGATTAACTAAAATACGTGTATATGTTTAGAATACCTACTATAGCATGGATATTGATGTTTTAAATAATTATTTGCATTTTTGTGTATAGTCCTTAAAATTAAAAAAATATTAGAAATAATATTAAGATTTTTATAAAAATTTAAAATAACTTTTCTTCCTCATTTTTCTAGCCATCTATTGACATGTGAAAATTAAAAAAAAAAATATTTTAAAATCTAAATATAACTTTTCAAAGTACATTTGCCTTGCGTGCATTTTTTGCAGTAAACGCCCACATTTTTTTACTATCTCATGTAAATACCGCGAGATAATCAAATGAAAGTGATGATAATGACTTCATAATTAAAACACTTTCAACTTCATCCCGAACCCACACGCCCGCATTGTGCGCGTCTTGCCCAGATGTGAATCAGTCTTCCAGAAGCGCCCCGAACAGTTTTGAAGCTACATTTTGCAAAAAAATTATCTATAGATACAGTCAATGTCTATGTGTATCTTTCGGATGCATCGTGTACGGTATTTTGTTGTCGCGTCGATGTCGACAATGGCACGGCGCGGTGGTCTAATTAAATTTATCGCTCATAATAGTGCAAACTTTAGGTAGAAAAGCTGCAAAGTGGTTACAGCTACAAAGATACTTCGGTTCAAGGTATCGTTGGCGAAGTATGCGCGTTCAACCACCCACCATACACCCCCCCCCCCCCCCCCATGGTGCATCGTTGCGACGACAAAAGAAAATTAATTTAATTTTGAACGAAGCTATTTTAATATTCGTTTTGTTCTCAAAAATTGAGTTATCTTGCTCAGCGTGAATTCATCTACAAAGTGCCATTTATTTAATTTAAATTAATAATAAGAAAAAAACAATGATGAACGATTTTTTTTAATAGAAACTTGAGTTGCATGTTAACTTTTTTTCCAAAGTTTACTCAGTAAATTATTTAATTTCGAGTTTATGGGTTATGTGTAATAAATTTAGATATTTAAATGCAATTTATTCGATAAGTTGTATTATTGTTTATTGATTCAATTAGCCGGTAGTATGGATTTTGAACCCGATTGAGATTTGATCTGAAGTTGAATGTTGCAAATTATGCTATGACGGAGATGATAGATACAAATATAAAGTAACAGGTATTTGGATTGTACTAGAGAGAGTAACAAGTTGACATTGGAAGGCAAATAGTGTTAAACGGTGCAAGGTTTTTGTTTGTTTTATTGCAATTTGTCTCAAGTTGATTTAATCCGAGAATCTCGATATGGAATACCTTATGAGTTGCATTGACTTATTGACTTTAGGTGGGTTAGGAACTACTACTGTCAATAATGTTCAACTGAATGTTGAATGTAATCAATTCATGACAAAAAGAAGCATAGTTTTTTCGTGCTACTACGCTGATATTATGATATTATTTAAAAAGAACTCTTTTGTGTCCCTTCTTATTTCACTATGTAGGGCATCCGGCGAAAATTTCTCAATTATGGCCCTCCAAGCACCACTGCACTATCTTACAAGCTGCTCTTCACTCGTTCCGTAGAATCAACTTACACGCAGCTTCACTTTCTTAACAAATAAAACGTACGTTCCCAGATTTCTTTCATTCCTATGCGTCTTGGTATAGTTTCGGCCCGAGTTTCCATAAAAGCGTTTTTATTTGACCCAAGATAGATCAAATTGATAAAATGGCAAATTGTAAGTGTGTTCTGTGTTTCTGTACAGCTTTCACAGTATCTTGTTGTATCTCATTCTTCCCTCGCCGTTGATGCATACGAGGCCAAAAATGTGGACATTTTAGCTGCCCGAGAGAGCACTTTGCTACTTAATTGACTTCTTAGCCCGAAAAACCAAGCGATGGGTAAGAGCTGTTCTTAGTTTGATCTCAGCGCTTGTGTTGTTCTCTGAGTTGATTGCGGAGCCCAGGAAGACAACGTCCTTAACTACCTCAAAGTATATCAAAGATGTCTACCCAAAAATCGTTTTCCAGGATATTAGACTTTTGGTGGCTCATTTTAGTCAGGGTAATAGTCACACCATTGAGTCTTGGACCTATCTAACTCCTTTTACCCCTTTTCGCCTGTGTACAACTTTTTCTTTCGTTTGAGTCATGTAGTACAATCAGCATTTCCTCTCCATTTAGTTTAGAATTTGGCAAGCAATAGTTCATATTAAGCTTCTATAAGGCAGTCTCGTAGTGCTCCGTGGCTTAGTGGTTAGTGTGTCGGACTGCTAAGCAAAGAGCCTGGGTTCGAAATCCCCTCATAGCAACCTTCTTTTCCGGGGTACTGTCTCTTGCGAGGAACTGACAAAACCTCCAAGAGTAAAAATTTGTATCGGTAAATTGTAGGTCCTTCAGTTCTTGTAGATTAAAAACACACACACAGAAATGGATGAGAGTATAAGTCACTACACTAGACCTTGGCTCCTTAAGGAGCTGTAGCGCCAATAAAAAAGGCAACGTTTCGCAAGCAACCCTTTTCAAACTTTGCCAATTGAAAATAATAGCTTTCATAGAGCCTTTAAAAGTGAGTTTGGCAAGTTCTATACAAGGCTTGTGGATATAGGTTAAAAATAGCCTGAATAAGGTCTTCCAAAGATGTTTACTGAACATTTAAAAAAAATCCTAGCTGCTTTAAGGCTTTCTATGAATGTTGTAGGCCAGCAAGTACTACGTGGAAATACAAAACGGTATTTATAGGGCCATTTAAAAATATTTACGTTAAGGTATTAGCAAAAGCTGTCATTAAAAAGCTTGGTCAAGGCCTTTTTGTAACATCCAAAGTAAGATATTGGCATTAATTTTTAATAAATAAATGGCTTAATAGGCCAAGCTAATTACATTTCTCGAAAAGCTATTTGCAGTCATAAAACCTGTTAACTAAAGTCTTATAGCACTTAAATAGATTTGGGACAAAATTACTATTTTTATTTCTAAAGCAGCCTGAAAATCTGAAAATGACTTCCTCATAACCAAGTAAAATTGGTAGTTAGTAATATTTGTTGTTGGATTCTTTCTTTTTAAAACCTCTCGAAATTTCAATTATGTTTATTATCAATATCTATCCAGAAATGGCATGATAAGGGTCTTCAACAAACCTTCATATTTTCTAATAAGAAAGATCTCCTTTCAAATCCATTTTATGCTTGAAGAATGACAAAAATAATCTCTCTCTCCAAGAAAGTATATGATATAAAAGATCAAAATTTTGATTTATTTTTTCATTTTTTTATAATGGAGTATACACAAGTTTCAGCAATTTAAAAAAATTACTACAATACAAAAAACTTTAAAATTGAGTCATCAAAAAAAAAAGAAGTTACGTATACGCCCTAGTGGCCCTTTTAACATTAAAAGAAAAAAAACAGAGATAAACCTCTTTAGTCGATATGCATGGCTAAATTCTGTTATAATTATATTTGTATATGTTTCCGCTTAAACACTTTTTAAAGTGTTTCCTCTTGACGTGTTGCACACGCCATAATAATAACGTTTACTAAACGTTGATTCAGGCATATTGTCAATTCCATTTGAACATCCATATTTAACCATTTTTAAATATTCACAACTATTTTGTTCTAAATCAATTTGTGCAAAACGGAACAAAGCGTAATTGGAGGTGAGAATGACACATGTTCACCTGTCAACAAGTTTAAAGTGTCACTGACCATAAGTAATTAGGTATGCTAATATACCTCGTTATTGCAGCAAACTGGCAAACTCGTTGATTGTTGCCGTTAGCTTGCGAAATTATCTCACGCTCAATTTGCATCCGTAAGTTTGCATATCTATACAAAAAAAAAACAGTTATGCTAACCAAAACGAGAAGTGTGTTTCAAGAACGATTTATCGATCTTGTTGGGAATTTCTCGGTTGCAAGTTTTTAATTGATATTTTCGATCATTTTGTTATGAAAAGAAAACACTCTGGGCAATATATTGCTGTGGGGCAATGAATATGGAAGCGATGCCTAAAGCTATGCTTTAACAAGGTAATTAATCAATTAGTGCAATCAGATCTTAATAAATATATGTATCTGCATTGTTGTGACTTCCGCATGTTGGACGATGGGGAATTTTATATCTGTTCTGCATCTGCATTGCGTTGGAGAACGGAATTAATGCATTCAAGGAAGTTCGCAGTATTTATGATTTCGAATCTTCGCTTTGTATATTTATGGTTAATGAATTGGAATGCATCCGGTGAGAAAGGAATACGGCTCAAGGGGTTGACCGTGACGATGAACCCTGAATAGAGTAAGGTTATTAACGAAGGAGTAGGTTTGACAGTTTCAATTAAAAATACATTAGCCATGAGAATGTTGTATGATGTTGGATGTGTTTTTGACACTATATCAACAAAGTTCCGCTTGTTGACCATCGGCACCAGATGCTTGATCTCATTTTGGTTGGATAGTGATGAACTTGATTTCAGTTCACTCGTTATATCATTGACGAGATATTGGCCATCATCGCTTTTCAACAACTGGTGAAAGTAGTCTCTTCAGATGGTTTATATCGACTGCGTACAGTGTTTTCATCCCCATCATTGCAGGGCCAAGGAAACCTGATGTTCACTGTTTTACTCCTCTTTCCGGTTGAAACATCTCTGCATCTCTTCGACCTTATGTCGCTGGTGATCTGCTTTCTTTTACTTGAGTAAGCGTTATTCATCCTTTCTTCAATCAACGCCAAGATTTTAAGATGATTTAGTTCGCTTAAGGAGCCACTACCTGTAAGGCTTCGATTTAGCTTTATTTGCCTGACCACATTCGGAATGAAATCAGTGATTTCTCGGAGGGGGTTGTGAGAAGCCCAACACCTCTGACGCTGCATTTCTCATGGCTTATTGACATAGTTGCAATGGGTCTTCAGTGTACATATTGTCAGTCAGAGGATTTTTTTGTAGCTCAAGGAATGTGTGGTGGTCGCTTCCGATTTGAGTCATCTCGTCCAACATTGAATTTCCTTTGCGTGGTTTTTGATCTACAAATAGCTTCCTTGGATATTCGTACACGAAGTTTGATTTCAACTAGATAGGGATCCGATGTTTTTTCCTCGGAACGTACGGACGTTCAGACTACTAGAAGAGTGTCTTCCGTCAACTGCAAAAAGTTTGATTTGGTTGCAAGTTCCACTATGTGGTAACCGCCGGTCGCCTTGATGATGATGTTTTTTCCGCAACAAAATCGATGAGCCTGACTTTTTTCGGAGGATATTTCGCGTAGGCTGTGCTTTCCGGTTATCTTGCCAAAGATATTCTCCCTCCAAATGTGTGTGTTAAAATTCCCCCAATAGGATTTTAATGCCATGTTTGGGGCACTTTCTTTAGGGGCGTGTCGTGGCTTAAACTAGGAAGGCTTATACGGATCGTCGTATTTCTCTCGCTGACTTCGCTTAAGACTCTTTGTTGAAGTTCTAACATTGAAATCGCATCCAAATAAGCGCGAATTCCCATCAAGGTGGCATTTCCAATAGTAAAAATCGCAGTCTTGAGTTCTTCTCAGGCTCTTTTCATCTCAACGCATCTCCTGAATAGCTATTACATCAGCTTTGAAACTGGCGACTATCTATGTAAGCTGTTCAGCTTTGCGCGGCCTGATTAAAGAACGTGCGTTCTACAAGCACGTTAGTCATTGTCCGTGTTTGGTTTGCGGGGAGGAGAGTCAACATTATTGATTCCGTCATCAGAGGCATATCTATCGTTTCTCACTACATGGTTGGCTCCTGAGAAGTGAGACCTGTGGGTGACCATATAGATCGTGCACGTATCTTTTCTCCTGCTTCTAGTTCCTAAGAAGCTAACTCAGTCGTTAGTTCACCTTTCTGTTATCAAGCGGGCACCACGGAGAGGTATGACGATGCAATTTTACTCACTAATCAGATATCATATACGATCATATATAAGTCCAGAAAAGTTAGTGACAAAAAATGTCTGTCTGTCTGTTTGTCTGTCAGTATGTATAATGAGCTGCAGCCTAAATGACTTAACGATTATCTTCAAAATTGTAATGTGTGATTATTCTAAATCTAAAAATAGCGGTACCTGCCATATGACCGTTTAGGAAAAGCTTATTTCTCTCGAAAACGGCTTTAACAATTTTGATGAAAAATTTTGAGAGTTTTTTTTTGTTGGTATTAGCTATCATTATACGGGATAAGTCTATTAACGGGACCTTTCATGTAACGGTTTTTTAGTTTTTTTAGCTTTCTCGGTAACGGCTCTATGGATCTAGATAGCCAAATTAATTCTGCATATCAAAATTTTGAATAACTTTTTTTTCTAATTAAAATCAATTTTTGAATTTTTTTTTTTTGAAAAATCAATATTTTTAAAAGTAATCAACAAAAATTATTTTAAATTTTATGATCACATGTATATTAATAAACTTTAATTTAAAAAAAATGTTTTTTTTTTTCAAAAAACTTAAAAATAAAAAACAGGATTTTATCAAAATATGTCCTAGAGTTTTCGAGATATTTTTTTCATAAATTTATTACTATACAAAACGTGTGATGGCGTACTCCATTTTTACCTAAAACCGTTTGGTGGTGTGTTTTTGACACTTTTTTTAAGTTCAGATAGTGTTATTTTTCTACGTTAATGTTACTTATTTTTTTTTAATTTATTCGATGATATGACCGCACATATGAGGAATCCCAGTCGTGTAATTTTTTTTTAAATAAATTGCAGTCAACCAGACATTTTAAAATGCGTGGAAAAAAGTTTAAAATTTGTAATACTTCTATATCTGAATTTCTGAAAACAAAGTTTCAAAATAATCCCTATTTCATGTTTTCTTGCCAGTTTGAATGGTATGTTTTGTAAGAACCTTAAATATTTAAGTCATTGCTTTCTGTTTACATTTTTAGAAAAGAAAAAGTCGTTACACGTGCAAGTCAAATCAAAAATCCAAACAGCGAATTTAAATTTGTCTGCCAAAAAAAAATGTAAGTGCCTTGTAACTTGCTCCTTTGATTTATGGATATTTTGGGTAAGGGAATTATTCCAAATGGAATTATTTTGTTGATAAGGAAAGGTATTACTTTATTTCAATATATCTACACAATTCAGTAACACAGTAGATAACTTTAAAGAAATGCATTTTCAACTACATACATATGTATATTTGAGGTCCCGCTCAAAGGTAAAAGTTCATCCTAAATGTTAATGTCACCTGCGCCTCAGAATTCAAAAAAAACTTTAAAAGAACATCTTCTTTTTAGGGCGAATTAAAAACATGAGTAGCACACTTCTTAGGCAAATAAAGATGCTTCTTTTCAATGCCGAATCCCCCTTTTTATCAAACTGCAGAACACTGTGCGGGCGCCACTTTAATTAAAGTGCTTTCATGTCAGTTCTCTGACTGAGTGTATCATCGTCATCCTCATCTCCATAACCATCGTCATCAGTTTTTTTTTATGAATCTACAGCAACCAGCGTTAATGAATTAAATAAATAAATAGAAAAAGAAAAAGTAGCAACGAAATCCCAATAAGTATTTTGAAGAACCTTCCGAATGCCTATTTCAATATAACGTATGTGCACTTATGACAAACATGAGGCTTCCACGTAAGCGCCACTGTGTTCCGCACACATAATGATGTACGCCAGCACTTGTTTGCTGAAAAAAAGACTCCTCTATGAGTTTTTTTTATAAAGTGTATCGCGCGGAAGGTCAAGTTCACTGGTGGAAACCTTGAGCATGGTGCACACTGCACACACTTTCGCAGTGAGTGTTGCAAACATGCTTGTTTAATGAATGAATGAAAACAAAATGTTCTATACTTCAAGGAAATTATTTTGAGGACATTCGATAGCACACACAACCAAAAAAAAAAAAAAACCTTCTCATGGATTTTTTTTTTGCAAAACTAGCAGATATGAGAATTTGTTGAGATAACCCTAGCTTAATTCATTTGGTACTTAAGTGGATGTTAAGGGGATTTGTCCTTCTGGCTTCCATGTTTTGACAAGGCGATATAAACTGTTGGTTAATTGATATTCTTTTTATTAACAAAATTAATCTCAGATTACGAGAAGGTTGTGGAACAATTCGCTGACGTATGGGTTTATTTATGAAAGTGTTAACTATTTAAGAGGCCTTGTCAGATAAAGTAGGTATCTGACATTTCCGCGAATAAATAAATGTGCCTGATGGGTTCTTCTATTTTTCATTGATTAAAATATTGACAGAAGGCCAATTGAAGTTTTGACAGATTTTAGAGTCAAATAAGTACATCAAATGTCTGCAAACAGCAGCTGTCAAGAAATAATTATTAGGTAATTTTGAATTAAAGCGTATAATCAAATCATGCGAATTATATATTCATAATTAAAACATAAAACAAAACGATCGCAGGAATGGAGCACTGTTTCGAAATAAGGATTTTATCCCACTTTACTTAAGTTGAAATCCATTTGTGAGGCGTTAAATTTAGAAAGTCTGGTCATACGGTTTAGAGCTTCATATTTGTCATAGTTTGTTCTATGAAAGTCAACATGCAAAAGTTCCGATCCACGCAGGTCATAAGATCCTCCACGGTAATAAATAAGGAGATATTAAAAGGATCATTCCAAGGTAGACCCTTAAAAGCAAAATAAAATTGTGTTGAATTGCTTGAATATGGTTCTTATGAATTTGGTAATAAGGAGTCCATACCTCTGAAGCATACTCAAGGTTAGGGCGTATGTAGCAATTGTACAAGGAAAGAGTCACATATGGATCACTAAATTCCTTTGCCCAGCGTTTTATGAATCCAAGCACAGAGCTAGCTTTATTCACTATAAAGTTAACGTGTTAAGTAAATTCTAAGTTGGAGCTAAAATGTACACCCAAATCCTTAAAACTGAAGACGGGACAAAGTTTTGTGCTGCGAAATATGATAATCGAATGCACTTACGATACGTTTTCTAGGGGTAATCGTCTGCCATTTTGCAGGGTTAAGTAAAATACCACTTTTTCTCCACCAAATACTAAATTTTTCAATATCTGCTTGCAGAAGAATGCGGTCATCACCAGATTTTATTATCTTGAAAATCTTCATGTTATCAGCAAATAAGAGTATGTCACTTGACTGAATGCATGAAGTAACATCATTTATTGCCAAAATGAATAGTAATGTACCTTGAGTTGCCAGAGTGATTCACGAAGGGTTCTGAAAAACAATATCTAAATTTTACCTGGTAGGATCTATTCTCAAGGTATGATTTGATCCAAGCTAAGATATAGGGGAGAAAACCATAAGCTTTTCGCTTGAACAAGAGTAGTACGTGACTTAGTTGATTAAATGCTTTTAAGAAATCAGTGTAAATGCAGTCAACTTCATAACCTTTTTCTAATGCATTTGATTATTTTTGTGGGAGAACTTAAGAAGATTTGTAACTGTTGATCTATACCTTACGAATCCGTGTTGTTGTTCACAAATGAGATTCTTACTATAAAATGCCATACTTTCACAGACTATTTGTTAAAAAAGTTTTGGTATGCAACATAATTTAGGAATGGGCCTGAAATTTGAAATACCAGCCTAGTGTCGTTTTTTTTTTGAAAATAGGAGTAAGAACTCAATACTGAAAAATTTTTCTCTTTTAAGTGAAAGCTCGAAAATAAACCTGAGCGGCTGAACTAAAGAATTTCTAAAAAAAATGTTAACACTATGGAGGGAATGCCATCGGGGCCAGCAGAACAATCATCATTTAATCAAGAAAGAATATCAAACACTTTACTCTGCTGTACGAGGATATGGGTGACTAAGGCTTACATTATAATTCAATCATCCTTCCCTCAGGAGAATTTTTACAGAAACCACAAAAGTCATAATTTTCCGTTTACAGGCACCATTTTGTATGTGGATTTGAATGCATTTTCGAACACCTATCGTTACGGTTATTTCCTTTTAAATTAAAATTAATTTAACGGGTAAGTGCATGGAGATTTGATCTTTAGCCGCACTACACTGATGTGGAATGCTCTATCCAGCCTTTCCCCCTGATTGTGATATACACAAATCAAAACCAATGAACACCGACACTTCCTTTTAATCCCCTCCGCCTAACCTAGTGATCGCACTGTGTCTCTGACATATTAAGGGTATCAAAACCCCTTAAGTGCGCGCTTATAAAAGAAACCTGCAGACGATACTAAAATCCTGAGTCACTTTGCCCAATTCCTTTTTAGTTAATTTTTATTTTGTTCTATTTTTATCGTTTGCAATAAATAAATCATTGTAAGCTCTGACTTCCATATAAATGAGCCAATAAGCTCAATAGTCTTTAGTCCTTAAGATATTACCAAATCCATCCGATATTGTCTCGAGGAAATGTCATAAAACTGTTCAGATAATATAAAATTGTTAAAAGCACACGTTTCAGCAACACTTTTAATAAACATAAAACAATGCTTAATATACATAAAATAACTATTTGAACAGCAATAAAACTGACTCAGATAATAATTTGATTTATTTATTTGTGTCAGTAAAAGTAAAACGTGTAGGAATTTTAACTTTTATATCACTTAAAAAAATCACTTAATATGCTAATGATGTAGTGTTTTCTATCAACAATACTTTTCAAGCAATTTGCTTTCGTATATTTTATATTCTTATTGTTTTCACATGCTCAATAGATGGCGTCGCAATCATTCTTAAATTAGAAGGATTTTTTTCTGGATTATATAATTTACTTTTGTTTTTGTGTCTTTACTTAAATAGGAGCAAATCACGCAGTGTTGACCATGGCCTAGCGGCACCATTTGATTTAGACTCATTGCGTTCAAAAGTTGAAGGACGTTTTGAAAGTGTGGACCGTTTGACAAGTAAGTGAAAATGATGAAAATTTAGTTTTAAGGTAAATGTTATTAAGAAAAATAGTCATCGCTCATCACTGTCAAGTGTGAAAGTGAATGACATTTAGGGGAAATTTCATGTACCTTTAAATGGTAAACTCGGTTTAGGACTCATAAAAGAGCAAAATTAAGTTTTACATAAACCTATGTTTGTTCACACCATAGAAAAAAGAAACAAGAACGATAACTGAGAGGATAATTCTCTCTTCGCCTACAAAACTGAAAAATGCCCCGTTCAGCGACATACATATGTACAATGTACATATGTGTACCGGTCCCTGTACATTTCTTATGGGACTACTTGGATACGCTTGCATTTATGTGGGCACGAACGTATGGCTGATTGGCTGCCTCTCACACGAATCTCACATGTATTCACATACACAAAATTAAATTTCAGGGTTTGCAGGGCATGGTCGGTACGGATCGCAGTTCTTTTTTCCTTGTTCTATGGTCACACCAAAGAAAAGTTTTCTGAAATGTTTCCCATTTATTTAAAAAACATTTTAGAAATGTTTTGTTTTTGTATTGGATTTAAATTTTAAAGAACTAGCAATAATAGCGTCGCGTTTTACCATAATGGAAAAAATACAAACAATAAAAACAAAAACCCTGTTAACTAGAATAAAATGCTTGAAATATAAAATTGATAGGATCGGGTGCCGGGTTGGGGCTCCTCGACCATTATAACATTGATTTTTTCACCTCTTTATTAAAAAAAACTCAGCTAAAAGCTATGGCAGCTAAAGCTGATATCTTGTATATTATTCTGTACATTTATTGTTAAGCAATAATAAATAATAAAAAAAAAATAAGAAAGTTTTCCATTCGGAAGAGGAGACAGAGAAACATTTCAGAAATGTTTCGCAAAGTGTCGAGACCTAAATAAATATTACAGAAACATTTAAAAAATTAAAAAAAAAACATGTTTTTTAAATGTTTCTGAAATGTTTAAAAAATGTTTCATTGGTGTGGACCTTAATTTAAAAAATAAAAAAATATTATTGTTAACGATGAAATTAAACTGATGAAGACGTAATTATATTCAAATAACAATCGATCTATCGATCGAGTGTCTATGTTTCTATTATAATTTTCAGAATAAAGACAAAAGGTAAAGAGCTTCTGCTCTTTAAAGTAGACATGTCAATAAGTGAATCATTCATTGTGGAAAAATCAAAGGGATTTTCATACACATATTCATAAATAGTTCTTGCACTAGTTGTATTCTTGCCTTATTGAAAGTCATACCTGAGTCAAACTTGACAAGCATTCTCAATAATGAGTCGAATAAATGTAGTAAAATACTGCTTTCCTTCTGACTGTCTGGAATCTCTCATCATCCATTTGAGAACAGAATTTGCTATAGTGGATATGGAATTCATTGATAAAAAAAAACAACAAGGACAGTCATAAAACATTCTCGTGGTAACTACTTGAAACAAGACAACTTTTTCCTAAAACTTTTACATTAACACTTACTTACTTAAGAGATACCACACTGCAGCTCTTCACAAGCTGTTTTGGCATTAAGTGAAACCCAGGTTGGAGTAAATACTGATTTATCAGAGTTTGCTCTACATGGGTATAGCTTGGTGCCATTACTCTTTTCCCATCATGGTCTCGTGGTCTATGTTAGGAATGATATTGTTTGCCAGAGCCTTCCCCAATATGGGCAATGTTCCAACACGGACTTTAACTTCTTGTGGCTCAAATTCACTGTCCGCAAGCATGTCATTCATTATTGTTTTATTTACAGGAGTCCAAATCTCGACAGCAATTCCACTTGTAACGAGTTTGATGCGCTGTCTGATTCCATCTCGAAAATTGTTTCCCTTTGTCCTCGCACTGAAATCGTTATTACGGGCGATTTCAATGTACACAATTCCAATTGGCTCCGCTATTCTGGTCAGACAACACCCGAAGGAAGGTATGTCGAGCTCTTTGCCGGGCTACATCACCTTACCCAACTGATCGATGTGCCAACGCGTATACCGGATGTTGCTGGGCAAGCCGCCCATACTCTTGACTTGTTTCTTACTTCTCACCCTGATAAATATACCATTAGTGTAACTTCTCCATTTGGCATTTCAGATAATTGTGTCATTTCAGCTAATTTCTCATCCTCCACCCATCCAGTTAAAGAAAAACTTCCCACCAGGACCGTTTGGCAATACGAGAAAGCCAACTGGAACGGCCTGAATATTTTTTTCCGAAACTTTAACTGGTCACTATGCTTCCTCGATAGTGACATTGATGCCAGTGCTGAAATGATCACAAATGTGATTCTTCTAGGGATGCGTGCTTTTATTCCTAACAGAGTAAAAAGCATTAAACCTAAAGAAAAGTCTTGGTTTAATTCTGAGTGTAAAGAAGCTATCAGGCTCAAAGAAGTAAGTTTCCGTTCTTACAAAGCCAACCATACAGAGGAAAATCGGAAAAAGCACAAACAAGCAAGAAACTCATGCAACTCCGTTATTGAAAGAACCAAATTTTTGCATGACCAAAAATTACGGCAAAAAATTCTGCAGTGTCCCAAAGGCAGTAAAAATTTTTGGTCATTTGTAAAAAATATTAAAGACTCCTCAACATCTTCGGTTCCAACGCTTATCGACAATAACAAACCAATTGTTTACTCTTCAGAGAAGGCAAACTTGCTCGCCGCCCATTTCGCTGCCAGCTCCACGCTGCCGCATAGCAACGTTGCCCCTCCTGTACTTGAGAATGTAAATTTTTCCATGGGACAGATTTTTTTCCGCACTCGTACAGTAGCAAGAGTTCTCAAAGATCTCGATATACACAAATCCGCTGGCCCGGATGGTATACCCCCGATTCTTCTGAAGAGGTGTTCTTCTACACTGGCAAAGCCACTGCGTAAGCTTTTCCATCGCTCCTACTCTTCTGGAATCTTTCCTAGAAGATGGAAAACAGCATTTGTCTAGCCTGTCCCTAAGAAAGGTGACCCATCCTCCCCCTCCTCCTACCGACCCATAGCACTGACATCCCTTCTTTGTAAGGTCATGGAAACACTGATTAACCGTCAGCTTAAGGAATATCTCGAAGATCGTAAGCTTCTCCATGACCGCCAGTAAGGCTTCCGCAGCAACCGTTCCACTGGTAATCTGATGGCATATCTCACCGAACAGTGGAAAAAATCTTTACATCGCTTTGGTGAAAGTAAGATTATTGCTCTTGATATCTCCAAGGCATTTGATAGAGTTTGGCATGAAGCTCTCTTATCGAAAATGCGTGCTTTTGGGATCGATAATACTCTTGTTCGTTGGATTAGAAGCTATCTTCTGGACCGTTCAATACAAGTTGTATTGGACGGATTCAAGTCTGATTCCCATAAAATAAATGCTGGTGTGCCCCAGGGCTCTGTTCTGTCTCCGACTCTTTTCCTCATTTTTATAAATGATCTTCTGTCTGTTACTTCTAATACACTTAACTGTTTTGCTGACGACTCTACCCTCAGCTTTTCATATTCGTTCGATAATTCACGTCCTTTGCCTTCGGACGTACAATTGCAACGGTGCCGTATGTCAAGCTCATTAAACTCCGATTTATACAGCATTGTCAAATGGGGTAAAAGGAATCGTGTGGAGTTTAATGCTTCGAAAACTCAATGCTGTCTTCTGTCGTTAAAGCTTAACATACCCCTAACCCCATTGTCCATGAATGGCACTTACATCGAAGAAACCGAAAAGCTCTCAGTACTCGGTATGTGTGTCAACGACGACCTCCGTTGGAACGACCATATATTTGAAATCGCTAAGAATGCTGCTAAGTGCTTAGGTTTTCTGCATCGGTGTAAGAAGTATTTTTCCCCATCTGATCTGGCTACAATTTATAAAGCGTTTATAAGCCCTAAACTCGAGTATAACTCCCACCTGTGGGCAGGTGCTTCACAAACATCGCTTCACCTGCTTGATAGAATACAAAATCGAGCGTTAAGATTGATAGGAAATAGAACTGCCGCTCAAACAATTGCCCCTCTCGAACACCGACGCAATGTTTCATGTCTTTCCTTATTTTATCGTTTCTTTTATAAAAAATGTTCACTCGAGGTAGCCAGCTGCATTCCTCCCCTTAAAAGTTTCGCCCGTAATACTCGTCTTGCTAGGAATGCCCATCTGTTCACCCTTGAGCCCAATTTCGGACGTACCGTGAAATATAGGGATTCTTTTTTTAGCCGTACAACACGACTTTGGAATGGTTTACCCGGCGAGATTTTCCCTTGCCATTTCAATTTGCAAACATTTAAAACCAATGTTAATCGACACCTCCTATCTCTCCCCTCCCTATCTTCCTAATGCCCGCGCAGTGTGTTACATTAAAAGGGAAACAAATAGTCAAAAAAAATCAGGAGTACTTAAAATAGTTTTATAGGTTAATAGTTTTTATAGTTTTTTTAATTTGAGTACTTCAACACAGATAGCAAGTTATTAATAAATAAAATAAACAGAACAGAGTCTAAATGCCAACCTTCTGGTATTCTAGAATTAGCTTTTAATTATTTTTAAATCGCAGCTGTTGAACTAAAACCGAGTAAGATCACAAAATCCCATCTTTATCAATATGAACAGCAAGTAAATTTGAAGATCATTAATAAGTCCAGTTATTATTTTAAGTTTGTTTCTATTTAAGCTGATGCAGGATTGGAAGCGTTTTTGGTTGTAACTCCCAAGTAGAATTTTAGGGAGTTCATTCTAGATTTTTAATATTTTCACCTCCTCTTCTGTTTTTATTTTGTTTTTAATTATATATTATTTTTCCATATTCCGCAATAAGCCTCTGGACCCATTAAGGGTGTTATCGCCTCTTCATTGCCTTGCATGCCTCTCTCAAACACCTGAATCCTTTTCATTATAGATAGTGAACGTTTCACATTTCTGGAAGTTAATTTTCAGCTTCCAATCAGTACAGTATTGTTGAATTTTATCGAAATCACGTTGCAAGAGAATTCTGATAACCTCAACCCTGCGAAGATCATTTGGAGTTTGAGCTTCGAAATGAGCAGGGAACTTGGTCCATTTTGCTCGGCGATGACGGCGTTTGCCAGATTGTCTTCATTGAACCTGGTAAAACCAAGATTCTCAGATCCGATACACTAATCACTAAGCCACTGGGCACTACTGTATGTATATGTATATATGTATAAGTATATACATTCTTTTTAATCGTATTATCTCTTGGGATGTCAAGGAAGAGTGATTCTGAGGAAAATAGTTTTTAGCGGAAAAATTTAAAAGCCATTTTATTATTTATTTATTTTTTTTGAAAATCGTAGGAACGGTTTTTATTTAACTTTTTTTAATAAAAAAAATTGTTCAAGAATACAAACTTTAAGCACAATAATTACCAACACTTAAAAAACAAAATTATAAAAAATGTACTTACCCGTTTTTAAAATATTGATTTTTCAAAAAAAAAATATAAATTGCACGACTGGATCGAAACGTACTTGCTTTTATAAGCGGTCACAGCTTCGAATAAAATTTGAAAAATATTAAAGGGACTTTTTTTATTCGATTTTACTGACTTTTGATTGTTTGGAAAAAGTACGTAAGATAGTTTCCAGCGGAAAAAATTAAACGCCATTTTATTTCCTTAGAAAATGTGGAAAAGTGTGAATTTTTTTTAATCGTAAGAAAGGTTTTAAATAAAACGGTTAAAAAAAATTTAAAAAAATATTCAAGAATGCCAACTTAAACAAAAATATTACTTAATATTTATTATAAAAAAAAATCCATCCAGCCGTAATCAAAATATTGATTTTTTATTTATTATTTTCGAAAATATTTTAAAATAAAATTACTTATCATCAATTTTGATTGAAATCGGATAACCAGTTCTCGAGAAAGTCAAAGAAAAAAAGCGGTTCTATAAAAGATACCGTTTTTAGCCTACCATCTTGAATTTTTTTCACCAAAACATAACCTTCACCTACAATAGTACACTGATTTTTTTCAAAAAAAATTCTTGGAGTCGTTTCTGAGAAAAATAGGCTTTTACTTAACGGTTATATGACAGGTATTGTTAATATTTGAGCTAAAAAAATTTTAAAAAGTCCTTTGTAGAATGTCAAAATAACCTTATGTTCCAAATTTGAAGACGATTGGCCAAACCGTTTAGGCTGTAGTTCAATATACATCCGTACAGACGGACAGACAGACAGAGTTTTGCCAAATATGTTTCTCTATCATCGTAATATCATGTCTGATTGTTAGAATTTCTTACGAATGCATAAATTGCCTTATAATCCCTATAAACCGCAAATAAAAATTATGAGAAATACAAAAAAAAGTTATTCGAAAATATTTGTATGTAATATTGCTTTAGCTACCTACATCTTCCCGAATATCAAATTTAATTGTAATCACTTAGCCAGTTCTCGAGAAAGTCGAAAAAACGGTGCTATGACAGGTACCGTTCTTAGCCCACCAACTTTAATTATATATATACCACACCCACAAAAACAAAAGCACACAATTTTTTTCATAAAAATTCTTGGTGCTGTTTTCCAGGAAAAATAGCTTTTACTTAACGATTATACGACAGGTACGGTTAATATTTGAGCTAAAAAAGTCCTCTGTAGAAAGATAAGACGACCTTATGTACTAATTTGAAGGCGATTAGCACTTATGTAGTTCAAAATACATACGACAAACAGACAGACAAACATAAATATCGCAAGTAAAAATAACTATTCACACCTCAAAAAAAAATTTTTTACTTTTTTTCAAACAATCGAAACTCACAAAAATCGAATTATAACTTTCTAATGAAAAAATAGAACGTTTTTTCACGATTGACATGTTGTTTTCTTAAAGATAAACTTAATCTGTTTTTCACTGGATTTCCTTTATAATTCGAATCAGTTAATAATAATAAATTTATTGCATATTTTTAGGCGCATATATATTCGTAAAAGTTCGTTCTTTATTCTATATGAAAGCTTTCTTATCGATAACCTTGATTTACATTATCTATTAAGATTCCAAAATATATCTTTTAATTAAATGTTGCATTGTGATAATATTTATTTATCCAAATATTCGAAACAAAACCAACTTAAAACTTCTAAGATACATTAAAGAATCTAATACAAGGGATTATCTACTTCTACATACATAGCAATTGAAAAAAAGTTAATAAAGTGCGCACTTTTTTACATTAGCAAAACCATTTTTGTTTAAATAAAGAATTTTGACCATTCAGAGTTTTGAAACACAGAATTTTGAAATACAGAATTTTCTCCATACAGAATTATGTGTAACCAGAATTTTGAAATACAGTATTTTGTAAACAGAATTTTGACCATACAGTATTTCGACCCCAACCCTTAAGAATTATTCTTACACCCATTATGCGTGCCTAAGGTAAGAGTCCTCTAATCTCACCGCCCTATAGAATGGGTGTAAAAATTATTCTATGGCCGGGTTGCCGGAAGTAAAAGTCTTCCAAGACGGGCGAGGCCTTACCTAGGGTTTAAAATTATGGACCATGGGTTAACAGGAGCCCCATCTGATTGGACGAGATTGCTCGGTTGCAGCTGTCTGTTAAAATCGCGGTAGGTAGGTAGGTATAAAATTATTTTTTTTATTATTTTTTTATTTCATAAATGTACAATGATCGTTATTCTGTAATGATTGAAGGTGTACTCTCCAAGTGTTCCCCTTGGGAGCAGTAAGCCCTGAAAATTAAAATGGCCATTAGTCGAAGTCATCGGTCTTGCAATGTAAACCAAAATCAGCTAGATTAAAAAGTGATCTATCTTGTGTATATTGCCCAGGTTAATGTAGAAACTCGTTGGGATACGAGTTGTTATGTTTGTACTTCGACGTTGGTGTTCTGTAAAGTTTAAGACAGGTACGAAGACACTGCCTTTCAAACACCCAAACCATTTGAATTAGAGATGGGGTAACTTTGAAGCACATAGGGTGTCCATAGGCAATCATCGGCCTAATGAGGGCCATGTAGCAAATCAAATTGTAAAACCTCAAAAAACAGCTTTGAATAATGCAGTCAAGATTCCAAAAAATAATGTTTTGATTTATTTCCTGTATTAAGAGCAGTCAAGAATGTGCACTAGTTTTCACGACAATTTTCTCATAACCAAAATGAATTCTTTGCGATTTACAAGCTTATTAAGTTAGTAAATTAATAATAATAAATAATAAAGACTAAAATAATGCCGATTGAACATTTCTACATTTTAATTTTTCTGGCACTGTCTATGCGCAGAGTAAACCTTTTCTTAGTATACTCACTCCTGTTTTTTCAAAACAATCACCACGCAATTGAACTATTATTTTCATTAATAAAAATAGTTTAATGGGAACAATAAAAATAGTACATATATCATTTTGTTTATTGACAGAAGACACACCCCCGTTTTTTCAAAACCTACATGTTTGTATGTATCTATATTTAAGCAAATATCGACAAAAACAATTCATTTAACCACACCAGTAAACAGAAGTTGAATTTTATTTATGAATTTAATCTTTTATGAGCTTTAGATAAAAATAGTAAATCATTTGCATCCAACAAATGAATATTAATTGCTAGCAGTTGATCGTTTTCCGCACTAAGATTTTGTATGTGAGTAGGACCTAAACAAATTTTGTATTTTTTTATTTGTTTGTTTAGAAAACAAAAATATAAAAACATACTCATATTAATTGAAAATACAAATACGTACAAAATATGTATGTACATACATATGTATGTACATAAATGAAGCTTTTTATTTACTTTGATTGAATTGTTTCATTTTTTCACGTGAATGGAAAATTGATTGTCAAACGCAACATCATTTTCTTGTAAACAAATTTGTTTTTTTTTTTATTATTAATTTTTGGAAAAAAATGTTGGCCTTTGTATTTTTCATAGCAGGGGGAATTCTCTTGAATTGCGAATTTCTTTTTTCGATAACTAGTTGCCTGTCATTTTCATGAGAGTTTTCATCCGAATCGGAAATGGATTTTTTGTTTGTCTCTCTGCGGATGAACGAGTTACATTTTTAACGGAAAATAAAAAAAGGAAAATGTGTTTAAATAATAAAGCTTTCGTATACATTTTAAGGATGTACAACATATTTCACGTTTTTTTGTTTCGCTGTGTTTTTATTCACGTGTAATTGCACGTGGAATTGCTTTTGGAAAAAAGAAGATTATATTTTGATACGTGTGGCGCCCCACTGTGGCCATCATTGTGATTGCATAAGACACTTTGATAGACGGTGATTGTGTCTGTTGCAGTTTTGGTTTTTGGTATACATAGTATCGAATTTTAAATCATAAACGAAAAGACTGTGAATTGATTAATTCGCTGTTTGCTTGAATTGAATTGATTTATCAATTCTATAGATGGGTAGAATTTTAAGTTGTTTGTAAGTGAAGTTAAAATGAATCGTTTTATTAAGTGTTTTCTGTGGTAGTTCCGTTAATGTTTCTGTGATTTATAAAATGTTGAAGAAACTTAGTCAAACAGTTTTCATTGCAAATCGATCAGAAAAGCTCACATACTACGACTTTAGTAGTCTTCAACATATTTCTTCTTCTACCGACAATTGCTATGATCTAAACTGGGACTTCACTGCTTCGATTTAGGGCTCATTCTTGTGAGTGGCGATTTTTAGATCACAGAAAGTGGCAGAATCTTCTCTCCACTTTATCTACAGTAGATGCGCTCGATGCTTATTGTCATTATCACAAAATCCTTCGCTATTTATCATAGATGCGGATGTTAATAAAACTTTTCGCACTTTGGTCTTACCTTTATAACACCGGTGATCTCCAGTTGTATTAACCTACGTATGTGCATGGACATTATCTGGGAAAGTATTTTAGGTGTTAAGCTATCGTATTCATTGCATAGATTTCTCTATTAGTCGCCTCTTGCGACAAGCTAGTAGGCGCTGCAGGAATGTTTCTCTATCACATAATGGTAATGCAAAAGAACTGGGTGGAGGTGTTTTGATTGCGGTAAAAAACACATTTTTTTCTTCGTCAGTATCTTTCCCGTTTGAACTATCAATAGAATTAGTCTGTTTAAAACTAATTGTAGAGGCAAAAACTTTGTATATTTTCAACGTATACATGTCACCAAAAAGTTTATCTTCCGTTTATGGTGAACTTTCCATGGCAATGGCAATCGATTTTTTTATTGAATTATCTTGCTCGGATAGCAATATTTTACTTTTAGGTGATTTAATTTACCTAACATTGATTGGATTCCTTCTGAAGATGAATCCTACTTAGAACCTACATTATCTTCTTCACAAATGGAACTTTCTTCTTTTTTATAAAATAATTTCCACTGACTTACAGCAAATAAGCTGTATTAAAAACTCAAAAAATCGAACTCGATTTGATATTTTTCTCTGATGCTATTAGTACACTCGTTCTAGCATCTAGATCTGGTATCACTAATATAGATAACTACAATCCACCACTGGACATTTTTCTCAGTAACAGTAAGTCCTTTTTTTATAGTTTTTCCAGGTATAGTCTGAAGATTTATTAAGTTCTGGATTAGATAATGTATTAGATTCTTCGAATATTGATGATGCAGTCACAATTTTTACTTGCGATTTATAGGGACTATAAGGCAAGTTATGCATTCGTAAAAAAAAAAAAAATTCTAACAATCAAACATGATATTACGATGATAGAGAAGTCAAAAAAAGTGGGTCCGGAAATTCCGTCCGTCTGTCTGTCTGTCTGTCTGTCTGTCTGTCTGTCTGTCCGTATCGATATCTACAGCCTAAACGGTTGGGCCGATTTGATTCAAACTTGGTATATAGTATTTTTAGAGTGCTCTACCCGACAGTTTTTCGAATTGGTATTCTAGCTCCAAAACTAACGGTACCTGCCATATAACTTTTAATGAAAAACTTATTTTTCTCGAAAACGGCTCCTACGATTTTGATAAAACTTTCAGAATGATGTTTTCTGTGCAAAATCTATCTTCTAGTTTTAATGGATTTTTCAGAAAATGTTTTATAACGGTACCTCCCATATAAATAAATAAATAAAATATAATGCATATCTACATTAGCATACTGATTTTTTTTTATAAAAATTCTTGCAGCCGTTTTCGAGAAAAATAAGCTTACATAACGGTTATATGACAGGTACCGTTAATTTTTGAGCTAAAAAAAAATTGAAAAAAGTCCTCTGTAGAATCTCAAAATAACCTTAAGTTCAAAATTTGAAGACGATTGGGGCAACCGTTTAGGCTGCAGTCCAAAATACATCCGAACAGACAGACAGACAGACGGACAGAATTTTGCCAGTAACTCAAATATGTTTCTCTATCATCGTAATGTCATGTTTGATTGTTATCTCAAAATTTTTAATCTGCACGAATGCATAATTTGTATTATAGTACCTATAATCGCAAGTAAAAAGTGTAAGCATTCTGTAGTTCAGTCTCTAACGTTTATGTTTAAGCTTTCACTTAAAGCAGGAAAATTTCCAAGTACATGGAAAAGGGCCTTTCTTACTCCTATGTTCAAGAAAGGAGACAAGGCTGACATTGCAAACTATAGGCCCATTTCTAAATTATCTTGCATTCCGAAACTTTTTGAAAAAGTTGTTTGTGAGAGTATGGTATTTTTTTTTTAGTAAAAATTTGATTTGTGAGCAACAGCATGGATTCATGAAGCATAGATCAACTGGTACAAACCGTCTAACGTTCTCCTACAAATGTTATTGTATGTTATTTTCTTAATTCTTTAATTTTTTGAATGTGTTATTTTTATTTTTATTTTACTAACAACTAACACATGCACTTATGATGAGCCTCTGATTGTAGTAAAAAGCCTGCTCTAAGCTTACTACATCAAAGAATCTGAAGTCTAAAAAAAAAATATCTACATATATTTGATATAAATCTTAATTAATCAAAGAAACAAAATTAAGTATACAAACTTTTATAACAAACTTTAATTTCAAATTTAATTTATTTCGAGCTGTTTATATCAGTCTTATCAAAAACATTAGAAAACCCAATTTTCGTTTACTAATATTTGTACTTGTTCGTGATCAAGGCTAAATTGCATATCATATCGCAGTTTGTTGATTAAACATTTCCACATGAAATTCAAAGTTAATAACAAAATTATTAGGGAACGGAAATACTCTGATATAATATCAGTTTATATATTCAAAAGGAATTTTTTCAATAAATGCACTTGTTGGACTATTACAGGTTTCAAAATAGGCATAAAAGGGGTATTACTCAGGCCATCTCGCGGCAATATTGCCATCTGTTTTTCAGAATTGAAACTAATTCTGTGATCTTCAAATAGATTCAGATAGAAAGCAGGTTCCAAATAGTTTTTGTATTACCTACGTGTCCAGATCCGGATCCGGAACCATATAAAGAGTGTTTTTTTATGGCCATCGCGGCTGACTCGGATGTAGTCCGATATTTAGGTCTAATGTTCGATCACTCTGCAGGATTTGGAGTCATATATTAGCAATAACCCGACAATTGTTGCTTTCCAACTCTCTGGCTTTTTGATGGAGACTAGCGACTTCACATTTCACCAAAGTTAATAGTCTAGCGGTACTTAGTCGGACAATCTTGGAGGCCAACGCCCAAATCCAAAGCTCGAAATTATGCGCTCACTAAACTTTTACTCAACAAATCAATTGTGACTCGCGCTGTGTGCCGCGCCGCTCCGTCTTGTTGAAACCATAGCTCCCGGCTCCCCTACATGAAGGCGATTCAATTCAGGGACGAAAAAGTCATTGAACATGGTTCTATAACCATCTCCATTGCGAGTTTGACAGCTATGGACTATATAGTATTTCAAAATAGAAAAGATAAAACGAATAGCTACATATGTTAATTATAGTTAATCATCATGCTCTTAAAAACTTGACGAAACAATTCGTTCAATTTTGACATTGAGGTATGCTTGGTCAATGGTCATGCTTATTGTAGATTATAATTAAGCATTTAGAAATTTACAATTTTCTTTAAAATAAAACTGCCAACATAAATTGCACGACTATATCGCACGTACTTGCTCATATGTGCGGTTGCTTAGTGGCTTGCATAAGTACGCATATGTATATGACATATGTATATAAAAATAAAAAAAAAATCGAAAAATCTTTTATTTTTTAATTAAAAAACTCTTTCTCGGAAAAACTAAGTATGCAATAAAATTTAAAAACTAGATGTCAATCGAGGAAAAAAATATTGAAAATCTTTTTGAAAAACTTATCGAAAAAATATTTAAAATTTTTTTTAGTATTATTATAGTATATTATGTAAACTAGGAGTTATAGTAAGAGTAACATATTTGACAGTTGAGCTTGTACATGATCCAAATAAATGTGAGGACTGCTGACTTTTTCTGATTTTAGACATTTCAGAAATATGTAAAAAACATTTCAAAAATGTTTCTTTGTTTCTGAAATGTTTTTTAAATGTTTCTCTCTTTCTTCTTTTGAACGCAGAACTTTCTTTATTTTTCAAGCATATTAGTCTAGTTGATAAGTCTTTTGATTTTGTATTTTTTCATGATGATAAAACACGACCATATTATTGCTACTTTTTTACATTATATCTTGAAATACAAAACTGATTGCATAAAATGGGAAACAAATAAAAATTTCAGAAATGTTTCTGAAAGCGTCTACATCAAAAAAACAAACAAATGGGAAATATTTCAGAAATGTTTTTTGGTGTGGACACACCTTAAGATATAGCCAGTGAATTCACTGACCACTGATGGGCTGTGAAGTCATACAAACTTACGCGGTTTCTACGCCAGTGAGCCTACTAGCTGACCCACCTGGCGTTGCTCGAGTATACCATACTAGATTCCGACAACAGCGTCACATTTTAAGTCCAAAAGTAACTAATATTTAATATTTCCACCTCAGTGCAAAAGAATTTTAGAAAAGATTTTCTTTTATAATTTTTATTGGATGGCTATTAATATAACATAAGTGTGATTTTTGGTCAAATTGCCATCGAATATCTGCTATCTGCTCTCGCCTAGCAGCTGGCTGTTTTTGGATGCCATCTCGTAATCATACAAAATATTTTAATAAGTGCTGCTTTCCATTGTATCTATATATATTTATGTGCGTGATCGCATGGTAAACTTCCCACTCGGTTGGATCACCCTGTATCGCATTTTGATTTGTTTTGTTTTAATTATATAACTTCTACCCGCGCCCTAATAAAAAGGTAGCGCCCTTCACTTGCACGAAAATGATTTACTTATCATGTGTGGCGATGTGTTATCATTAGAAGTTTTTTTTTTATTTGTGATAAACACTTTTGCAGCGGTGAATGGTCTTTTGAAACATTCAGTGAGCTTGGACTAACTAACTCAATTCCCAGCTCCACATCACATTCACTCCGACTCCATTATACAAATATTAATGAGAAATCAGAGTGTGTCTATCGTGTGAGCTGACGTTGCAAATTCTTCTCAAGAAACAACATAAACGATAAACAAAACGCTTGGCCAGTGACCACAATCATGCCGGAGATTGGTGTGGGTGTCGAATCTTTGAGCTTACGTTCTTACGAAGCGTCATTTGTCATCAGTTTTCGATTGCGCATAGTTCATTTCATAATTTGATGTTAATTATTTAAATGTGATCGCTTAGAAAAAAAAACATGGAAAACGTTGAAATCTATCGACATCAAGAACATTTTGAATTTCTTGTGTTTGTGTACAAAAATAATGCGTTTGACAATAAAGACGTCAGTTTGGCATTTGATGGGTTTGTTCGATTTGAACAGACTGTAAAAGGTTTCATGTCATTTAGTTACACATTGTTGTATATTTTGCACAAATTCGCTTTGTTGTTCTTTTTTTTTTTCTTTTAGATGAACGAAAAAAATCATCGCTACCATCTATACCGACAGTAACATACACGGTTGGCAATCGTGACACATTGACATCGGTTGCTGCCCGTTTTGACACAACGCCTTCTGAATTGACACATTTAAATCGTTTGAACAGTTCATTTGTATATCCTGGACAACAATTATTGGTGCCAGATAAAAATGCTAAGGATGACATATCGATTGGTTCCGGAACTGGAGACGAGAAAGGTTCTAGTGTATCGGGAAAATCCAGCCCAGTGGAAAGAAAACTATCAACAGAAGATTCTACGGCCAATGAAGAGAAAGGTATGTAAAGTTGTCCTTTATAATTGGGGTAGAAATTACATCAAAATCTTGTTGTTTAAAGATAAGCCGAGATTGTCATAATTAAAAGCATGTAATAAGAACTTGACATTCAAATATAACTTGAAATACAAACACGTGAAATGTTAAAGACTTAATATAACAGGCATACGTGAGGTATTTCATTCTGAATCGCTCTGACACATGCCATTTGACAGCTATTTATATGGCTTATAATAGTTGGCATGTTCACGTTTCTAAGCGCCTTGAGATCTCCGTTTTCTCAGAAAAGTGAACACAATTTCTCAGAACAAAATCTGAACTTTGCTATCAAAAAATGAATCCTAATATTTTGTGGATCCGCTTGCTCAACTTTAGTTATAGTTTGTCAAGGAGAGATTTCTCCTTAGAAGGAAAGAGATACAATGCGTTTGCTGAGAAATTGTGTTCACATAAATATTTCGGCTCCATTAAAGTGACTGAACACATTTCTTGAGCACTCCGAAATCTCAAGAAATATTAACTGGATAAGTAAGAAAATGATAAATTAGCCATCTTCGTATAGTTATTTATCATATATTAAGGTGTGCTCACACTATGAAAGGACATTATTCAGAAAGCAAAACTTTCATTTAAATATTTAATTTAAATTTTCATAATTTAATGGAAACCTGATCTTTTTTTTTCTATTTGTTTTGAATCGTTTTAATTTTTATTAATTATTTTTTGCATTTTTAGCTCTATTTTTGTCAAATTAGCTTACAAATTAAAAGATTTTGTTTATCTTAAAGTTTGTTAAGCAATCACAAATAATTACATAAATAAATAAATAAATAAATAGTGTGACTATCTGAAAAGTACTTTTTTGAAAACGTTTTCTGAAAGCGATTTGCTTTCCGGAAACGCTTTAAAAAAACATTGTGTTTGACTAGTTCATGAAAGCGTTTTCAAGAAAGCAAATCATTTTCGGAAAATGCTTTTTGATTTCGCAGAAACTGTTTGTGAAAGTGAGTTGCTTTCTTGAGAGCGAACGTATGTTTTTCACCCTAATTGAGTACTCTCCCCCGCCAAAATCGTGGTAACAATTAACCGGCATCTGTATTCAGAATTCTTTATGAAGAATTCTCAAAAACGCGTGAAAAAAACAAAGCAAAAGGTCCAAATGAGAAATTCGGGATAGAGGTTGTTAGTGTTCTCAACAATATTTGCCATGAAAATATTGTCAAACGCTTTCAAGTGCTTTCACCGCAACCTCAAATGGACCAGGAGCTTCCACAAGTCTAACCCATTTCTCAAGTGTTTTCTCCGCATCATCAAGTGAAACAGATGGAGGAGAGGCTTTACGTGAGCACCTGCCTATTAAGGCTTAATCTCACGGTGGGCCTACCCACCTATGGAGTTCCCTTGGGGCGGACAAGACCCCTAAAGTGGTTTATCAGACCACACTATCATCTAGAGTGGCTCTGCTAAACCACTCTAGTAGCAAATGATGAATTTCTCATGGAAAATCCATCCTCCTTGCTAAGAAGCAGACCCTATCATGCACCCCTAGTATCAAGATTAAATAAGACAATGAACACACGCTTCTCTCGAAGCCGTGCCATCCTCCCAGAAACCAAAGATACCTTTTCGCTTCCGCATTTGGAGTAACCACAGCCCCCGTGAAGCTCCCACAGGGGGGCCTACCTCAATTTTAACAGGCGACTGCTACCGAGACAAGCTCACGTAATCAGCCGGGGCTCCTGTTAACCCACGGTACCTAATTTAGGACCCTAGGTGAGGCTCGCCCGTCTCTCATGAGACCCACTTGTGGTTCGACTCCATGAGAAGTCGCTAGCCCACCATCCAGTAAGACAAATAGTTCATAATCCAGTCAACCAAGGTGAAGACTAGGACACTCCCTGAATGCCCGCCTAGAAGCATGGTTACAGCCTCTTATCCTTACGGAAAAAGTGGTGATCGCTTAACTAGGCTAGGTATTGGAAGACTCTTACTTCCGCTAACCTGAGCGTGGGCCTATTCTCACACCCCCGCACCCACAGGGAGAAATCATCAAGTGGAACAGATGGAGGAGAGGCTTAACGTGAGCACCTGCCTATTAAGGCTCAATCTCACGGTGGGCCTACCCACCTATGGAGTTCCCTTGGGGCGGACAAGACCCCTAAAGTGGTTTATCAGACCACACTATCATCTAGAGTGGCTCTGCTAAACCACTCTAGTAGCAAATGATGAATTTCTCATGGAAAATCCATCCTCCTTGCTAAGAAGCAGGGCCTATCATGCACCCCTAGTATCAATGTTAAATAAGACAATGAACACACGCTTCTCTCGAAGCCGTGCCATCCTCCCAGAAACCAAAGATACCTTTTCGCTTCCGCATTTGGAGTAACCACAGCCCCCGTGAAGCTCCCACAGGGGGGCCTACCTCAATTTTAACAGGCGACTGCTACCGAGACAAGCTCACGTAATCAGCCGGGGCTCCTGTTAACCCACGGTACCTAATTTAGGACCCTAGGTGAGGCTCGCCCGTCTCTCATGACACGCACTTGTGGTTCGACTCCATGAGAAGTCGCTAGCCCACCATCCAGTAAGACAAACAGTTCATAATCCAGTCAACCAAGGTGAAGACTAGGACACTCCCTGAATGCCCGCCTAGAAGCATGGTTACAGCCTCTTATCCTTACGGAAAAAGTGGTGATCGCTTAACTAGGCTAGGTATTGGAAGACTCTTACTTCCGCTAACCTGAGCGTGGGCCTATTCTCACACCCCCGCACCCACAGGGAGAACATCAAGTGGAACAGATGGAGGAGAGGCTTAACGTGAGCACCTGCCTATTAAGGCTTAATCTCACGGTGGGCCTACCCACCTATGGAGTTCCCTTGGGGCGTACAAGACCCCTAAAGTGGTTTACCAGACCACACTATCATCTAGAGTGGCTCTGCTAAACCACTCTAGTAGCAAATGATGAATTTCTCATGGAAAATCCATCCTCCTTGCTGAGAAGCAGGGCCTATCATGCACCCCTAGTATCAAGGTTAAATAAGACAATGAACACACGCTTCTTTCGAAGCCGTGCCATCCTCCCAGAAACCAAAGATACCTTTTCGCTTCCGCATTTGGAGTAACCATCAGCCCCCGTGAAGCTCCCACTAGGGGGCCTACCTCAATTTTAACAGGCGACTGCTACCGAGACAAGCTCACGTAATCAGCCGGGGCACCTGTTAACCCACGGTACCTAATTTAGGACCCTAGGTGAGGCTCGCCCGTCTCTCATGAGACGCACTTGTGGTTCGACTCCATGAAGTCGCTAGCCCACCATCCAGTAAGACAAACAGTTCATAATCCAGTCAACTAAGGTGAAGACTAATACACTCCCTGTATGCCCGCCTAGAAGCATGGGTTACAGCCTCTTATCCTTGCGGAAAAAGTGGTGATCGCTTAACTAGGCTAGGTATTGGAAGACTCTTACTTCCGCTAACCTGAGCGTGGGCCTATTCTCACACCCCCGCACCCACAGGGAGCATCAAGTGGAACAGCAGGATAGTAGTCAACAATCAAAATTTTCCACAACATACATAGAATGCTATAACTCTATAAGATTGATAGGAAATAGAACTGCCGCTGAAACAATTGCCCCTCTCGAACACCGACGCAATGTTTCATGTCTTTCCTTATTGTATCGTTTCTTTTATAAAAAATGTTCACTCGAGGTAGCCAGCTGCATTCCTCCCCTTAAAAGTTTCGCCCGTAATACTCGTCTTGCTAGGAATGCCCATCAGTTCACCCTTGAGCCCAATTTCGGACGTACCGTGAAGTATAGGGATTCTTTTTTTAGCCGTACAACACGACTTTGGAATGGTTTACCCGGCGAGATTTTCCCTTGCCATTTCAATTTGCAAACATTCAAAACCAATGATAATCGACACCTCCTATCTATCCCCTCCCTATCTTCCTAATGCCCGCGCAGTGTGCTACATTAAAAGGGAAACAAATAATTCCTTGTGCGCGCGGTTAATTATAAAAAAAAAAAAAAAAAAAAAACGGAAAAGTATTAATTTTATTTATCACTTTTCGTTTTTCTTTTAGCATCATGCTCATTTTTGCTTTATCAATATATGTATCAAAATAATAATAAAAATACCTACTTGCAAATGCGAAACACTTGCGATATTATGTTATATATTATTACCATGTACAAGGTGTGTCAGTGTCACATTTTTGAAATGCTTTCTGAAAGTACTTTCCTTTCATTTTGTGACGACACCTTTAGAAACTTGGGAAAAAATTTATTTTAACTTTACTTTACTTACAAAGTGATATGACGAGTTTTTTGAATAATTTTGTTCACATCTATTCACACACACGAAATGGAATTACTATATACATATGTAAACCAAAGTTTTTTGAAAGGGCAAACGACAAAGTTATTTAGAGATTTTTAGCTTACAAAACCAAACAAAAATTGGGATTTGTTTTCAATTTAAAAAAGTTCTTTTTTCAGTCTGTGTATAGCATTTTCTTTCTCAAACGAGAAACGTCAAAGCTCAAAATTAAGAAAATCTTGAATTTTTCATTCTTTCATTCGTTACTTGAAAAAACAATTGAAAATAGGAACCATGTAAACAAGGCCCAACAAAAAACCAATCCAAAAGTTAAGTTAGACATATTATGTGTCATATGTCACAAATATCCCAGGCAATTTTTCGAAACTGCAAGTTGGTCAACTTGAGGCCAACTGAGGAGTTCAAATAGTGAACAAAACCAATTTTGGTTGGCCAACTTTGGATTTATCAGCGAGTTGAAAAAACTATACTAAGTTTTAACTGACAGTTTCCCAAGGTCCGTGTTGAATCTGGGTTTCAACAAACAAGCTTTTTCAGCCAGCTCTGTACCTAACTAGTTGCATCCAGCCATCTGGGACGTTGGACTTTTAATCTTTCGGTTTGTTTTGTTTCACTGTCTGTACAATCTGTACAGTTTTCCGTTGTATCTCAATCTCCACCCATGCATAGGGGACCAAAAATCAGCCGGAGTATTTCTTACTCGAAGCAACCTAAAGCGTTCTCAATGGTTTCGGTGAGGTCTCTTCTGACCTTGACGGAACGTGTGTGTTTTACATCGTAATTTTGCACAGGCCGAAGAAATTGGTAGGGATGCCGAACTTACATATTGCTCTATATAATTTATCTGTATAAGTGGTGTCGAACGCGGCTCCGAAATCGATAAAAAGGGTGGTGGGTATCGATTTGAAGTTCTTCAGCTTGGATATAGCTAGCTTTACTTCTTCCAGATGTGATGGACAGAATTGTTGTTCTCTTTGTCCAAATAGAGCGGTTCATTCTGACTGACAGCAGAATTCGTTCCGTCATCGCCGTTATACAGTATGCACAACTAGTTTTTCCATATTCTCAACATCGTCTGCAATTCTAATATACTCTGTTCAATTTATATTTTCAGCACAGTGAAGATTGAAGATAGAATATTTGCCTTTGACTCTTAATATCATGTTGTAGTCAGCATTATAAATTGGAATAATTCTCACACAAATGTCGATAGGGTTTCCAACTGTTTATTAAGTTGTCATGAACAGAAACATGTAGTGTAAACTGAATCAAAAAAAATGTAATTAAATATAATTAATTAATTAATCTTTTTTGATTTTGAGCCATTTGTTTTATGTCCTTTTATCAACCATCTAAAATTCTATTCATGGAAATGCAGATTTACAAATTGTATTTTTGTGCTCGACCTAATTGTATCGAATTTGATACAATTGTATCGATTTTTCAATCCATGCTCTGAATCAGTGTTGCCAACCACCTTAGGCAAAATTATGCCTCACTTCAGAAAAAATTATGCCTTTTTCAAAGAAATTATGCCTTTTTTAAATTCGTTATTGCTTTTGGGGAAAAAAACATTAAATACATAAAAATCTTATAAAAACAATCTTTTATTAAAACAAAAACTCATTAGGTACTAGCATCTACCAGCGACTTCATTTCATATTTGTATTATTTAAATCCGAACTCACCAAAGGAAATTAATCAGAAACTAAAATTTAAAAAAAAAGGAAATGTTGCATTTTTCGGAAAAAATTAGCCTTTGTAGTAAAACTGTAGATCTAAATCAATGAAATAAAAAAATGCTTTATATATTTATAGGTATGTATGTATATTGTTTAATTTAGATATTAGTTTTTGGACTTTACTCTCTGAATGCTGAACTTAGACTAATTTTTATTTCACTTTTATAACTTCATTTACTTTAACTTTCTTCCTATCTCTAATTCTTCTTTTTACTTTTTCTTTGATCTCTACTTTGTCTTATACACTAACTTCGGGCAAATGCATCGTGTCTGTTAATGCGAAAATCTACTACAACCTTCTCAATGCATACGTCCCGATTTCTCTGCTAGGTACTCAAAATGTGGTTTAGCTTTAGGCAAAGCCTTTGTAAGGATATCTGCTTCTCGATCTTTCGTGCTTATATACTGCAAAGTCACCTCACCTACCTTAATTTTCTGCCGAATAAAATGGTGCTTGACATCAATATGCTTTATCCGTTTGTTCTCCATATTTTAATACAGCTCTGATTATCTTCAAATATGGGTATGCTATCAACATCAATCAGTAAATAAACTAGCAATCCTTGTAACCAAACTCCTTCCTGTACAGCAAGCGCCAGAGCAACGTATTCCGCTTTCGTAGTCTGCTGTTTCTTTGATGTCTAGCAGACGACATTTCCAAAAACTTTGAATAAAAAGCCACTGGTGGATTTTCTGTCACTTGCATCCGAAGCATAATCTGCATCTACAAACCCCATCAAAGGTTTTTCTCCTGGGTTCTTGGTATACACCAACTCATAATCCACCATAGCCTTCAGATAACGAACCAACCTCTTTCCGCACTGCTAATGCTCTTCACCTGGAGAATTTTGGAAACGACTCAGCTCAGATATTTCAAATCAAATATCTGGTCTACTACAGAGCATAATGTACATGACCTTACCGATGAGCTCTCTATATGGCACAACAATTTTCATTTCCTCGTTTTTGATTCTCTTTAACTTTGCGGACTGATCCATGTGTGTGGACACTCCATTACATTCTTTCATGTTCATATATACAAGCAAATCTTTTATTGATTTCTTTTGGCGCACATACTCAACCATGACTCTTGAGCATTATATGAAATTCCAATACCAAGGAATTGTTGAAACTCTCGATTCTTACATTTCAAACTTTTTTGTCAACATACTCTTGACTTCACAGTGTTCCTCTTTGTTTTCGCTAATTAGCAATAGGTCATCAACATATAATACCAAATAACTAACATGCCCGTTATGCTGCCTTATATAAACACAGAAGTCGTGTTGTGATCGTACAAATTCAATACGTTCGGCTGTATCGTGGAACTTCCGATACCAGCATAGACGAGACTGCTTCAACCCATATAAAGATTTTTTTTAATTTACAAATCATATCTTGTTTGACATTCCATATAGACACACTCTTGCAATTCACCATTTAGAAAGGCTATTCGAACATCCATTTGACTTATTAAGTAGCCTTCGTGTATAGTCACCGAAAGCACTACACGTATAGCTGCCAACCTTGCCACAAGAGCGTATGTTTTATCGTAATCAATGTCATACTCTTGATTACATCCCCTTGCTACCAAACGTGCTCTATAAGCTTCAGGCTTACCATCTTTGTTCGTCTTCAGCTTGAAAACCCATCTACAGCTGATTATTTTCATATCATGTCTTCTCTCTACTAGCTCATACGTTTCGTTCTTTTTTAATGAACGCAACTCATCTTCGACAGCAGTTCTTCGTTGTTCTCGGTCAGGCCTCATCTTAATTTCGTTAAAATTGTTCGGTTCAGCTGAAAAATTGAATTCCGACAGATTTATTTGCTCAAAATCGTGATTATGTTAACTTGCCTATAGCTTTGCGCTCACGACAGCTTTGCCTTTGATTAACCAAATTTTGATGCTGCCGGAGCGCTATTTGTGATCCATCCTCAGAAGCAGATTCAAAATTAAAATGAGTTGAGTCCTCGCTTTCGTGCACCATCATTTCTTCAAGATCTTCCTCCGCCTCATCTTCAACACCTTCTTTAGGTTTGATAGGTACCCCTTCTGGAACACACGTCACTTGTTCACCAACAATTACTGCATTTAACTCCTTTTCACCGCTGTCTTTGGCTGGAAAACTTGACTAATCGATCCTAACATTCCTCACAACTACTATTCTTCGTGTTTCAGCATCCCACAATCTATAGCCGTTCGTTCCGTAGCCTACCATCATCATTGCCTTGCTTCTAGCATCGCATTTGGACCTCCTTTCTTTGGGTACAAGTGCAAACGCTTGACATCCAAATATTCGCAATTTATTCACGTCTGGTTTCACACCAAATCAAATTTCTGCAGATGTTTTGCCGACAACACACCTTGATGGACTCCTATCCTATTGAGCAAATAGTTTGCAGTTAGCACTGCCTCTCCCCACATATCCTTTTTAAAACCAGAATCCATCATCATGGTCCTAGCTCTCTCTACTACGCTTCTGTTGAAACGCTCTGCAAACCCGTTTTGCTTTGGACAGTAACCCACTGTAGACTCTAGTTGAATACCCTTTTCTATATAGAACTTCTTTGCTCATTGGACAAATATTCCGTTCCCTGGTCACACCTCAAGTTAACAATTCCACATCCAAACTTTGCTATCGCATGGCTTTCAAATTTCTTAAAGCACTGTAATACTTCAGATTTTTGTCGAATCAAAATACCTGAGCAATTGTCAATGAAAGTCAGAAAGTACCTTTGACATTCATATGTACTTGGAGTGATAGGTCCACACACATCCGTATGAATTCTTTCAAGAACTCGTGCTGTCTTAGGGGTATGACTTGAAAAAGGCTTTTCTGTCTGTTTCCCTTTAGCACATGGATAACACAAAACTTTCTCCTCACCAGATATGAGTTATTCACATGACCCAGCCTGCGATGCCATACGTCATCAATTTTACAAAAATTGAGTTGAGCTTTTGTGGGATATAAGTTCAACTCCAAACCATTTGACAATATACCCATAGCAACAACTATACGACAGCGGATTTACTCGTAGCTCTTTTGCAAACAAAACCTCCTTCACCTCGATAGCTACTCTCCTGCCCTCAACGACCGTATACCCCTTCAACATTCCCTTATGCGTTGACTTCATTGCACCACCTTCTTCAGCGGTACTAATAAGAACATGCTGCTCCAGCTCTTTAACATCAGTCAAAGCCTCCAAATCACTTGTTGCATGCCGTGTACTTCCTGAGTCTAACAACCAAATATTTTGTTCTACATTCCTATTCGTCACCATAAATGCAACAGCACTACTGTGTACTGTCCGCCCCCCGCTGCTGCTAATTCCATCGTACACTCATCAAATTTAGTAAAATGCTTTTTCATATCACTTCCTAACTCATATTTTAATCTATCTAAACGTGTTCTCAACATGTTCTGCTTTGCCATATTTGTCCCTGAGAATGTGGGCGCTCCACATATCTTTTGCTGTAGATTTACTTTTAATATACTCGAGATGTTTATCATCTACCAAGCATATTATCAAATTTTTGGCTTTCGCGTTTTTCTCCCTCCAAAATCTTGATTAGCTGCCTTTACCTCTGGTTGTTCTTGTGAAAGAACCTCGAGAACATTCAAAAAAGTTTTCCACGCGATACTTCCATGAATCAAAATTACGTCCATCAAATGGCTTTATTTTAGCAAAAACTAATTTCATAACGTTCGACATTATTTTTCTAAAGATCTGGGCCCATAACCTGTAGATCTAAATCAATGAAATAAAAAAACGCTTTATATATTTATAGGTATATATGTAAATTGTTTAATTTAGATATTAATTTTTGTACTTTACTCTTTGAATGCTGAACTTAGACTAATTTTTATTTCACTTTTGTAACTTAATTTACTTTTACTTTCTTCCTATCTCTTATTCTTCTTTTTACTTTTTCTTTGATCTCTACTTTCTCCTATACACTAACTTCAGGCAAATGCGACAATCTACTACAAAAAGTAATCCTGTAACTCTTCCGCTTAACAAACTTCACAAATTCGTGCAGTCGTTAAGGCATGGAAGCATATCAAACAAACCTCTAGCCATGCAGTATTTCTCATTTAAGCCTCTTCCACAGGAACAATGCATGTTTGTCTGGATAAAAAGTAGCCTATGTTTCAATCCAGAACATTATCCATTCACCTATCAAATTTCATAAAAATCCGTTGAGCCGTTGATGCGTGATTCGGGAACAAACATCCAAACATACATTTATAATATAAGTAGGATTATGAGTGTGGCAAATATATTTTTTCAGAAAGCGAACATTTTGAAGGTGGAAACAAATCCTTTTAGAGAAAATTACTGTGATATTTTAGTATAAAAATGAATCAGTTTGTTGAATTAAGAAAAACGAGTATAGTCAAGTAAATTTTAAATGGAAAAAATGTATCCCTTTTTGGATGTGGCCGTAGGAATACCTGATCGAGTCAATGGAAAATGTTGGCATAAATAAATGGCAAAGTACATACAATTTACAAAACCGCCGGTCGGATAGACTTTTTCTTGTCCCTTTGGTGGACTTACGTAAGGCTAATGTTAAGTTTGTCCGACCAGCAGATTCTTAATGTAGATGGTCTAAGCTTTCATTTGATATCCCATTTGTTCATTAACTCGATCCCAATGAGGTAAAACAGCACAAAAAACGAAACCGGAATTGGCCATTTTTTGGTTTTGTACGTTTTATGTAATTTTCCATATATTTATGGCAACATTTTCCACTGACCCGGTGAGGTAGGTGCTCCTACGAGAATTGCAATATGAATTGCTACGAACTGCCAATCTCTATCCGCGTTCCACATACGATCCACACTACGACGAACAAATTGTTCGCGCGTCGCGCGTGAATTGATAGCAACGTTAATAGCAACGAATAAGAAAATGCCAATTGATAAAAATTCACATTGCCGAAAGTTCGTAGATTTGTTCGTCGGTCGCTATCATGTGAAATTCTTAAAGAGTTAGTTATTTTATTGAAAACTTAATACCTATTGCTATTTGCCAACATCTAAATCATATTATATTCAAATAATTTTTAACACCTCATGCACATACCTGTCACTACAAGTAATCTATATTCTCGTCACCATCCCTGGCAGGAAAGAAAGCTTTTTCCGTGTTCCAGCTTGTTATTCCAGCGGCGCAAATATTTTTCTCTTTCTAACTTTTACTCAGCTCAAATACTGGAAAAAACAGAAAAAAACAATCACTTGCTGTCAAAAAGTCTGTCATTGCGCGGATATAAATTTATTTGTGGGAACAATTTTTTTCTAAACAAAATAACATTTATTTCGCAACAAAAGGGTGATAAAAACAATTCGAAATAGTAATTTAATGGAAATTTTGTAAGTGTTGTTCACATTGTCAATTAAATTTCATCAAAACAAGAATAAAAGGTTTGAAGACAACATGCATACTGCAGTGTTTTGGAGAGATGGAGGTAAAATATGTACATACTTAAAATTTTTAAACAATTCCTAGCTTGAATCATATTTGTTGATTCATATGTTTTCTAATTAGTTCATTAGCATGTTCCTCAAATTTATTTGTTTTATAACAAATGTGTATCTGGCTGCTGTGACAGCCGATAGGTGCATGCTTTTCATTTACATCATCAACTTTGGAATTTGTTCACGTCACTCGTTTCATGTTTTTATTTCATTTATTTAAATTTTTGTAGTTTTTATATGTTTTTTTTGTTTTGTTTTGTTTATTATAAACAAAGATTTGTGATGCTGAGGCTTGCATGACCTCGAGTAATCCGCTTGCGGTTGTGGGTGACATAATGAACCGGCAGCGCTGAATGTGATGTTTTTAATTAAAATACATTTTGCACGTGGCTTGGGTTCTTGAATAGATCTGCAGGTATATGGCAAATTAAATTGGACAATTTATTGCCATTCTAATTAGCGGTGTACTTTTTACTTAGCATTGGTTAGGATTGATTTGGTTATTTAGTGCTTGCTTAGTGGGACAACTTAATTAAGTAGAGAAGACACTAAACGAGTGACTGACTTCTCTAAACGTTAATTCTTTAAAACAACATTTTGCATTCTTAATTGTTGCGCAAATTCTTTTGGAAAAACGCATTGTATTCCCATATAAATATTTGAATCAATTTCTGTCGTTTTTTTATCGAAGACTGATAAGAAATTATAAGTGACTTCTTCCAATTTTAAACTTCGCTATCTTGTTAAACAATTTGGTTGTATTTATGAAGGTTATTTTGTTAATAATATTTTTTTTAATTACCTACCTTTTTATCTGCAAACAGACAAGTTAGGTATATAAATTAAAAAAATGAACTTCCGCCGGGTTATTATTCTATTGCGTTCATATAATAGATTAAAAAATTAATTAGTAGGTAAAGTATTTTTATTTCTGTGGATCAATTGATAAGATTTAATGGTTTATCTTTAAATTGTCCATTGGATTAACTTCAGAGGGCCACTACAAACTTCTGATGTTTTGTTATTGTTTTGACCTCGGTTCAAAGGCTGCATCCTTCCAAAAATCTATATCTGTTCCTTTATTCCTGTTGTTCTGAACATTTAACATTTGATTCAAATAATCTTAACTTAGATTGAAGGAAGATTTAATTTAGTTTTCAACTAATTTCTCTTGTCAATCGCTTTCTCGAAAAGCCAAGGATACTCTTAGGGCCATGATAATCCCAGACGTGGACTAAAAGCTGGTTTCGCTATTATGTTCAGACAACAGCCGGGTTTCATCACCTTACCCAACTGAACTGCCAACGCGAATACCGGATGCTGCTAGCAAGCCGCACATGCTCTTAACTTGTTTCGAACTTCTCATCCTGATAAGTATACCATTAGTGTAATTTCTCCATTTGGCACTTCGGATCATTGTGCCATTTCAGCAAATTTCTCGTCCTCCACTCATCGAGTTAAAGAAAACTTCCCACCAGGACCGTTTGGCAATACAAGAAAGCCAACTGGGACTTCATGAATATTTTTTTTCGTGACTTTAACTGGTCACAACGCTTCATAGATAGTGACATTGATGCCAGTGCTGAAATGATCACAAATGTGATTCTTCTGGGGATGCGTGCTTTAATTCCTAACAGAGTAAAAAGCATCAAGCCTAAAGAAAAGTCCTGGTTTAACTCTGAGTGTAAAGAAGCTTTCAGGCTTAAAGAAGTAAGTTTCCGATCTTACAAAGCCAACCCCACAGAGGAAAATCGGAAAAAGCACAAACAAGCAAGCAACTCCGTTATTGAAAGACCCAAATTTTTCATGACCAAAAATTACTGCAAATAATTCTGCAATGTCCCAACCCTCATCGACAATCAAACCAATTGTTTACTCTTCAGATAATGCAAACTTGCTCGCCGCCCATTTGCTGCCTTACAGCAACCTTGCCCCTCCTGTACTTGAGGATGTAAATTTTTCCATGGGACAGAGTTTTTTCTGCACTCGTGCAGTGGCAAGAGTTCTGCTTAAGCTTTTACATCGCTCCTACTCTTCTGGAATCTTTCCTAGAAGATGGAAAACAGCATTCCAGCCTGTCCCAAAGAAAGGTGACCCATCCTCCCCCTTCTCCTACGGACCCATAGCACTATCATCCCTTCTTTCTAAGGTCATGGAAACGCTGATTAACCGTCAGCTTAAGGAATATCTCGAAGATCGAAATCTTCTCCATGACCGTCAGTATAGCTTCCGCAGCAACCCTTCCACTGGTGATTTGATGGCATATCTCACCGAACAGTGGAAGAAATCTTTACATCGCCTTGGCGAAAGTAAATTTATTGCTCTTGATATCTCCAAGGCATTTGATAGAGTTTGGCATGAAGCTCTCTTATCGAAAATGCGTGCCTTTGGGATCGAAGATACTCTTGTTCTTTGAATTAGAAACTATCTTCTGGACCGTTCAATACAAATTATATTGGACGGATTCAAGTCTGATTCCCTCAAATATAAATGCTGGTGTGTCCCAGGGCTCTGTTCTGTCCGCGACACTTTTTCTCATTTTTATAAATGATCTTCTGTCTGTTACTTTTATTCCACATAACTGTTTTGCTGACGACTCTACCCTTAGCTTTTCATATTCGTTCGATAATTCACGTCCTTCGCCTTCGGGCGTACAATTGCAACGGTACCGTATGTCAAGCTCATTAAACTCCGATTTATACAGCATTGTCAAATTGGGTAATAGGAATCGTGTGGAGTTTAATGCTTCGAAAACTCAATGCTGTCTTATGTCGTTAAAGCTTAACATACCCCAATGCCATTGTCCATGAATGGCTATTGCATCGAAGAAACCGAAAAGCTCTCAGTACTCGGTATGTGTGTCAACGATGACCTCTGTTGGAACGACATCGCTTCACCTGCTTAATAGAATGCAAAATCGAGCGTTAAGATTGATAGGAAATAGAACTGCCGCTGAAACAATTGCCCCTCTCGAACACCGACGCAATGTTTCATGTCTTTCCTTATTTTATCGTTTCTTTTATAAAAAATGTTCACTCGAAGTAGCCAGCTCCATTCCTCCCCTTAAAAGTTTCTCCCGTAATACTCGTCTCGCAAGGAATGCACATCAGTTCACCCTTGACCCCAATTTCGGACGTACCGTGAAATATAGGAATTCTTTTTTAGCCGAACAACAAGAATTTGGAATAGAGGGAAGGTTCCACTGAACAACGAAAGAAACATTAAATTCACAATTCTACCGTTGAAACTTTCATAACAAAAAACTAACCAAAAATCCAGAATAGTGTGGGCAGTTCGAAAATTGAATGTATTAGTATTTTAAGCAATAGATTCCACATTTTCTATCCACAAAACTGTGTAAATGGCACCGTCAAACAATAACAATTACTTTTAGGATTTTGTTTTGATATAATTGTAATGTTTGCCTATAGTTTGATCTGGTACAGCCCCAAAGTTACATTCCGTACATCCATGCAGTTTTAAGCACATGCTTGTAGATAAGCAGTTTGTTATAGGTACTTACACTGAAGTATTTTACAATTAGCCACTCCAATTCTGGAATTTATTATCTAGTTCTTCTCGTTTCTTTTTAACGTGTGTCTTCCGTTTTAGCTAAGGATTAAAAGTTATGCCTAAATACTTGGCTTTGTAAGCATACGGTGTTAATAAAGATTAGTAGATTGTTAACATTCTTGTTTTTCGGTTTTCTGTAGCTTTTTCGACTGAACCAGATGATGCAAGTAGTCCCTATCATCAGCAAATGTGGCTATAATTAAGTCTTCTTCTTATTTATACCTGGCTTTCGTTTATTTATTTGTTTCGGTCCTACACTTATTCCGTGTATTGCGTCTTTTTTGCATTTCTGTTGCCACTTAACAACCGCTATAATTTTTCCGGACGATTACTTTACAATTAATTACAATTAAATTCTCCCGGTGGATGATTATCTGCGCATTTGGTGCAACTTGGATCCTTCCGGCGTGTAAATATAACCTTGCCCTATGGAATCAGCCGTGAAATTTTCTCAGAGAAATAAATACTTGACGCGTGTCAACTTCTTTCACCTCATCTTCCTCATTATATGAACCCATCGAATTGTTGGCTTAAAAACAGAGTGGGGAATCTAGAAAGACAATCGAATGAACAAAAACAATTTTGTGTGAACGAGTAAAAAATGCTAATCGGTTCAATGCAATTTGAATATTTGATAAGCTAACAAAACCGGTTCTGAGGTTTGGCTTATCATGTGGCTGCGGTTGCGCGATGCGTAGGACATCGGCTTCGCAATCGTTGAAGCACCTGTTCAAACCCTTCTCTGGACCAAAAAGGTTTTTAAATAAATTGAATAAAATTGAAAGCAATAAAGTACCTCTAAAAAAGGGGTCTGATGATCGGATTGGCCCCGTGAAATAACTATAACTCCAGCCTATGACTTGGTGGTAATACACACAAGTTCTTTCATTCAAAAACCGTCAACTGTATAACAGTTGCCCTCCGAGGTTCAATTATAATGACAATGTTTATGATTGTCCTATTATGTAAACATCGTTGGTTTTCTTTTTTTGTCAAAGAACAAATTTAAAAGCGAATCGTGTAAGAACTCAATTTCAATACCGTGGAATAGTTTTAACGGCCTGATCTATAGAGCAAAGTCATCGAAAATAGATCCTACAAACACGCACCACGCAGAAAAACTTCTGCAGTATGAACGACCGACAGCATATTCCACTCAGCGACTCATATGATCTATGAAACCAATTCGTCCGTTTTCGTCAGCGACGACGTACGACCATTTTACTGTATTTTATTTTTCTTGAGCGTCTCCCTTAAGCCTTCATTACTCCAAATTAAAACAAGAAACAAATTATAAAATATTCATATACAAAAAATAGCATTCCTCCTAAGATTTATTATCACCTCTGTTTTTGTGATAAAATTCATCTACCAAGGCTTTGAGGCACTTGAGCGCGTGTTCTTTAATATACGAGTACAGTGTGGGTTTTATTTTGATTTATTTGACAACTATCTTATCTAAACCGAGAGCTTATTTAATTAAATTAAACAAAATGTTAAATGCGTAACAAAAGTAAACCGCCTGCATTTAGTAACGAAAATGATAATTTTATATACTTTCATTTGTTTTTTTAGATATTCTTGATGGCCTTCGACCAGGATCACCCAAACCTGGACACATTGAACGCATCTCACCAAAAAGTGGCTCCGATATAGCTGGTGACGATCCAGTTATTACTCAACGTTTCCTAAAGATCAATGTGCGTCACATTACCGATGGCCAAGGTGTTGTCGGTGGTGTCCTTTTGGTCACACCCAATGCAGTTATGTTCGATCCAAATGTATCCGATACTCTGGTTATCGAACATGGCCCCGAAAGCTATGGTGTTATTGCTCCTATGGAGTTGGTTGTCAATGCTGCTATATTTCATGATATCGCTCATATGCGTGTCGCTGGTGGCGAGTCAAATACAACAGAAAAAGCCGAAATCTATTATCCGAAATCAGTGTTGGAGCAGCAACAACCAACATCGTCTAGTCACTTAGAAGGTACGAACTCAACTACTGGCATAGATTCAATGATCATGGTTAAAGATGATGATCTTTCTGAACTAGGTGTAGGCTCAATTGAGACTTGTGATGATCAGGAATCAATTTGTTCTGGATCTGGTCGTGATGGTGATGCATTCCCGAAAGCATTTGATAGGGAACGTATTACACCGGTAGATGTAGGTAGATTAGAGGTTTTAACAAGTATTTAATGAATGTTTTTTTTAGAAGGATGATAAAGATGCTGAAGCCAAAGAAACGTCTAAGACTGAACCAAAGTCGGAAGCTGAAAGTGATGACGCTGATGATAAGAAAAAATTATCAATTACTGACAAACGTACTACACTCGAAGAGAGACGAAAGAGTCTTTTAGATCATCACTGGGCTATACCCAGTAAGGACAGGTAAAAAGCAGTTTTCATTTGTTTTAACAAAGTAGAGTACTTTTGTATATCACACTAAAAAACTTAACTCATTTTTCATCATTTTTTTGTTGTATTATATTGTTATTATTTTAATAACTTGAATGATTAATTTATAAGCATTGCATGACGGTAATTATCCAGTTTGGTTATCGGTATGACCATATTTTGTGTTGAGTGTGTCAAATTAGACTTTAGAATCAAATAACAGTAAATGCCTCCTGGCCAGAGAAATTTTTTTGTTGAATTCTGATTTTGTTTATCAAAATTAGGTCGATGAGATTTGGAGTAAACTAACTTACCTCTTGGTTTATAAATTTCATTAATTGTGTTTCCATTTTAATGTATTTCCGCATTCAAGTTTGGTTGTTAATCAGGAATTTTATATTTTTTTTTTAAATAAGAAAAGTAAATATCTAGCGTAATTCCTTCCATGTTTGACTTTATTATTTGAACTTAAATAAACCTTGGACGTGCATCTAAATTATTTCTTTTTAGAAATCCTAAGTTCGAATTTATAATAAGGTACACAGAGTTGTTTATGCTTTTATTTGTTCTTCTTCCTTCTCATCCATTGTGTTTCTGCTGCACAAGTCGTTCGCGAGAATGCCAAGCTCAGGGGCATACTTGCTTTTGAGGCAGAAGAGCCATGTGATGGTACCCATTTTGCCAGAATCTGCCTTACCACTGGAAAATTCCTAATTAACAGGTTATTTGACTAAACCCTAATTTGCAGCCTTGTCTTGGCTTTAAAAAAAATCACTTTCTGTATCATCCAGAATAAATCACATTCTAGGTTTTCAGCAAAGTGCCTTTTTTTGAGATCTTTTCCCAGATGTTATGTCCAGTTTTCGAAGCTTATATATATATATATGGCATATATTACCAGGCATATAACGCACGTTAAATTGGCGAATTATGTATGTATATGTTAGAATATTTGGCAGTGTTAAGAAAGTCTCTTGTGAACCAAGAAAACATTGCAGCTTTGTCATTAATGAAGTAAACACTTCTATAACCAAATTTTTGAAATGAGTTGGTGTAGGTTTTCTTCCAAGTTATTAACATCCTTACCTTAAGTGGCTTTACAGCCCTCAAGGTCCTCAAGCAACAAGATCGGTCCCTAGCTGTCTATCTCCAGTCTTGCACGTGAAGTTTGTGGAGGTCCTATTCCACTTGCGTGAGCCACCCAAATCTCAGTCTTCCTCTACTGCTCCGTTCCTCCGAAAGAATAGAAGGTTTTCCGGTCGAAACATCAATTCCTTGTTTCTCGTTATATCTCCTTCTCTACACGCCGTTTATGCATACGGGACCAAAAATCACGAGAATTTTTCTCTCGAAGCAACCAAAAGCGTGCTCATCCACTTTTGACCATGTTCATATCTCTGTGCCATACAGCAGGACTGGGATGATGAGGTCTTGTAAAGGCACACTTCAGTTTTCCGAAATGCAACTAAATTGCCTTCTTTGCCCAAAGAAGCAGCCATTAGAAAGAGATATTCTTCCTTTGATCTCAGAGCTGGTGTTGTTCTCTGAGTTGATAGTGTAGTCCCTAACTAGCTCAAAGCTAAAGTCGTCTGCCGTGATGTAAGACGTCTATTTTGGTTGTCTCTTCTTAATAAATTTTCCATTGTCATTTTGCCATGGCGGCTTTGGAAGCGAGGAAAAGGAAGTGCGTATCGATTTGAAGTTTCTGGGTTTTTTCCAAGATCTGGCAAAATTTGAATATTTTGGAGAACTTTCCGGGTGTAAAATCAGTCTGATATAAACTTATCATGTTGTTAAAGAATGACATTAGGCGCTCACATACTACAGCAGAAAAGATGTTGTAGGCGATATTGATGAGACTGAAACCTCTGCAGTCTGCTTTTGGATCGGGAAAATTTTGCTGAGATTCCATTCCTTGGGCATGCTTTCTTCTAACCATATCGTGCTTATTAGTTAGTGCATACTCCTAACTAAGTTATCATCATCGTCAATCTTGAATCGGTGAACGACTTGCTTTGCCTGACATTGTTATGTTCGTTTTCTTTCCGTAGCCTTGCGCGTTTCTCGCGGCGCTTGTCAAAATTCCTTATCAAATCAGAGTTTCTTGGTAATGGCTTGATGAAACACAATATATCAGATACGGCAAATGTCTCGTTGCCAGCGTTGCTATTGATCTTTAATACTTAGTATTATTCGCATTCGAATTCTCAACTAGGTGATCGGCAAAGGTTGGTGGTGGTCGGTAAGGCTATTTAGTTATTGAACGTCATATTTCCTCACAGTGCTTTTTTGCAGTCCGATACATTAACCATATGCAGTTAATGTATCGGACTGCTTTTTTCTTTTTATCCACTTGTGCAGAATTGACAAATTCTATAAAAGTTTTCGAGATTGTAGGTCTCTGTTCCAGCACCAAAACGCACCCAGAAATTATTGAGAAACCGCAACCATAGTATGTACGTATATTTGGGATGTCATGATATTAAACCTTAATCGACAAACAACTATTTTGAAAGGCTTCGCTGCTTCGAAGCTTTTTTCCATATTTATATTTCCTTTAACTACTTTTGTCATTTGAAACACAAATGCATTTGCATTTTGTAGATTGAGATAGCTTTGAATTAAACCTAGATGATTGAGTTTTAATATTCCTTAGAATTCAACTCTACTTATACCTATGTCTATGTTCAGTGTCCTTTTGCGAACAAACTTAATTTTACTCCTTTTAAAACACATATTTACTAAACAAAATATAGAAATCCTCTAATCTGCATGATATGTAGTACAGTAAGAACGTGCGGAATGCAATAAACTAAATGTAAGTCGTTTACTCGGAATGCAAAGAAATACTAAAAAATGTTTAAATAATTTAAATGTTCCAGTTATTAATAAATTTTCTGTTTATTTTTCATCTTCCTCTCAACCTTTGCACATCCCCCTTCCGAATTCGTCATCACAATCACCATTTCCTCACAAAAAAAAATCCCCATTTCCTTATTTGTTACACTTTCCCTTACACACACATACATTCACATCGATCACAACTAAAATCACCATCCGATCGGACAAAAAATCATCTAGATTTTCTATATCTATATCCCGAAGATCATCGGACGAAGAAGCCGATAATGAGTCAAATACAACAGTTGATAGTGCACGCGCTCAGGATCCTCATTCGGCCACATCATCGCTATGCGGTGTTGTTGGCGGAACGGGTATTGGTACCTTAGCTGGCGGCATTGCTGCCATCGATTTAGAACACTTGGAAGAACTATCGAAGCAGACACGCTATGATTCTGGCATTGATATTCGTGATCCTATTCCAAATGTTCAACCCATACCAAAGAAAACCGTCTATAGTGACGCTGATATTGTATTAAGCTCCGACTGGGTACCACCGAAAACTATTTCACCAACAAATGTTAGCGATACGACAACTACAGCATCCAGTTTGGATTTACCATCGTTTGGTGGTCGCAAGAAAACATCGAGCGTGAGCTTCAGCGTTGACGATAATGATTCACAACAAGGACAACAGCAAGTAATCAATCAGAGCCATGGCGATAAAGCCAATGATAAGAAAAATAAGGTACGTTTTTAATTTTTATTCAGTTATCCTATAAAGCCTACAAATAATATCAAATATAGTCAGAAGTTTTTGGCTCGGTCTCTGGCTAGGTTTCTTCAAATTCCCACGCGATGTCGGTGAGGTCCCTTTCATTTGCTCCTCAAATTAATATTAATTTTACGTTCCAATGTCTTAGTTTTTGGACTTTTAATCTTTAGGGAAGGCTTCCTCGCTGTACAGCTTATAAAGTTCGTGTCAACCATCGTCCTTTGTTTCCTCTTGAAACAACCTAAAGCAACCTTTTTTTACAAAAATGTTGTGAGAAATCATTAAGCAGGATTAGGATGATGAGTTTCTCATAAAGAGCCACTAGTTGCTTTACCTTATTACCCCGAAGAACCAATGGCAAGATTTATTCTTCGTTTGATCTCAACGCAGGTATTAGGTAAATTCGAGTTGATAGCGAACCCTAGGTAAACAAAGTCCTTTACTGTCCAAGAAGTCCGTGTTGGGTTTCGACCAAAACTTGAGCATAATTCCCATATTTGGGCAGGTGTTCCTATAACTCACTTGAGTTTCTTGGACTGAGTTAAAAAAAGAGCTTTAAAAATGTTAATCAACCGGACAATAACAGAAACATTTACATTTCTTGAGCACCGTCGCGTCGTAACGTTTCTTGCCGTTCGCTTTTTTATCGCAATTTCTGTAAACAATGGTCTAGTTTAATAGCCAGCATTTCTCTCATGAAACAACAGTAATACTCGCACTGCAATGCAAGGAATGTTACAATTTACCATTGAGCTTAACTTCGGACGTACAAATATAGAGATTTGTTCTTTAGTCGCACTACACGAATGTAGAACGCCTTGTCGATCTGTGTTTTTCCCTCCCGTTTTGAAACGCAAAACTATAAAACGAATGTACATCGGTACACCCTCTTTACCTAACGCTTCCACTGTGTTTAATGTGTCTAATCAACATATTATAAAGGTAGTCATAATCCCTCATATCTTATGGTGAAATTCAGCACTTGACAGTGTTGCGATTAGTTTTATTGATTGTCAAATTCAAAGATTGCGATTTCTTTTTTTTATGTAATTAAGGGCACACTCAACGAGCGTTTAGGAAGATTGAAAAGAGATACCGAAGCGCATTGGTTTTGAGTGTCGGTATACTATCGCAATCGGATGAAAAAATTGAGCCGGGCAAAATATTCCACATTTGCGTGCGACTGAAAAAGGAAGGAAGGAAAATGGAATTAGGCTCAAGGGTAAACTGATGAAAATTTCTAGAGAAATTTATTCAGAAGACAAATGCAACTGCGTATTTCGCTGGAACACTGTTTATCGAAGTAAATATAATTTAAGGTGAGACAAGAAACATTACAAAGATGTTACCAAAAACAACTCTTTCCGTTAAAGTTTCCGATCTAACAAAGCCAACCCTACGAAGGAAAATCGTCAAAAGCACAAACAAGCAAGGAACTCATTCAACTCCGTTATTAAAAGAACCAAATTTTTGCATGACCAAAAATTAGGGCAAAAAAATCTGCATTGTCCCAAATTGTAAAAATGTTTGGTCAACATCTTCGGTTCCAACGCTCATCGGTAATGACAAACCAATTGTCTACTCTTCATAGAAGGCAAACTTGCTCGCAGTCCATTTCGCTGCCAGCTCTACGCTGCCTCACAGCAACGTTGCCCCTCCTGTGCTCGATAATGTATTTCCACTGGACAGATTTGTTTCCGCACTCTTGAGAACTCTTGCTAATGTACAAGAGTTTTCAAAGATCTCGATATGCACAAATCCGTTGGCCCGCATGGTATACCCCCGATTCTTCTGAAGAGGTGTTCTCCCACAATAACAAAGCCACTGCGTAAGCTTTTCCATCGCTCCTACACTTCTGGAATCTTTCCTAGAAGATGGAAAACAGCATTTGTCCAGCCTGTCCCTAAGAAAGGTGACCCATCCGCGCCCTCCTCCTACCGACCCATAGCACTTGCGTCCCATCTTTCTAAGGTCATGGAAACGCTAATTAACCGTCAGCTTAAGGAATATTTTGAAGACCGAAAGCTTCTCCATGACCGTCAGTATGGCTTTCGCAGTGATCGTTCCACTGGTGATCTGATGGCATATCTCACCGAACCATGGAACAAATCCTTACATCGTTTTGGTGAAAGTAAGATTATTGATATTGATATTTCCAAGGCATTTGATAGAGTTTAGCATAAAGCTCTCTTATCGAAAATGCGTGCTTTTGGGATCGATGATACCCTTGTTTGTTAGACTAGAAGCTATCTTGTAGACCTTTCAATACAAGTCGTATTAGACGGATTCAAGACTTATTCCCACAAAATAAGTGCTGTGTGCAGGGCTCAGTTCTGTCTCCGACTCTTCCTCATTTTTATCAATGATCTTCTGTCTGTTACTTATCTGTTTTGCTGACGACTCTACCCTCAGCTTTTCATATTCGTTCGACAACTCACGTCATTCGCCCTCGGACGAACAATTGCAACGGTACCATATGTCAAGCTGATTAAACTCCGATTTATACAGCATTGCCAAATGGGGAAATAGGAATCGTGTGGAGTTTAATGATTCGAAAACTCAATGCTGTCTTCTAACATACCCCCAATGCCGTTGTCCATGAATGGCATCGAAGAAACCGTAAAGCTCTCAGTACTCGGTATGTGTGTAAACGATGATCTCTGTTGGAACGACCATATATTTGAGACCGCCACAAATGCTGCTAAGGAAACGAATATGAAAAGCTGAGTTTACTGTCGTCAGCATACATATTTTGTGGATAAGATTTCTTAGACAAGAGATCATTTATAAAATTGAGGGAGTCAGATAAAAAAACGGAGCCTTGGTGCACACCAGCATTTATTTTGTTTGAAAACTGTCCAAAACAACACGAATAAAACTTTTCAATCTCTATCAAACCCATGTGAAATGTAAAGTGCAACTATCTTTGTTCGACTATTCGATTAGATATAAAATGAGGTGGTTGAAGATACGATTTTTTAGGTACCTGTTCGCCAATTGCTTTTTTCCATTCACTCGTAGACACCTGAAATAGGAAAAATAGAAAAGGTTAAGAAATTATTTTGCCAGCGTGCCAGCACATTTATTCCAAAAACTGGGGCCAGCGAATTTGTGTATATCGACAACTGCACTGCATTTGTTCCATAAAACCATATTCACGCTCTCAAGTAATTACAGGAGTACTCTGTGGTAGCGTCGAGTTAGCAGCAAACAGCATTGGCTAAGGAGCTGATTACAAGAGTGTCATTGCAGACCAGTGTCGGAACCGAAGAATTGGGATATTAACGTACGTTCTCTTCTTCTCAACAATCCTCCCACTCATCTCCTTCGCCCTAAGGCTCCACCTGTGGGGTTCTAAGAGCCTAATTCTCAAAACGTCAGCAGGCCTACCGGTTTTAAATTGTTCCATATCGGATGAAAAATAAATGATGCCATTGCATTTGTTTGATCCAGGAGTTTTTGCTCCCGGCTTTCTTCTGCAAGTGTTCTCAAGCGTATTTGCCAATTTTTCGACACGTGCCAGCTCCATTTTTTCCCTGTTTTATCTTTCTTTGACGATACGTTGGACTCCAGTCATGAAAACCAAAAGATTTGAATGTTAACTTGTGGGAAAGATTTTAGGTGTTTAGACGATATTCATCCCCTGGATGTCATTTCTCTGTAGTCGCCTTTAACGACAGGTGGGAAGGCATTGCAGAAATATTCTACAAAGGCATTAATGGTCTTAGTCAATGTTGGCTTACTGGAACGTTCGGAAATTTGTGGTATTGGAGGAATGCTTTTCGAAATTGCAATTTTATCAATCTAATTGACAGTTGATTGATCAGGAGATCTCTATGTGCCTAAGCGAATTTTGAGATGTGTGAATTGCGTACTAGTTACAAAAAAATTTCGGTCGGCTGTAATATTAATCAATCAGCCCTAAACCTAAATGGGTTTTATTGTTGCACAAACTGCGGGTTTCAATTTGCCTTTGCTTCTTCGCTGGGCCCTAATATCGTCTAGGTTCTAGGACAATCCATTTTTTGTTTTGTTTCTTTTAAAGAGGTCTTATATGTGGTGTCATCTCTCAACACTGTTGGCAAATCATAAGCTCATGCAAGTTAATCTTGCGTTTTGTCACTATTTTATTCTCTTCTGACTCGGACTGCACGTGGACTGTAAAAACCTAACATTCCACGTACAAATCTGAAGTAAATCCTTATTTTGTTTATAGAGTCCGTCGTAAGTAAATTCATCTGTACCCTTCTGATTGCTATTTTTTTAAGTCTAAAGAAAATTCTTAAAATAAGGGCTAAACCATTGCCCATCAATGACCAAATTTATGGAATTTATATATTTTTTATTTGAATAATAACTTTTTTTTCATAATTTTTAGATGCTTAAGAGATTATCCTATCCCCTGACTTGGGTAGAAGGTCTTACTGGTGAAACTGGTGGCAGTGCAGGTGGTATGGGCTCCATAGGCAAATCTGGCGATATGGAATCGGCTCCAAACACTGGTGATTCAAATCAAAGCGTCTTTTCTAAAGTTTTTTCAAGGTAAGTGTGTTAAAATTGATCTTTGGTTCTCTAATAATATTGTCCATCAAACTCTTCAAAAATATTAGAATAATTGGATAAAATAATAATTTTTCTTTTATTTTAAATGCTCACCCTGGGATTTGGCTATAAATTATGTCACAAACACATGCACACATAAAAACACTAAAATTCACAATCACTCTTTATCCCTACATCTTTTTTTTTTTTAATATACAATTTTTAAACACTATTTTTCCAACAAATCAATCAAAATTATTTTTGTTTCTTTAAATAAACTAAAAAAAAAAAACCAAAACAATCACAAATAAAAATAAAAGCTCACCCATAACTTTGGTATCTGAGTTCGGTGGCAATTTATTTTCAAAAACGCCATCCGAAGAATCTGGTGGCTCACCAGTGCCTCCATTGACTCCACATTCGACACATTCTGAGGGTCATATTACCCCCGGGTAAGGGATAAAATGTTTAAGTTGTATATTTTCTTCCTGTCATTTATTATTTAATAATTGTCCGATTTCACAAAGATATTCAATTTTTCTATTTACTTTTTTTTTTTAAATATAAACAAACTTTGCAAAGAAACCTGTAAACATGTGTAATAATTTTCTCGATGTTTAGGGAATGATTTATTGTTATATTTTTTTTATTGTTGTCATTAAAAAAAACTTTACTTTTGAGTTTTGTAAATATTTTCGTTGTTACAACTTCCAAAATGCTTAAACAATATGGCCTTACAAAAGGTATCTCTGCCTTCTATACAATTCTTTGTGATGATTTATATATCCTTTACCCTATTTTATTATTATTTTGTTAACAATTGATGTTCATGTAACTTTTTAAGATAATATCGTTAAGTTTATTGAAACATTTTTGCACGTAGAGGACATTGTAGCACCATTGTTTTATTCTTTGTCATTATTTTTGTTAAGTTATTGGTTGATAAATTGATACATTTGAGTTCAAATCCATGATTTGGTACTTTTTGTAAATCAGTGTACCGTTGTGATAAGTTTCAATGTTAAATAATATAAATTCTGTTCAATGGTCGCCTTAGCTCAAAGAGTCTTATCTTTCGATGTCACTTCGGTCTGCTACTACTACTACTTTCGGTCAAAGTGTTTCATCTAAAAATTTATTGATAGGTGGATTTGGTGACATTCATCCAGACCAAAGTTCGTCAGGTACCTAATATACTTACACAAAGCAGTTGAAGGCCTTTTTATTTGCTTAACGACACCGGTGATCTCCAGTTGTGTCAACCCAGGGTTTTGCATGCACACTTGTGGAAAGCATTTGAGGTGTAAGGCCCTATTATGACTCGAGACAATTCAGTGAATTACTCTTGTCATGGTATTGCGTCCTGTCATTACAATGCCACCAACATTAAAAAAAACTAAATGTGCTAAGTCAATTTGTTGTTGAACGTCAAAAACTTCAATTTGTGTTTTAAAAGTTTACGTTTTTGTTGATTAAAAAAGATTTCTTCAAAAATATATTAAAAAAAAAGTAAAATCGATTTTTTTTACCATGAAGACCACCTAATGGGGGATGAAAAAAATATGATTTGTATATTGGGGAGGAGTTTAAGAGATAGTTCCAATTCCAACCCACTTGAAATACGGGACACTCCGTAAGGAACAAATTACTTATTCCCTTTTGTTCAACTAATTTTCTTTCACATTAGTTTTTCATTTCATATTTTCGGCTTAACAAATATGCTTTTGTGTTAGTTTTATATATCATAAGTTGAGAATTTTAAACAACTCAAAGTTCCGTAGTTTCACCAATCATAAAACTAAAATCAGCAATGCGGTTCCTCGGTAGTGGCAGCAAAGTTCTTTCGGAAACCAACACTTTGTAGTGTCTAGCCTCTATGGTACGCTGATATAAGGCAGCGAAAAAATGAACTTCTCCGTTGTCGATGGCTGAAATTATTGCTGGAGCCCATTGCGCTTAGGTACCTTGGCATTGGGTGTCGTTCCTGATTGGCTATTCCGCTAATGAGTAGATTCGGGTGGCTGCTGACTTGTTCTATGAGCTTCTTAGCTAACAGGGTGAGGTACCTGTCTATAGGGATGATTCCAGCTTCTTCGTAGAGTTGTTCATTTCTGAAGTGCCTCCGGCTTTGTTGATTGAAGAATAGCCCTATGCATATTCTCAACATTTTCCCTCAAACAAGGCTAGCCTCCTCATGCTGGTTTTCGAAATCGTTAACCACACAGGAAATCTGTAGCTGATGATAGGTCCGATGAGTTGCTTGTATATGAGCAGCTCGCTGAAGTGTACTCCTAGGTATTTGGCACTACCTTTTGCTGCAATATTTATTCCGTTCTGCACTAGGGCTGGAGACATTAATGAGCTGTGGGTGAGGGAGTCTTCGGAAAAGAGAAGGTTCTCGCATCCAATGGGAACAGGTTGGTCTGATGATGATGATGATGCTGTAGAGGAATGGTCCAAGTGTTGATCCTTGAGCGACTCCAGCTCTTATGTTCTTCAATGTAGATTTGTAGTTCTCCAGTTGCACAAAAAAGTTTCTGGAAGAAAGAAAAGAAAAAATAATTTTCGTTAGTGCAAATGATGTTCATAATAATTGCCAGGAATATGATAACCATATGTGGAAGCCTGTTGATGATGTAGTTAGACACTCCATCTGCTCCAAAAGACTTTTTGACGTGATAACGTCTTATAAATCGATGACAGGCTACACGTACGAAAGAACATGACTCATGCTGATAAGATTCATGATGATAAGACTCATGACTGATGCTAACCGTGATACTGTGGTTCTTTCAACCAAAATCGATCGCAAGCACCAGGCGAATATGAAAAAAAGGATATTCCCAAATTCCCAAAATAACTCCACTCAAATACAGCGGCAGCATCAGCACGCAACCTACACGTGAATCGGCTTTTAAACCTTGCGATTTTCTGATACATGGTGAGAAAGGTATGTGGTGGCGGGGGTACAAGAAATCGCTAGTTTATCACCCATTCTCCTTTGTGTCAATTTTTATATCTATTCGTATTCGTCATTTGTAGGTTGTGGTCGGCTGTTTAGTTTTGCTGAATTTAAGGGTTGTTGTTGTTGGTTGCTCCGAAATAAATGAGAAATTATTGTAAATAAACTTCTAGCAGTCTGTCTATTTACAATAATACAATTGGTGAAATACAAAACGTCAAGTTTTTGCGAAATGGCAGGATCATTTGTGATTGGAGCTCGATCGCAAACGTATTGTGAGCACCAGGCAAACATGAAAAAGAACAGGCGCAAATTCCCAAAATAATTCCACTTAAATTCAATAAGTACAATAAGAGTGTGTGTGCGTGGATTTAACGAGAGGGTTTGTGGGTCAACGCATTCTGAGCAACAGCCGGACATGAAAAAGAACAGGCGCAAATTCCCAAAATAATTCCACTCAAATTCAAAAAGAACAAGAAGAGAAAAAGAAATACAAAATAAGGCGGAGTTTTGTTAAAGTAGAAAGTAGATGTAGAAACTGGTGTGTGTGTGTGAATTTAACGAGAGGGTTTGTGGGTGTGAATTAACGGGATTGTTGGTGTAGCTGCCATCAATGTTTTCTTATGACGTTATCACGTAAAATTATAGTCAACCGACTTTACAGACAACCAAATATTTTTTAGTTTGGCATTATGGATAATTTCGGCAATTTCATCTGAGCTGCATAAATCCGGGCCCTCAACAGGATCAATTGAAGGATTAGCATCATTGAGTTCTATTTTGTCCAAGTTTGGCTGCTGAATCGATTTGATTGATATGTTGACTGTATCGAAGAACACTTGGTCGGCAGGTGGGCTTGGTTTGAAATGTTCTTCAAAATAACTAGCAAATGCCTGGGCTTTGTACTGATTTATTTAGTTCCCTAACGGCGTTAAGTCCAGGTTTGATTTTTTGGAGTCTTTTCTGCAAGTGGATGTTGTTGTGGTATTGGAATCGACCGATTCCTACAGATAGAAACGAATGTTCACTAATGACAATAGAACAAGTTTTTAATTGGCCCAATTTGTTGACATATGAGGCGAAAGTAATAAGACGATTCGAAAACAGCAATACCAAATATTCGCATTCGCCAAATATTTCTGTGAATCGCGAGTCATAATAGGGTCCTAAGGTCGCTTGGCTCGCATTGATGTTAATTGACTAGATGTGATTCCTCATTTAGTCGCCTCTTAACAAAAAAAGAACGGGAGGTGCTGCAGGAATATTCTACTTCGTTACATAACAGGGATAGGTACATATTTAAATTTAATGCAATGACTTATGTGTGAAGTATCATACATCATAGTTCTGCCAGCTAGGGAAACTCCAAAAGAAAAAGAGCTAAACACGATCAAATCATATGTCTCAAATGAATTCTGCAGAACATCGATTGTGGTATTAGCTGTGTAGCACTGTGATCGATTTCAAGCAAAAACCAATTGGAAGTCATCAATCAAAGAATGAGTCGCGACACTAAAATCTAGTGTCATTGCTCCAAAACCTAGTCAACAAGTCAGTCGTCTTCTTTTTTCTTTCAGCCCCCTTGGTAAGATTGATTTTTTTTTATATCAGCGGAAACGGCTACATCGCGAATTCTCCTGCACGCTCCCAGAGACAGCGGTGTTAGTTTTAGCAGCCTATTATAATTTTCCACTGATCCATTCAACTCGGACCTTGGCATCAAAAATGTTGAATAGTACACTGAAAAGTAAGGTAATAATAGTATGCAAATATAGCAAATTTTTTTAAGAAACTTATCCAAATGCCGTACCGCAAGACAAAAAATTCTTTTCAATCTTCGTCATACAACATTCTATAAGCACAAGGTTGGAATGCGCCATCCAAACATATGTTTCGTAAAAAAAGAAGTTCATTGACCGCTACGGCTCGGCCGCGAAACTAGTCCCCATAATGCTGAACTGACCTTAATGAGAGTACATTAAATTTCATAATTTTTGTATAGGAAGCATAATAATACAACTTCGAATTCGTTTCGAAGTGTAAATAAAAAAAAGTTTGCTATTACCGTGACTTTTTCGCAGAAATTCCCCGACGCTACTGTTGCCGCCCTTGCGTTTATTTGTGAGAGTCTATCTGTTTTAAAAGTCGTCAACATTGTTGAGTAACGCATTCCCGAATGTTTGAATTTTTCAGGACAACTTCCTTCAAACCATGAACTTTTGAAATCTAGTCCGCGAAGTTCCTCATTCCTATAATTGTAGGAGGTTTTTATCCGGACTTTGGTTAATTTAGGGATGGTTGGAAGTTCTCGGTCTTTGTTTAGAGTTTAATACTTTATTCCTTGTTTTAATTTTGTTCGTATGAAGTCTCTGTATTTGGGTATCCAGGAACTCAACAATTTCGAAGCAGCATTGTGGTCTTGTAAGCGCATAGGTCATATCAGAACCCATTTTGGATATATATTTAAGATTAGAGAGAACAAAGTAAAAAACGTCTTTGAACGTACTGGTTAAATTCTTTGTGTTCCAAGTAACGTTTCATTGCATTTTGACTTGTAATTATGTTGGTTACCCTTATGTTGCAATTGTAACAAAAGCTGAATGTTAATGTGTCGAGTAAAATAAATTTCAATGAGCATTTTCTAATTAAAAAAAATACAACCAATTTTTTTCAGCCACTCAAAATTAAAAAAATATAACATTTATTTCAATTTACTAACAAAATATGAATGTTTTGTAGGCGTTCATCGATTGGAACATTTATGCGACCTCATTCCTCTGAAGGTACACAATCGACAACGAAATTAAACAAGGAGAAGCCACAAGTACCCAAATTGGACTACCGTTCTATGGTGTCCATCGATGACAAACCAGAACTGTTCGTCAGTGTTGATAGTAAGTATAAGTATTTTCTTTCTAATATATCTGTTGAAATAGAAGTTATGAATTTTTATAGCACTAATATGACGTTTCTTTGTCTTTATTTTTTTTAATTGTTAATTTTTTTTTCAATAATTTTACTACATATTCAAAAAAATAACAACTACACTAAAAAAAATGTGTATATTTTGAAACTATTGCATTTAAAAAAATTAAAACATTTTTCCAAATCTCGATCAACTTGGTATGTTATAAACAGTACATTCTTATTGCACTGTAAAAAAAAAACATTATTTCTTCTCTACTCCATTCAATGTGCAAGTCCTTCTTTTGATATCCTATCTTGAATTCACACTGCCTAATGCATAATATGATTTTTATTTATTATTTATTAAATGTATTTCTTATTTTTTTAATCCTGCATTTCAGTGTTAAAGAAAATACACATTTATTTATTAATATAACCCTAATCATTTAAAGGCAGGTTAAGGAAATCTAAGTTTGCTGTACATAAATCTTCTAATTTTTTGCATGATGAGTTCAGTAAGAACCTTATGTTGACGCTGTCTTTATATGGCCGGAAAGTCATGTTTGTTGAGTTCGTGGGCCAAAGTCAGTAATAATTTATTAAATTGAATTGTGAACAAATTGTGTATGATAGTTCAAAACCTTTATCATTACCAATTTAAAGCAAAGTACCTTCCTTTTAAAGGACCAAGCAAACGCCTTTGGCAGATTTTCTTCTGAGAGTTCGGTTGATAGTCTTCCCATGCTTCGCCTCGAACTTCCAACCTTGAATAAAGTGTTCTCTTTGATATATGTATATTCATGTTGAGCAGAGACATCGTTTGATGGCGCTACATAGTGGTGCTCCTGGCCTGATGAATTATGCCTCTTCCATCCAGCTCGATCTCTAGCCTGTTCTTTGTTCTTTATTAAAATGGAATAGATTTACACAGTAAGATACAATATCTTTTTTTTCATAGCGCAAGCTTTATACATATTAACATTATTAGTGCTCTTTTATGGAGTGATTGAGACAAAATCAAGTTCGTAGTTAATACTTGTACAAGAGTTTTTAAATATTTTTAAACGAAAATTAAAATGTTTTAAAACAATAAAATGAAAATAAAAACAAAACAAATACAGATAGCAATTAAAAAATACAATGATCGAGCCCTAACCGCTTTTTTATTGTAAGCGACAAATTATAAATTTTACAGGAAACACCTTTTTTTCATGAGCTTCAAAACCGACGAGCCTAATACATGAATGTCAGTTACGATAAATTTTGTTTTCTCTGTAACTCTTTATTAAAAAGTCATATTGAAAAACTAATGATAAGGATACATGTGTAAAAGCTTAAGCTATCTGACTGCATTATTAACTTGATTTTGTAAAAAAATGTCGCTTACGATAAAATGGCGGTTAGGGCTCGAAAAATATTATACTATTTGTAAAAATATTCAACAATCTCAATTATGTGTCCCTAAGTACTGTCTAAGTTTAGCTTTAAATAAGGTTGGGCAACTTATTAATCTTTAAGGTCTGGAAGGGAATTGCATTGTCGGATAGCATTTATGAAAAAAGTCGTTTATTAGAAATGATCATCGTGCGGGTATAAAATCACAGGATCTATTAGAATGCGGAAAACGGATTCTGTTGTAAAGTTTAGTTGGTTTGTATAATATTTTGAAGCAGTGTTAGAGTCCTTATTTTGAAAATATTTTCTAAAGTGGGGCCTGCCTTTTTCAATTTTTCACTACACACTACAAGCAGTCGGAAATCTCCCCGTGACTGCTCGCTTTATCGGCCTGTAACTGTCTCGCATACGGCATCGAAGATTGCCCGCTGAAGATCTATATGGCCAAGCATCTTAGCCGCTGCATACGGATTTTTTTTGGCTAGGCTTACAACAGCTATAACTCGTATCTTTTTCGCCACTCGTTATTTAGCGGATCGCAAACAGGGCCATACATCGCACGTAGTACCTCTCTCTTGAATAGCTCAATGGAGCTTTCATTCGAGGGTCCATGCTTCCGCATCATCATATAGCAGGACCTGGATGATGATTGTTTTGTATAGCGTCTTCTTGTTTCTTCTTGATAGGGCTTTATTCCTCAATTCCTTACTTAGCCCAAAGAAACAGCGATTAGAAAGAATGACTATGTGTTTGATTTCTGGGCTGAAGTTTCTTCCTGTGTTTGCAGCAGTGCCCAAGTGGACAAACTCACTCGCAAGTTATACTTACCAATTGTCACGTTCTGACCAAGTCAGTGGTGGGGTCTGAATTGGACTTTTTTGATGAAAGCATATATGTACCTTTATTGTATATATAAACCAGAGACATTCGTTAACGGCTAAAACAAATTATATTAGTGATTCGAAATGATGCGCGGATGGTAGAATAGGGCTGATTAAATGTAAACTTTCAAAATGAAGTCTGCAGACAGGTTTTTCCTTTATTTATATCGTATAAAAAATTATTTTTTCCAATTGCACTCTATCAAAATATTCATGAAGAAGTATTTGGAGAGTATGTTAGCAAGGACAAGTATTTTTTGTTCACTGAACAGATCGGCATTTGTTTAACGTTCACACTTATCTATTAAGGCTTAATTACACGACGATACTACCTGCCTAGGAGTCAAATTAGCATAACCAGATTCCTTGAGTGGTGGTCAGTCACTAGTAGCGATTTACATTTTTGAAATGCCAAAAAATTTCTCTTTGTTGGAGGGGATGGCCTATCTGCACCTCTAGTATGAAGGTTAAATACGGCGATATACAAAACATGTGTTAAGAAGTTAAGCCAGTGTTGGCATCACTTAATTCTGAAAAGCAAAATAGAACTTGTGGATCGGTTTATATAAAATCGATGGCCGACCAACCATTTTAAAGAATAACAATTCCGGCGAATCTAGCATTAAAATTGTACCAGATAAGTCTCATCGCTGCCCCGCCCAGCCAGCAATTAGACCCGCATGTTCTTCACCGTTTTTAAGAAACTGCATTCAGTACCTGAAACTGAGCTTGGTATTTGGAAGCCTCTTAAATCCGGCGTCCCAAACCATTGAACTATTCTGCTCCAGATCTATAGGGAGAAATTGGTGTTTAAAAGACGTGTACTTCTGTATGACCCGAGATCGAATGGAGGTTTGCAAAGTTATTTCTAGTTATTTCTGCTAAAGGTCTTTTGGACAATTAAGTATGTTATGAGATATGACAAGCAAGCTCAAAGCCTTTGGGCAGGTTGTTTATCTGAATAAAAATGGCTATCAGTCCAGCGCTGTATATGTATAAATGTTTTTATAAGTCTGACTATGGTATAAAGCAATAAATATTGAACATAATGGCCCCTATTTTTCGACTAGACAAAAGATACTAGCAATTACCCAATGCATGTTGAGTTGCTTCTTTTAGTATAGACAAAAAGAACGTTTTTTTCTGTAAGTGCAGTCTTATCAAACAAAAACTAATTGATCAATCGAATAAACCAGTAAAATTTGAACTTGTTCAATCCCTAGATCGTTCTTATTATTCTGTCCATAAATCATATTTGAAAAAAAATTTATCTTGCAATATACCGCGACAAACTTAACCCCCTGGGTAAAAACTAATGGAGTTGATAAGATACTTGTATTGAAATTGCGTCAAACTTATTTATATTCCGATCTTGAACTGTTAGACATTCAAAATAACCAACAAATTATCACTTTGTTAGTGTGATAAGCAATCCGAATTTTTGTGGAAAATTTTTAACTTTCAGCTATATTCTTCCACTGGTTCCATAAAATTGCTTGATAACCTAAGACGATCCAAAGAAAGGTCAGAACAATACCATTAAATATGACGTATATATATTATAAAAAGACAATAGAAAATATTTAATTAGTTATAGAATGTTTGATTGAAACGAATAAAAATTAAATGCTGGTCTTAGTTCTTTTTTTAATAAGTTCGTGATTATTACGCAAATGCAAGAAGGTCTTACTGACTCTATGTATATATTTTGAGCGCAATCTTCCATGAGTATTTAAGAAAAGAAGTTAGATTAAAAAACCCTTAAAACTTGCCTTGGAGCTGTTGAAGAGAAGAAATACCCCTTATCTTATCTTCTCTTATAGCCAGACTATGTAATAGATATATAAATTAGATAAGGTCCTGTTCAATGTTTTAAATGCGATTTTAATACAGATTTTGTTTTTATTTGGAGTATTTCTATTTATTAACATAGCAGAAACAAAGAAGTTACAGCGGTGGAGTCGGTTAATTTTCACTCCTGATAACAATAAGCCCTTAAAAACGTTAACAGATTTTGGAATTATTCTCGTATTAAAAGCTGTTTTTGATTGCTGTCCAGGCCAATCCACATCTTTAATGAGGCAGGGGATAGTCTCGCTTGCATTGTCCTTAACCTGCCGTTGAAGAAAGCAATCCGTCACTGGGAGAACTATCGTTGCCGATTTCATTGATACTGGCTTCTGGCTTACACAGAACAGTAAAGAATGCGAAAGGTTCTCGCATTCCTGTCGGATATTTTCTTTAAGGGCTTCATTAGACTGAGGCTTGTTTACGTTAGGTGCTGCTGTTTGAAACTTAAGAACGGGGATAAGAATAATATTTTTGATTTAACTGAGTAATACCAGTCGGGATCTAACATGTAAATTGAACGTTGTTTCCAGATCTTAATGCAGTCTATTCAGAACTTTGGGAGATTTCAATTTTCTAATAAACAAACATTTAAATAAATTAAATAAATTTATTGGCGCGACAGCTCCTTGGAGCCAAGCCTATTGATTTATACTCTCAACCATTTCTGTGTGTGTGTGTTGTTAATTTGGAAGAATGGAAGGGGCCTACAATTTACCGCCGAGTCCGAACGGCTACATGAGATGCATTTTTGGAGCCAAATTTTTACTCTTGGAGATTTTGTCAGTTCCTCGCAAGAGGCAGCAAGTACCCCGGAAAAGAAGATGGCTATAACACACTAACCACTAAACCACGGGGCACTACAAAACAAACATTTATGTACCTACATTCATATTTATTTATGTTATCACTGAGTGAAGCAGAAGTAATAGAAAAAAGTAATCCTAAGCTCGTGAATAAGAGAACAAACTGGAATGAATTCAGAGATAAACTTGAAAGTTTTATAAACCTAAGATCCCCTATGTAAACAATTGAACAAATTGATCATGAAGTAAAACAATTTACTGCTGATGTGCAGCCGGCTGCAGAAGAAAGTGTTCCAACCATTTCGAACTCGAGAAAAAAAGAAATAAAATATCCTGTCGAAATAAGAGAGCCGATATTGGCAAAAAAGCAGAGCGCGAAAAAAATGGCAAGCTACGACATTTCCAGATAAAAAGGCAGTTTTTAACCGTCTTAACTAACTAAAAAAAAGAATCCGTGAGTTCAAAAATTATTCACTTAGTAAATTCCTGAAAAGTCTCACGACGGATACTTCTACCGAATACTCCTTATGAAAAGCAGTGAAACCCCTAAAAAAATCTCAGACACGAACCCGCCAATAAAATCTTAAGATGGTAAATGGATCGGAAACCCGAAACAAAAGGCTGATCTCTTCGCTAAACATTTCGCGAATGTCTTTTTTGCCATTCCCAACAAACACAGCTGCAGATCCCTTACAGTTTGCTGATAGAAACGACGAATGTGAAATTCCTATTGTTACGCCAAAGAAGTAAGAAGCATGTGTCAACATAAGTTGTCTAACAAAAAATCACCAGGGTACGATCTAATAACTGCTCAGGTTTTAAAAGAAATGCCCATTCAGTACTGCGAAATATTGAAATCCTACATTACGAACCGACTCTTTAGAGTACGGACACAAAAATGGCGTATCAAATTAAACGAAACAAAATCGACGCGTATAAACTTTACAAACAAAAACATAAGCAATGTTCCAATTTTTAATAACAGTATAGCAGTGCCTTGTAGTCCGGGAGCCAGACAGCCACAGATTTCCATGACCAAGTTCTTCTCAAACGATAATTGGTGAATAGCATCAGGGAATAGTATTAGAAAACCTCGTGAACGTCAGCTGCGGTTCCCGTGGGTGGGATGGTCAGTGATAGCCTCCCACGCAAGAAGAATATAATTTTTTTTTTGTAATTTCTTTCCGAAAAAAAATTTGTCAAACTAAAGCTTATCCATTATCTTGAAGAGAAAAAAATGTCAACCGGCTATAACAAGGCGTCAGCTGCACACTTGAAGTTGCAAATAAAATTTAACTTTCAGTGATTTCCTCTCAGCGAAAACTTAGCGTGATGATAGCTTATAAGCAACTATAAATGAATATAATTGTCAGCTGGCTGTATCTCGGTGGATAAACCGTCAGCTGATACTTTGAATGTTATAACGCTCTGGAAAGCTCATCCCACCAACGTAACCGCAGCTGACGTTCACGAGGTTTTATAATACTATTCCTTGATGCGTTTTACCAATTATCGCTTGAGAGGAAATGATTGACCAAATTTTTACCTGGCTCCCGGTCTATTACTCCAATACCGCCAAATACCTTGGAATGACTGGATGTAAAGTGGAAAGAGCACATAAAAAAGAAAAGAGAAGAACTAAACTTCATGTACAGACAAATGTACTGGTTACTAGGAAAGATCTCTGACCTATCTATCCAGAACAAACTAATGTTCAATGTTATATAAGCAAGTACTGAAACCCGTTTGGACATAAGGCATCCAACTGTGGGGCTGTACTAAGAAAATAAATGCTGAACCTGAACCCCTTGGTAGGTATATACTAAATAGCGACTTACATCGTGACCTTCAAATTGAAATGATTACAGAAGTGGTACATAGTAAGAGTCCCTCACTACTTGGTACCAATACTTACCGAGTGTCTTTTGAAGATTTCCATGGGACAAAAAAAAAAAGATTCAAGACTTTTGCCTTATAATAGGATTATTGAAAAACGCAAAATAAAATATGCATTTTGTATTGCAACGGCATCCAAACTTAAACCAGTACTTAAAGAATAAAGTATTAAACCGAAAACAAGATTTTTTATTAACTTATAACAAAATAACGGTTTTTGGCTCTTTATTTTTAAACCAAAATGCTAAACGGTTTTTGTTCTTTTATACGAAAAAAAGTATTTCCGGTATGTGTCACTCGTACAAAAAAAAACCAAAACAAAAAGAATTATATGCTAATTTTTTTGGAAAGACATTTTATTACTTTAGTTAGCATCATGCTCCAAATGATACGCTAATAACATCATTTGAGTGCTAATCAGAAGATATTTTTTTTAATGTTTTCTTGTATAAGCAATTTTATATAATTTAGTCATTTAGAACTTTGAAAATGTTTTTTTTTGTCTACAGTTCTTTTTTGTTTTGTTTATCAAAAACATAATTAAAAATAATGCAAATATAAAATAAAGTGACGATAAAAAAATAATGTCATTGCCATCTCGAGATATCGCCACAAAATTCTTGTTTTAAAAATTAATTTTTTTTTCTTAAATTGGTTCAATAAATAACAATAATAATTAAAATTTAATTGTAAACAAAATTTAGTAGTCGCTACAAACTGGTGCCATCCAACGAAATATTTTGTAAAAAAGGCAAACTTGAAATGTTTCAAATGCCATGGCGCCTCCGAAGACTCCATTAAAAAAATTATTTATAATTTTGTTAATTTTACTTGGGGTTTTATTTCGGCGCTGGCGCGGTTTAATTAATTTATTAGACAAACAAACAAGAGCGTTTTCTTATGACTGCTGTGGTTAATTAATCCGAAACTGGGTCGATTTAAAGTAGATATATCAGATATAAACAAAAACTCGTCTGCAAATGTCGTTAGCCTTGAAAAAAAACTTGTGTTTTAGGACAAAACAGAAGCTAAAAAAATGAGTAGAAATAATAAACAAAACAAGAAATCACTGTTAATTGTTTTTTTTTTATTAACTTTGTAAATATTTTTCAATGAATTTATTAATCTTGCAATAATGTTTTTTTTTCACGGGCACGATATGAGGTAACCTCTTTCTATGTATATCTACTTTTTTGATTCATTTGAAAATGAAAATGTCTTGCTTTTAATTAGAGCTTTCCTCTGCTGCACCCTACTTAGGGTGGAATCGAAAAATTGCTGAACGAGGCGATGATGATGATAGCTTTACTTCGTTCAGATCCGGAAAAATGGTATTGTTTTTCTACTTCAACTAGATAGAATGGTTTATTCTGTCTGACAGCAGAATTCGTTTCATCATCGTCCATGTTTGCAGAAATGTTTTTTCAATATTCTCAGCATTGACTGTGCTTTTACTACGATGTTCCCTTGATCCTCTTTGTAAGCTTCAGTTCGAGCTCCAGCTTTGACAGTTTGATATTCCTGCTCTCCACTTCCTCAATCACAAGCTTCAAATGCTCCCATTTGTTTCTTAATGAGAAACCAGTGTCCCTCTTCCGGTTCCGGTTCCGGCTCTTCTGGACAACGGCTCCTTGTATGCTTTCTGTTTAGCTGCATATGCTTGCCGGCACTCATACCAGGTGTTTGTTGCGGTGGCCGTGTAAAACCATCACTTCAGAGCCGGTTTCTTTGGTAATGTTGCCACTGGTGCTTAATACCTGATCATGGCGGTAAAGAATTTCTTTAGAGTTTATTTTATAAATTTCAGAAAAGGACCAGTTTATTTTTTTTGTGATTGTAGCCGTCCGACGTCAATATTCCTGACAGTATAACCCCTTCTTAGCGTTGATCGGCATATCCGCAGCCGTACAACGACAACGAGGTAATTGTCCGAAACAATGTTTGCCCCTCGAAATATCCAGACATCTATAAAACAGTACCTTGCGCAGGAGATCTTTTTGTCATAAATACTTAGAAAATGTTTCCAGTTGGATTTTCATTCAGAAAAAATATAAACTTCATTCTATAACCAATAGAAAATCACCTCTGTTAGTTCCATTGAAAGCACTTTTTCCTGTTAAACCGGTCTTTCAGCTTCACCCGTCAAACAGCACTAACACATTTTTTGTAAATTTCACATTTGAGTGTTGAAAAGCCTGAGAAACGTCGCCTTAAAGTTGGTAGCACTTGAACAGCGATATTGAATTTAGGACTACCAGCCAAAGTTGCTCTGCTAATGTGGTTTAAGTCATTAAAAACCTTTGCCTCTAAGAAATGTTTCTTCGTTGTACTTTTGAGCAAGCGACGTACAGTCAAGAGCCTTGCTTTTCGATACCGAAAGAACTGCCCGGTGTGAAACACATGTTCCACATGTTCTCCTTGCCGGACATTGCGCAGGTGAAAGGGCTCTCAATTCACTAGCAATATAGTCAACAAGAGTACTGACCCTGTTATCACGTAAACTAAGTAATCTTAAGGCACCTCTCTATAAATTTGTTCTTGGTGTTTGCTAACGCGTTTGGTGAACAGCCAGTTTTCCAAAAAATTAAGACTGGCGTATGTGTAATATTTTTTTAAATACTTTCAGATTGCATACCAAATATTTGTAATAAACAAATCGTCTGTGGCAGTTTTGAAAGATTGCTACCCAGTCTGAGTATCGAACTTACCATCTACCTTATCTACTGTTACACTGCCACCCATTATTAATTACCTTTTATGTACATTTCAAATTAAAGCTGTTTAAGTTAATGAGAAACCGCATAAATCTGTTAAAAAAAAAAATATTCTAAATAAATATTTTAAATATCCACCTGCACCGACGGAACAAATTAAACTCTGGTTATTCTACCGATAAATTAGTGTTTTTTACGCATGATTTCCTTTAACCTAATAATTATGTTTTTTAACCTATTCTTTAAAACTGCATGTGCTTATTTGAAAAAAAACTACACTTTGTATTGAACCCACTTCTTCGTATGTATATACCACCTATTCACAGATAAAAATCATTAACTTTCAACCCCTAACTAAACAACCCTCCACACCTATATTCTTGTATTGTTGTCATTATTGTTTTGTGTGTTCATTTCCTCTTATCTAATTAATTTGTCATTATTTTCTTTTTTCTATTTATCCGTCCACTTCAATCAACCAAACAGAATTGATTCCCAGGCCAGCGAGAGCCTGTCCCGATCCACCGCTGTATCTACGACTCCGCATGGGCAAACCAATTGGAAAGGCAATCCCACTACCGACATCGGTGATGTCGTATGGAAAAAATAAATTGCGACCAGAATATTGGTTTAGTGTACCAAAGAATCGGTAAGTTCAAATGAATTGATGTTTTGAATTTTAATTTGAATGACTGGCCACCATCGCATCAGTGGATTAGATACCGTGTTCCATTGTTATGGAACAGGAACGTGACAGATGACAGATACAAAAATGAATTAAAACGTGTTGGGTGACATTGCACGACGACGTGTATTACATGAACTTGACTGTTCATAATTAGATACTTAAGAGAGTGAATTTAATTTGAAGAAACTAATTGATTATTGACAACGACAGAGCAAGGTAAACAACAGCATTCCTTTCTTCCGTTAGATCTAGATAGTCGATTGAAAATTCGTGTCGAACTGATGACATTTGTTTACTACGTCTTTCCGTCAGATTACCACTCCCTTAAATCGCTGACATACAGTACTTTCCCCTAATTACCTTAGCACTGGACTTTTGAATTTTCTTCTAGTCGCAGTGACTCCGAATAAGCTCCATCCTTATTCTCCTTATATCGAACTCTTAATCAGGGGACATCCGGTTTTCCTCCGGAGTGAAAAATCCATAACCATTGAAGGATCGTAAGTGCACTTATTTAAAGCAGGTTTGCCTGCCACTCCTGCTATGAATAAAGATTTTCTTAAGGCTTTTTGCTACCCTCATCACCCAACCATTTGTCAATGATAACACCGTACATAATATGTGGTAACGAACACTAGAGTCGAACCCACAACTCCATGTTTGTCAATGATAACACCGCACATAATATGTGGTAACGAACACTAGAGTCGAACCCACAACTCCATGTTTTCTCCCTCTCAACCGAAAATGTACTAGAAATTAGTTGCACTAACGAGTTTGCTTGTTGGTTTGACTTTAACGTGTCACACTTCGTTTATTTCCGGGTAAACCTAGAAAGGGTGGGGAATGAATCTTTCCCCAGTTCCGTTGTACTATAAACTCTCCAGATAGTTCAGTTGTATGTTATCCTCTCAGACTCTGCTTTAAAGGAATCTTATTTTGTTATTAGTTTATTGCGGCGACTTCAGTTAAAAATTCCAGCACTATTGAAACACCCGTTCAGAAAGAAGTGCTGAAGATTGATCTTTGTTTATCAGTTTACTAAGGTCATCAAAGATAAATTCTCCTAAATGTTATATTTAAATTTCTGGGAGACTTTTTTTCTCCTCTTCCAAGCAATTTATGCAAAAATCATTAGAGAAAACAAGTGTTTAGCTTTGTCTGGAAAAGTCGGTGAAAAGTATTGATGAGAGCGTTGAATCCCTCACCTTCTAGTAGTTCATTTATTATTGTGTTCTATACAATGATGAGGAGGGTTAGGGCACCACATTGCGGTGTATTTCTAGGTCTACTAACTGATCGTGTATATTTTGGTGAAGAAAATAGAACTGTACAGACGAAAAATACTTTAGACCAGTGTGTCACAAAAGCAAGAACCTAGTTGGCCTTAAAGATAATACTATCGATAAAATGCCAAAATCGCG